>OY720465.1:16301564-16591564 GCA_963082715.1 Harpalus rubripes
TTTCAACACCATGTATCACCAAAATGTGAGATTAAAAATGATTCAATCTCATAATTTCGATGGAATTTGCATTAAATAGTAGAGAATAAATCAACTTAAGGTCTTTGATATGTCTCTTAATTTTACTGCGCATGTCAAGGTATATAAGTACACATAAGTAACTAAAAAAAAAAAAAAAAAAAAAAAAAAAAAAAAAAAAAAAAGTCCACAAAAAGGCACTGTTGCCTACTTCACACTGTACATACATTTTACAGTTTATACTAAATTTTAGTCAAAATCGTAAGTGCTGATTCACTTTATAAGTAAACATTATTTTTATATACAATAAATAAAAATTAAAAAACAAACGTCGCATCATCTCTGACGGAAGGTATACAATGTTTTACTGTGTTACTGCAGCTACACTCATTTCACAAGTCCCAACGTTCAAATACTCTTAATATTAAGTAATAAATTATATTATTTAAGAACATAATGTAAATAATTGTTTCATGACTTTACATATGTAAATTTCATCTGAAAACACCTTGTGTCGGAAAATAACATATTCTAGGGAAATTTCCAAATCTTAAAGACATCATTCTCAAATTCTATTTGTATTTTAACAATTATATTGCATCAAAATATAAGTAAAATATGTGTTTTTATGATTTATTTCAATTTAATTAAGTTTATTTTCATACATTACATTTTGCACAATATCACCCCAAATATTACTTGTCAAGAACTTGTCAACCTGGAGTGTACAATTCGCGTAGTGTGACTGATATAACCATCTTCAGCGCCATCCTTTGATATACTATTTTAACGCGACAATTTTCTAAATTAAATCAATATTCTGCTACAATACTAGTACTTATTATAATAATTACCCTATACTGAGAATATAACTATTATGTATTTTGCGTTTCTCTACTCTGTGTATATGTAATTTTTAATAATTTCTTAATAAATTTTAATTTTCCCTCAGATGGCACTGTCATCTGTCGGCAATATAATAATTCACATATAAACTTTGGTTTATTAATAAAATTTCCATATTTTCTATTATGATAATATTGATAAAATAAGTGTTTAACAATTTGTTCAGATTTATTTATAAAAGTCAAATTGGAAACGTCAAATCTAATTTATTGTACTATTAAACTTGAGAATAACAATATGCGATAAATACGGAAATCATGTAGTACAATAATATGTATAAAGGTGTGCAACGAATGCGAAACATGGGAGGTTAATTAGAATATTTGTAGTACTAGATACTTATAAAATAAAATATGACATCGCCAAATATCATATAGCTATGGAAATAAAAAAAAAACAGAAGAAAATATCAATTAAGATCATACTATTTGAATATTTATTTCTGAATTATAACAATGTAGACACAATGATTACAACAATTAACATCAATAACACTGAACTGTCAAAATAAGATCTTAGGCGAATTCTGGCGACGGAAACAAATGTGTGTTTGAGGGAAATATTGGAATAACCGCATTCTGGCGACAAACTCATGACGCCATGAGTTAGTAATCCGTCGGATTCTATGAATGCAGCTAGCGAGCAACTTCCATAGGTCTGTCATTTTCTTTTATAGATCCCTCTCTCTCTCTGAAGCAGATGTTTATATTAGTTTTGTCAGTGCACAAAATAGGTTAAGTGAAAATGAATACTGAAATGACTGATACTAATATCAAAAATTATTTCTTCATAGTAATTTTGTATCCTATTATGTTTTTATTTGTTTAAAATAACTGTACTTGATACATCATTAATAAATTGACTCCCACGATTCATTTTATTTTAAATGCTGTCATATATAAACTCTTCATCATCAGAAAATAATACATCAAAAGATGATATCAGAACAGAAGTTATCGAATCCATAACTTTACAAAATTTTCACTTGTTATTAACCTTACTACTGTCGCTCACTCTCTCACTCATTGGATGAAATCAAAACAGAATTATTCATTCTGGCGTAACGATGGAATCATGACAAATGCACGGATTCTTGACGTCATTGTTTGGAAACAAATTCACGGATTCATGGATTTGTGTTTGTCGCCAGAATTCGCCTCTTGTTTTATTTCCATGGATAGAATATCTGATTTTTGAAGAAAATTTTTTTTCCTATATATTTAGTGCAACAGATATTCTATTGTATTAAATAAAGATTTTTTAGAATAGTAAATATTAATTTTATTTGTAAATTTTTGCTCTAAAATATACAGGACAACAAATTTTAGCACAATTTAATACCCATGTTAAACTTCTATATGTTCCATCTTCTCGGTCTGTATTATTGTAAATATATTGTTTAAATGTAAGAATGTTAAATCATATTCTAAGATGGCAAATTTTAATAGCTCGATCGGCTTTTGTTTTTTGTCAAAATTCAGATTTTTTGAGAGAATAGATCTTTGATATCTGAGAAATATGTTAACGTTAGCACTATTTGTGAATTGAGTGTACAAGTAAACAACTAAAGTATATATATATATATATATATATATATATATATATATATATATATATATATATATATATATATATAAAAGCCTTAGGGGAAAATCGAAGGTTAGAGTAGCTTTCTATAGTTCATGGTATGCTAAAGAAAACTGAAAGAAATTATAATCTGGAACAATCTGAAACATATTTTGCATACTTTGTCAAGTTGTAAAAGTTGTAATACTGTAAAGTCGACCAATTACGTACCAGCTAAATCTGAATATCAATTTATTCTAGAGAACAATATTTTTCGGTTGTCAAAAATGACGTTTAATTTGCAAAAAGTGGAATATCACTTAGATATTTACATATGCATGTTACTTTCACTAATCAAGTATACGACATGCATTTGAATTACACAGCAGTCCGCCAAACAGTTGCCATTAGTAAAAAATGTCTTATCCATGTTCTGTCTCTGACTTCATACCTTCAAAAATGACAAGTGTTGTCTTCACTCAAACTACTCTAATTTTTAAATATTTGTTCAAATAAATAATTTTTATTAGTTCATCTAGATCTAGTTTTACAACTGCAACACCAACAAGAACATTAAAAAAGAAATTATTGCAGATTACGACAGTTTGAGTCGGCAGTATGAGTAGGCAGTTTAAGCGGGCAGTTTGGGTGTGCTGTTTAAGTGGGCAGTATGAATAGGTAGTTTGAATGGCAGTTTGGGATGAGCAGTTTGGGTGGCCAGGTTGCAGGGGCAAGCGAGAAAAAGAATGGTTTTACATTGTGCGTAGACAGGTTAGATGCACGTAAAGACTATTATAAAACACTGTCGGCGGAGCCCTAGGGGAAGCTCGGCGTAGCCGAGTTTTCGCTAGTCCTAATACTAAAAGGTTAGAATCACTATCTATAGTTATATCTATATATATATATATATTTGAATTCATCACGACGATCGCCCAATTTTAGACAAGGCTACAGCTTAAACGGTTCGACCGATTTTCATGAAATTTGTACCAAGATGTAGGAAATGATTGCCTTCAGGGCCCTTCTAATGGGACGAATTTCTGTAGGATGCATAGTTTTCGAGTAAAAAATTATTAAAGTCAATCTTTAATAATTTTTGGGATAGAAACAATATTTTTCACAGTAACGATCACAGTTTTCCTTGAAAATTTAAGACGATAAACGCTGTTATGTCAATGTCAGTGATGACAAATTATCAGTTTTCTTCCTTTTAAATGCAATAAAATGTTTAAATAATATGTAATAATTAAAGAAAAGATGTTGAATTTAACAAGGTAGGTATATGTAATGATTTTAAGCCATGTTTATTATTATGTTACATATTTTATTTTGTAAATAGAATTTTGGAAAATGTATAAGGAAACACGTCGAAAAGGATCAGAAAGGTAGGAATAATATCACAATCGATGTACAAAATTAAAAAGATAAACATTGTCATGTCATATTTGATATATTAATGACAAATTATGCATGTATCAATTACTATAACCGATGATATAAAAACAAGTCAATTAAGATGGTACGATCACGTACAGCAAATGAGTAATGGCAAAACACATACCACAGTAAACTCCTAGCGGCAAAAAGAAAAGAGGGAGACCTAGAAGGAATTGGGTAGCAGGAATCCAAGAAGAAATAAGAGAGAATGAAGATCTATGGCAAGACCAGTGGAGAATTCGCATCGGAAGACATGGTACAACGTTATAAACCGATTGTATATATAGGTATATGTAATGATTTTAAGACGTGTACAGGAAAATCATAGTCTGGAACAAGACAATTCAATAATTTTAGATAGTATGTTTTAATCTGTTCTTTTTTTGTAATTCATTTTCTTACATTACGTTTAAAATTATTTCAGATTATACATAATTCGATATCTATTTTAAAACGGTATAGAATTTAGTCTGTATTTTATTTTCTTATATTACGTTAAAATTATCTATATTAAAATTCTTTTATTCCCAATTATTGTATCGTACTAATAAAAAATATTTTAAATTACATAATCATACAGCATGAGCCAGAAAAGTAATCTTTAATACCTATCATTTTTAACAATCCAAACTTTATTGATATATTTTCAAATTCGTTGAAAAAGTTCAGATCTAATGTAATGTAAGTACTTAATTTTCTGCAGTTTGTAACTAACTGTTTACTCTAGAATTAAAATATCACATCTTTTAGTTTTGTTTGATTTATTTTTATCTTTAAATTTAGTATTGTGTACTCATATACATGTTACTAATACAGGGTCCGCATTTTAAAAGTTCCCGCCTGAAAATTCATGATTAGGCATTCCATGATACATTTCATAAGTGACTTGGTTTTTAAAATTTTGTTTTGCTCTTATACCTACTGTGATTATTCGATTTAAAGTACTAATATTCACCAAGTGGCTTATAAAATATATTTGGTTTTGCTTATTCTTAAAATTTCAGGCGGGAACATATAAAATGGTCACCTTGTATTATGTTTATATTTATCCTGTAATTTCTTCCTGTTTGCTCGCATAAAATGCGCAGCATTTGTTCATTTCATTATATGCTTTCATCAGTTCCTACCACGGTGTAGTATCTATAGGTGAGAGTACGAGATGCGTTGACATAACTAGCTGGTACAAAAGAAGCTAACGCGACCCGTTACCATTTGACAGGCGTTTGGCAGTTGGTGTGCCGCAGTGTGTCGGTTGCGGTCAAAATAAGTTCGCGTTTAAATAGAAAATGTTGTGCTATAGGATGCACAACAGGGTATGGATCAAATAGAGATATAGACCCGAATTTTCACCTCTTTAAGTAACGTTACTTCGGAAGTAGCGCTATTTCGATTTTTTATTTATATAATTTTATGTAGCAGCCATGCAGCCATGCTATAACCATAGAAACAGGTACTACGATTAAGAAAATTCAGATTGAAAGATGTCAGTGTCAAGTACATGACAATGTTTATTTTATAATTTTACTGAAATTATAGAAGCCTGTTGTATGGAATTTGTATAAAATACATACATAGAACTGACAAAAGATAAAAGGTAATGTATTGAAAATATAAAATATTGTGCGTTATATAGGAATAATTTACTATTTCAAATATTTTTGTAAAAACCGGGTCGCAAAAAACCTGACATCTAGCGGCATACTGTATGAACTAACCCGGTTATTTAGCCATTCTTTGTAATACATTATACATCGTGCACTCAGCTATAGATACTACACTTCCGAAATATTATTGACAATTTTATGCAAAAAAGAATAGCCGATCGAGCTGTCGTATTTTTGACAATTCTCTATGACAGTCCATGAGAAAACATTTCTTGTTTTTTGTATAAATTTGTCAGAAATACAGGGTGTTTCATGTAACTATGTAAGGCTTCGGAGTATGAATTCTAGACACCAACATGAAAAAAATCCCAATAAACATTGGTGCTAGAACGCTTCATAACAGAGATACCGAGGATTTATCTTAAATGAAGCGTAATACTGAAATAGCAGAAAATAGTTGGCTGATGGCATTTAATTCATTTAAAATTTAAATGAGATTTAATTAATTAAAAATTCCACTCATTTCAATCCGATAATTATTTAATTATTACACCTGTTATTTAATATTTTGATAATATTTCTAATACAAAAAAGTATTGCCAAGCCTTCTGTATTTAATGAAAATGTAATATTTTAATAATTTACAGTAGTATTTTAAATAATACTGATTTATTTATTGAATGTAATGTCTTTCATTTTGAACACTTGCTCTGGGATTCTTTTTATAAATAATTATTTATGACCCAATATAATAATAAATAAAACTAACCTGTTTCCTGTTTTTTTTTAAATAAAATCCTGGGTATCTCTGTTAGGAAACGTTATAGCACCAATGTTTATTGGGATTTTTCCCCCTTTTGGTATCAGAATTCATACTCCTCCGCCTTGCACTCTTATATGAAACACCTGTATATCCTGTTTGGTATTAAATGAAAAGTTTTCTGCATGGCTAAACTATAGAACTTTCAAAATTTTGACATCAACTTCACCGGCTTTTGTTTTCCACATAAAGTTGTCAGAACCATGTCGTGATTAGGATCAAGTGAATTTTTTTCTGCAGGGCTATAACATAGAAGTGTCAACAAATATACATCTCGGTCGGCTTTTGTTTTTGTATAAAGGTGCTAGAAATATGTCGTGTTTGGTATCAAATGAGAGGTCTGGTTACGAACTTTTAGACACAAGTGTGGAAATTTATGACAGGTTGATTGGCTTTTGTTTTATGCAAAAAGTTAATTCGTTTGATAGAAGGGGGACCTTGGGTATCTGACAAGACTGTTGGCGTTACCACTTTAGATTTAAATTGTGCGTAGACAGATTGGATGTACGTATAAACTATTATAAAACACTATCGGCGGAGCCCTAGGGTAAACTCGGCGAAGCCGAGCTTAGGCTAGTCCTAATACTAAACGATCAGATTCACTATCTATAGTTCTATATATATATATATATATATATATATATATATATATATATATATATATATATATATTTTCTTTAATCACGACGATCGCCCAACTTTAGACAAGGCTACAGCTTAAACGGTGCGACCGATTTTCATGAAAGTTGTACCAAGTTGTAGGAAATGATTGGCTTCAGGGCCCTTCTAATGGGACGAATTTCTGTAGGATGCATAGTTTTCGAGTAAAAAATTATTAAACGTAAAATAAAACAATGGATCGTAGAATACATGTAAAAATTTAGAAGATAAAAATGCTGTCATGTGTAAAATTTGGCATGATGTCAATGTCAATAATGACAAATTATGAATGTCGTATGGGTTGTTGACCTATTCAATGCTAAATATAAATAAATATATTGTGTAAAATTGAAGAAAAGAATATGAATTAAACGAGGTAGGTATACGTAATGAATTTAAGCAATATTTATTGTTAATTTAGATTTTATTTTGTAAATAGATTTTACGAAATGTCAGAAGTTACTAAAAATTACGAAAACGTTGATAAAGACTAGAAGAGTTTCACAATCGAACGAAGAATACATGTGTAAAATTAAAAAGATAAATACTGTCTTCTGTCACATATGATATGTTAATGACAAACTACAGAAAATAATCGGTTTAAAATTGAAGAGAAGAATGTGAGAATTAAACGACGTAAGGTACGCCATGAATGTAAGATATGTTTATTCTTATTTTATAAAATAATTTGTAAATAGATTGTTGAAAATGTTCGAGGTTATTAAACGATGAAATGGACGAGAAATGTAGGAACAAAAACAATAGGTCACAGTAACGATCACAGTTTTCATTGAAAAATTTAAGAAGATAAACGCGTTCATGTCATATGGTATGTCAATGTCAACGATTACATATTATCGGTTTTCATCCTTCTAAATGCAAAAAAATGCTTAAATAATATGTGAAATTGAAGAAAAGATTATGCATTAAGCGAGGTAGGTATATAAAATGATTTTAAGCCATGTTTTATATTAATGTATTATATATTTTATTTTGTAATTAGAATTTTGGAAAATGAATAAGGAAACTCGACGAAAAGGATAAGAAGAGCAGGAATCGGTCGAAGATTATACATACAAAATTAAAAACAAACATTGTCATTTGTCATATTTGATATGATTATGGCAAAAAATTATGAATGTCGTACCGGTTGTTCTTTTCAATACTAAAAATATTTAACTATGTAAAATTGAAGAAAAGAATGTAGGTAGGTATATATATAAAAGCACTGTAAACGTGGAAGAAGAATTGCAAAACTATGGGTATACCCTTGGAAGTACAAACAATTTACAGTTTATGCTTTGCAGATGATCAAATACTTATTGCACAAGCCTACAACGATAGTGAATACATGATACGAAAATTTATAGAAGAACACCGTAGCTGAGGTCTAGAAATAAACATACATACAGCGAATGCGTAATGAGAGGCTTCCTAAACAAATACTACAGTAAACATCTACCGGCAAAAATAAAAGAGACCTAGAAGAAGTTGGGTAGCAGGAGTCCAAGAAGGAATAAGAGAGAGAGAGAGAGAGAGGGAATTAAATGAAGATATATGGCAAGATAGAGAGCAGTGGAGAAATGGCATCGGAAGACATCGTAGAACGAAGTATATGTAATGATTTTAAGTCATGTTTATTGTTAATTTATATATTTTATTTTGTAAATAGGTTTAACAAAATGTCAGGCTGAGAAAGACATACGCGTTAGTTAGTTGTTCTTCATCGAATCCAGACAGAAATGTGTTACTCATTGGATACACCAAAAATCCTACAGGAAAATCATGTCCTAATGTTTGGAACAAGACAATTCAATAATTTTAGATGGTATGTTTTAATCTGTTCTTTTTTGCAATTCATTTTCTTACATTACGTTTAAAATTATTTCACATTAAACATAAATCAATAAATAAATAAATATATCATCACGGCATATTACCGATTGCTGGGTGTGCCAATCTGCTTTGTACGCAGATATCGGTAATGATGATGACATATTTGTACCGTGCGTGCGTTTACCAGGCGTCACCTCACGGGCACTCATTGCTGGCGTGGAGAGTGCACCATAATTCAATATCTATCTTAAAACGGTACAGATTTTAAACTGCATTTCATTTTGTTATATTACGTTCAGAATTATCTATTTTAAAATTCTTTTATTGCCAATTAGTAAAAAATCTTTATAATTACATAGGGCCATAAAACGTTGTTAGCTGATCATATGCACAATGTAACCGTGGATACGTATCAAAAATACAATGGAAAAGAAGTCTTGTCAAAGTTAACAATGTGATTAAAGTTAACAATATTTTATGCAACTGGGCCATAATCATACAGCATAAGCCACAAAAGTAATCTTGTATACCTATGAGTCTTGCATTTTTCCCCTTTAATAACAATCCAAACTTTATTAATGTAATGTAACTACTTACTTTTCTACATTTTGTAACTAATTGTTTACTTTGGAATTAAAATATCACATTTTTGAGTTTTGTTTGATTTATTTTTACCTTTAAATTTAGTATTGTGTACTCATAGACGTGTTATTAATATTATGTTTATGCAGTGTGTTCAAAAAAAATCCTAACTCAGAGTAGGCTATGAACAGAGAAACGTGTGTCTGATCAATATTCAATTCAAAAGTCAAGTTGTCAAAGGATACAGTTTATCGACATTCGCCGTTTTCTAATTTGAAAAGCATTGATTTCTTTGCAAAACATTTTTGACAATATTTTAAGTCAAATTGACATTTAATAAATTGACATACGTCTCTTTGTACATAGCCTACTCCGAATTTTTTTAACACACTGTATTTATCGTGTAATTAAGACATTTTGTCCTGTTTGCTCGCATAAAACGCGCAGCATTTGTTCATTTCAATATATGTTTTTATCAGTTCCTACCAATCGCTTTGTATACATAAGCATTTAACATGGTAAAACAGTTTTCCGTAACGCGTTGCCCCCCAAATTATTATAGAAAAAAATTATTCAAATAAAAGTTGTAGAGCATAAAATTCTACTTCCATATTAATAAACAAAATCCATTTCCTATGTTTAGTAACTCTAGAAATTAAATATGAAAATTTTAGTTTAATAGCACTAGCCATGGAATTAAAACAAACAGACAAACAAATGATTGATGTTTTAACTGTCAAATATTGAGACTTTTAAGGCGATTTCGGGCGACATACCCGTTCACTTCTTAGGATCAGTTACGGTCACTTGCGGTATGCTATGGTCAGTGGTGGCGCCAAAAATCAATGGTTCACTTGTTGAAACCGTGCTTGGAGGTTATGTATATTCTGCGACATTTAAAACTGTCAAAAATAGCGTCTGGCAATTAAAATGCATTAACGAAGAAAGATAGTTTTTCCCATATTTGACCAAAAAAGAGTCAACGAAAATAATGTCACCCTGTTTAACATAACTCCACGACCCCGACTGTTTTGACTTTTGACATTTCAAAAAGACATGATAAAAAGAGATAGAAATAGTGAACAGAGAGCTGACCCGACTCGCAAACCCGTTCAGCTGTGAGCACTGATCCAAGCATACCGGGTATGTTGTTCCTAGCGCCCGAATGTGTGAACATACCTGAACGCAACATACCGCAAGTGAACGGTTGTCGCCCGAAATCGCCTTTAATCACATAAAAAATTACATTTGTTATGTTGTTTGTTTTAATTTTATGGCTATCACTATTTTTCACGTGATTTTCGATATTTTCATTTGCAATTTCTGCCGTGACAAAGCATGCACAATTAATTTTTTTCTTGATTCAAATGCAGAATTTCATGATCTACAACTTTTATTTGAAGTATTTTTTCAAAAATAATTTGGAAAGCAACGCGCGAGGTAAAACTGTTTTTCCATGTTAAATGCCTATGTAACGGATTTGGAGTGCCACCTGGTATGTAGGTATGTCGAAAAATTATATTTAACTGCATTTTTTGATTATACTTCTGAAATATTATTGACAACTTTTTGCAAGAAAACGGTAGATGACTGAGCTGTCGTATTTTTGACATTTCTCCATGATAGTCCTTGACATA
The DNA here is from genome assembly GCA_963082715.1 of Harpalus rubripes. NCBI lineage: Eukaryota > Metazoa > Arthropoda > Insecta > Coleoptera > Carabidae > Harpalus > Harpalus rubripes. The sequence continues at coordinate 16,312,631 of OY720465.1, forward strand.
ACATTTCTTGTTGTTTGTCAGAAATATATTTTGTTCGGTATTAAATGAAAAGTTTTCTGCCTGTCGTGATTGGGATCAACTAAAATTTTGTTTGCTGATATGGAAGTGTTAACAATTAGACATCTCAGTCGGCTTTTGTATTGTGCATAAAGATGTTAGAAATATGTCGTGTTTGGTATCAAATGAGAGAGGTCTAATTAAGGACTGTTAGATACATGTGTCAAAGTTGCTGACACGTTCATTGGCTTTTGTTTTATGCATAAAGTTAAATCGTTTGAGAGAATTTAGGTATCTGACAAGACTGCTGGCGTTAGCACTTTGGTTTTAAATTGTGCGTAGACAGATTGGATGTACGTATAGTCTATCATAAAACACTATCGGCGGAGCCCTAGGGTAAACTCGGCGAAGCCGAGGTTAGGCTATCCTTAATACTAAAAGGCATGATTCACTCTCTATATATATTTTAATCAAAAAGCCGATCGCCAAACTTTAGACAAGGCTACAGCTTAAACGGAGCGACCGATTTTCGTAAAATTTGTACCAAGTTGTAGGAAATGATTGGCTTCAGCTCCCTTCTAATGGATCAAATTTCTGTAGGATGCATAGTTTTTATGTAAAACATTATTAAAGATTGAAAATTGGGACAGAAACAATAGGTCACAGTAATGATCACAGTTCTCATTGAAAAATTTAAGACGAAGAACGCCATGTTTGACATGTCAATTTGAACCTTTAAATGGAAATATTTATGAAATGGATACAATTTAAAAGAAGTTTAATTCATAATTATAAATTTTGAGAATGGGCAATTATATCCGCACAGGTAAAAAAGGCCTAAAACATTTTAATTAAAAATTATAAATTTTGACGTTTCATATGTACTTGAACAGTGTTGCCAAATATGTCATAAGTAACTAGGTAAAAACAAATATTCCTAACTAGACTAATGTGAAGTCCAGTCCGTGTAGACTATTATAAAACACTATCGGCGGAGCCCTAGGCTAAACTCGGCGAAGCCGAGGTTAGGCTAGTCCTAATACTGAACGATCAGATTCACTATCTATAGTTCTATATATATTTGAATTCATCACGACGATCGCCCAACTTTAGACAAGGCTACAGCTTAAACGGTGCGACCGATTTTCATGAAATTTGTACCAAGTCGTAGGAAATGATTGGCTTCAGGGCCCTTCTAATGGGACGAATTTCTGTAGGATTCATAGTTTTCGAGTAAAAAATTATTAAAGATTGAAAATTGGGACAGAAACAATATTTTTCACAGTAACGATCACAGTTTTCCTTGAAAATTTAAGACGAAGAACGCCATGTTTGTCATGTCATTTTGAACCTTTAAATGGAAATATTTATGAAATGGAGACAATTTGAAAGAAGTTTAATTCATAATTATAAATTTTGAGAATGGGCAATTATATCCGCACAGGTAAAAAAGGCCTAAAACATTTTAATTAAAAATTATAAAATTTGACGGTTCATATGTACTTGGACAGTGTTACCAAATGTGTCATAAGTAACTAGGTAAAAAACAAATATTTCTAACTAAACAATATTTTTCACAGTAACGATCACAGTTTTCCTTGAAAATTTAAGACGATAAACGCTGTTATGTCAATGTCAATGATGACAAATTATTAGTTTTCTTCCTTTTAAATGCAATAAAATGTTTAAATAATATGTAATAATTAAAGAAAAGATGATGAATTTAACAAGGTAGGTATATGAAATGATTTTAAGCCATGTTTATTATTATGTTACATATTTTATTTTGTAAATAGAATTTTGGAAAATGTATAAGGAAACACGTCGAAAAGGATCAGAAAGGTAGGAATAATATCACAATCGATGTACAAAATTAAAAAGATAAACATTGTCATGTCATATTTGATATGTTAATGACAAATTATGTATGTCGTATCAATACTAAAAACATAGTCTGGAAGTAAATATGCAAAACAGAATATACGTGTTTAAATGGAACCCAAAAATATTTGGTGCTAAACACAGGACAAAGGATTAAACACTACAGAATAAAAAAAATAAGGCATGAGGGCACCATAAAGGAACTATGTACACAATGAAGAAAGGCTATACCTATTTTACCTATTTTAAGACGTATGTTTATTGTTAATTGCTATATTTTATTTTGTACATAGATTTAACAATGTCAGGCTGAGAAAGACATGATAAACATCACAGTCGCCAAAGAACACATGTACAATATCTAATAAGTATTTAGAGGCAAGAATAAAAATTAAATCCTACAGGAAAATCATAAAATCTGGAACAAGACAATTCCATAATTTTAGATAGTATGTTTTAATCTGTTCTTTTTTTGTAATTCATTTTCTTATTACGTTTAAATTTTTTTCAGATTATACATAATTCGATATCTATCTTAAAACGGTACAGAATTTAATCTGTATTTTATTTTCTTATATTACGTTAAAATTATCTATATTAAAAAAAATTTATTCCCAATTATTGTATCGTACCAATAAAAAATCTTTTAAATTACATAATCATACAGCATGTGCCAGAAAAGTCATCTTATGATTTTTGCATTCTATCCCCTTATTAACAATCCAAACTTTATTGATATATTTTCAAATTCGTTGTAAAAGTTCAGATCTAATGTAATGTAAGTACTTACTTTTCTGCAGTTTGTAAACTGTTTACTCTAGAATTAAAATATTACATCTTTTAGTTTTGTTTGATTTATTTTTATCTTTAAATTTAGTATTGTGTACTCATATACATGTTACTAATACAGGCTGCGCATTTTAAAAGTTCCCGCCTGAAAATTCATGTTTAGGCAATCCATGATACATTTCATAAGTGAGTTGGTTTTTAAAATTTTGTTTTGCTCTTATACCTACTGTGATTATTCGATTTAAAGTACTAATATTAATCAAGTGGCTTATGAAATGTATTTGGTTTTGCTTCTTCTTAAAATTTTAGGCGGGAACATATAAAATGCGGGCACCCTGTATTATGTTTATATTTATCCTGTAATTGGGACATTTTGTCCTGTTTGCTCGCATAAAATGCACATTTTATTATATGTTTTAATCAGGTCCTACCACGGTGTAGTATCTATAGGTGAGAGCACGAGATGCGTTGACATAACTAGCTGGTACAAAAGACGCTAACGCGACCCGTTACCATTTGACAGGCGTTTGGCAGTTGGTGTGCCGCAGTGTGCCGGTTGCGGTTAAAATAAGTTCGCGTTTAAATAGAAAATGTTGTGCTATAGGATGCACGACAGGGTATGGATCAAATAAAGAGATATAGACCCGAATTTTCACCTATTGAAGTAACGTTACTTCAGAAGTAGCGCTATTTCGATTTTTTATTTATTTTATGAATAGATAAGAATAGGTTTCATATTTTTGTAAATGAAACCTATGACATTTGAAATAAATGCTTTTTACAATTTAATTTATTTTTATATCTCTAATTTTAATGTTAAAGTTGACATTTAACAGTTGAAGTAGCGATTTTTCGAAAGTAGCGCTACTTTAAGATGTAAAAGTACGGGCCATAGTCTTTTTAAAGTGCCAAAATGTGCGATTTTGTAGCAGCCAGCCATGCTATAACCATAGAAACAGGTACTACGATTAAGAAAATTCTGATTGAAAGATGTCAGTGTCAAGTACATGACAATGTTTATTTTATAATTTTACTGAAAATATAGAAACCTTCTGTATGGAATTTGTCCAAAATACATACATAGAACTGACAAAAAATAAAAGGTAATGTATTGAAAATATAAAATATTGTGCGTTATATAGGAATAATTTACTATTTTAAATATTTGTAAAAACCGGGTCGCAAAAAACCTGACATCTAGCAGCATACTGTATGAACTAACCCGGTTATTTAGCCATTCTTTGTAATACATTATACATCGTGCACTCAGCTATAGATACTACATTTCCGAAATATTACTGACAATTTTATAAAAAAAAACAATAGCCGATCGAGCTGTCGTATTTTTGACAATTCTCTATGACAGTCCCTGAGAAAACATTTATTGTTTTTCGTATAAATTTGTCAGAAATACAGGGTGTTTCAATTAACTATGTAAGGCTTCGGAGTATAAATTCTAGACACCAACATGAAAAAAAATCCAATAAACATTGGTGCTAGAACGCTTCATAACAGAGATACCGAGGATTTATCTTAAATGAAGCGTAATACTGAAATAGAAAATAGTTGGCTGATGGCATTTGTTTAATTCATTTAAAATTTAAATGAGATATAATTAATTAAAAATTCTACTCATTTCAATCCGATAATTATTTAATTATTACACCTGTTATTTAATATTTTGATAATATTTCTAACACAAAAAAGTATTGCCAAGCTCTCTGTATTTAATAAAAATGTAATATTTTAATAATTTACAGTAGTATTTTTAAATAATACTGATTTATTTATTGAATGTAATGGCTTTCATTTTGAACACTTGCTCTGGGATTATTTTTATAAATAATTATTTATGACCCAATACCAAATAAATAAAACTAACCTATTTCCTGTTTTTTTAAAAAAATAAAATCCTGGGTATCTCTGTTAGTCAGCGTTATAGCACCAATGTTTATTGGGATTTTTCCCCCTACTGGTATCAGAATTCATACTCCTACGCCTTGCATTCTTATATGAAAGACCTGTATATCCTGTTTAGTATTAGGATGAAAAGTTTTCTGCATGGCTAAACAATAGAACTTTCAAAATTTTGACATCAACTTGACCGGCTTTTGTTTTTCACATAAAGTTGTCAGAACCATGTCGTGATCAAGTGAATTTTTTTCTGTAGGGCTATAACATAGAAGTGTCAACAAATAGACATCTCGGTCGGCTTTTGTTTCTGTATAAAGGTGCTAGAAATATGTCGTGTTTGGTATCAAATGAGAGGTCTGGTTACGAACTTTTAGACACAAGTGTGGAAATTTATAACAGGTTGATTGGCTTCTGTTTTATGCATAACGCTAATTCGTTTGATAGAACGGGGACCTTGGGTATCTGACAAGACTGTTGGCGTTACCACTTTGGTTTTAAATTGTGCGTAGACAGATTGGATGTACGTACAAACTATTATAAAACACTATCGGCGGAGCCCTAGGGTAAACTCGGCGAAGCCGAGGTTAGGCTAGTCCTAATACTAAACGATCAGATTCACTACCTCACTATAGATTCTTTAATCACGACGATCGCCCAACTTTAGACAAGGCTACAGCTTAAACGGTGCAACCGATTTTCATGAAAGTTGGAACAAACTGTAGGAAATGATTGGCTTCAGGGCCCTTCTAATGGGACGAATTTCTGTAGGATGCATAGTTTTCAAGTAAAAAATTATTAAACGTAAATTGAAACAACCGATCGAAGATTACATGTAAAAATTTAGACGATAAAAACGCTGTCATGTGTAAAATTTGACATGATGTCAATGTCAATAATGACAAATTATGAATGTCGTATGGGTTGTCGACCATTTCAATGCTAAATATAAATAAATATATTGTGTAAAATTGAAGAAAAGAATATGAATTTAACGAGGTAGGTATACGTAATGAATTTAAGCAATATTTATTGTTTATTTAGATTTTATTTTATTTATTTTACATTGTCATCTGTCATATTGGATGTACGTATAGTCTGTCATAAAACACTATCGGCGGAGCCCTAGGCTATACTCGGCGAAGCCGAGTTTAGGCTAGTTAAATACTAAATACTTTTACATTTCCCGACTTGGTTAGCATTTAGGGTGATTTATGCTCTTTGACGTTTAGAAATTAAATACCTCTGTAGAATCTTATACAAGAGTTATATTTATTATTGTTATACTTTTGTTTAATTGGTGAAAAAATAAGTCGCTCCCCTTTTTAATTCTCATTCAACATTACTTTTACTTATCCAGCTATTATGTTTATTATCAAACCCAAGCCATTTAATAAATACCATATCGCTCTTCCTTTTTAAATTTTTTTCAACAAGATATATATTAGGATACTTTACTTTTTGTACTTCATATTCATAAAATCCTCCTTTTATAATTTGCCCCGACTGATCTTTAAGAATATATGTAATAGGATTTGTTAATTGAAGCGAATGTATAGTAAAAATTTCATTAGACCAAGTAGGAGTATAACCTTTCACAAAAGCCCCTCTATATTTGCTTACACGTACAAAATCACCCACTTTTAGTTTTGCTTTTCCAACAATTTTAATATTACTGTACACACTATCAAGAAGTAATTTTTCATTCTGTTTACTGACATTAATAGGTTTCATTTTAATAGTTCTGTGTTTTGTATTATTATACTTTTCCGTAAGTTTAGGTAATAAACTTAACCACTTATATGTTCCTTGTAAGCTAAACTCTTTCCACATCATCGATTTTAAGGTACGATTAACTCGCTCAACAACAGATGCTTTTTTTGTACTATAACTTGAATAATGATTAATATTATATTTATTTATTAAATTTTGAAAATTTTTATTATAAAATTCTTTTCCTAGGTCAGTTTGTAAATTTTGAGGAATTCGATTATTACTAAGCAAAATACTTTTCATAGCTGCTGAAATTTCAGAACTGGTTTTGTTTTTTACCGGCTTAGTCCACAAAAATTTGGAAAATACATCAATTACAACTAAAATGTAACGGTAGCCTTTATTTATTCTAGCATAAGGAATCATTTCAACCAAATCAGCCTGGAATAAGTCATCTATTCCTTTTGTAATTACACGCCTTCTTTGAAAGTGCACTCGTGCTGGTTTATGTATTTCTTCAACAATTTCACGTTTAATTTTCGACATAGTTAACAGGTGTTTCCAGTACAATTTCAATATATAGTTCACTAGTTTTTAAGCTCATAGGACTGGGATATATTATTAATTTATTCCCCTTTACAACATGTTTACCAACTATTATTGAGCTACGGGTTTCGTTATTAATTCGGTAGTTTAGACGCTCTTTTGGATTATTTATATTAATTTGAATAATTTTACAAGGTAAAGTGTAAAAAGTTAAATTAGAACTGTTTATTATAAGTATCACCTTCTAGTTTTAATTTTAAATTTATAACAATGGTGGATTTTAAATTATTTTTCATTTTAGACAATTCTATTTGGAAATTATTTTTTAGTATATTTATTTTGTTTATATAATATAATTCTAAACTTTTAATTTGTCTTGAAATAAGAGGTATTATTTTATTAGTATATATTTTAGTTTTATGATGCTCTATATGACGTCCAAACTTATCAAGAGTCATTATTGAACTGTTGCTATTTTATAACTCCAGCTTCTTTTAACTCCTCAATTATGGATATAATTTCATTATTGTGTCCTGTATGACCGGCATCACGTGATGCAAATAAAAGCCGAAATCGATCAACCAATTCATTTACATTATCCCAGTATACATACTCCACTCGTTTTTTAGTTAATTTTTTAAAATAAGTTTCACCTAACGCGGAACTTGGGTTTTTAGATTTTGAAGTTATATTTTTTAAGGCTAAACTTGCACCTGAGTATGAAATTGGTCTTTTAGGAATTGAAATTATTTTTTTAGAAGCTGGAGTAACTTTCCTCTGACTCTCTAAGTTTGGAGCAATAATGGAAGTATACTTCTGAGATCTGCTCCCTGAAAGTTGCTCGCTATCACTATAATGTCGACGGGCAGCATTCGTTCTTTTCACAATATCAACATAATTTTTACTATCGGTTTCAGTATACCCCAATGGTGTTTTTTTTAAATAAGAGCTCATATAAACCAGGTGTTCCGATATATTTTATATTTTGTATAACTAAATCCTTACCCACAATTTTTAACTCAGAATCACCTATAAAAAATTTATCAGTATCCACATCATGACGCACGCCATATTTGAAATCAAATGAATTTTTGTCATCTGTTACCATCTCTTCAACATATTGCCGTGGTAATGGATCATACTGGTCTAAATACTCCCTGAATGAGGGTTCCTGAGTTAAATTAAAAATATCCTCTCTAGTTATTGATGGATGATCTTCAATCATGGGTGATTGATTTTCAATAAATACATCATTATCACCCTCATCCTCGTCCATTGATTGTGCCACTACATTTGTTTTTAAAAATTTGGGTCCTAATAAAGTTTCATTTTTTTCGGATATTTCCTCGTCTTTTACTTCTTCTTTCGGTTCACTTTTAAGTTCTTCTTTTATATTGGTCATTGGTAAATTAACTGCAATATCTTTTAAAGATTTAATTATTGGTTTATATTGTGATTCTAATTCAAATTTTCTATGTAATGCACCAAGCCTAAGGTTTTTAAGCTTTTGCTTAATAATATTCCGAGTACTAATTATATCTTTTGTTAATTCTTCATTCATTTTTTTACCAAAATTAATAAACTAGCTTTAAACAGCTATTTGGGATAATATTTAAAACAAGTGGTGAAACAAAACCAAGATCAAACACCAGGTCGAGAATAAATGTATAAGTTAACTAGTTGAAACAGGTAAAACAATTGGTGGAACAGATTTAATGTCACAAAATAGGTTTAAATTAACAGGGCTGTTACTTGTTGAAACAGGAAAAAACAGACCCAGTAGCAAATAACTAGCTGATAACCAGATAAAAAGCAGATCTGATAGCTAGATAAACAACTCAAAAACAGATATGATTAAATTTAATCTGTTGCTGTTTTATTGAACCTGTTCAAATGTTTACCATACGACAGCTAACCAGTAACTGAAGCCTTTTAACTCATGGCACTGTTATTTATTATAATATACTGATCAAAGCCTTTACGATAACGCCCATTACTTAAGTCACTTTCTTTGTCAATAACCATAAATTCGTACTTATTAGACCAGCAAAAAGAACAAAGATCCTTAAACTTTTCATATGACATATCTGTATTTACGTGATCAGCATATACATGTTTTAAATTAATATCATCTTGTTTAAATAATATTAATAGATTAACATTATCCCGTATAAGATGTTTGGGAATTCTGGTGTAAGTCTGACATAAATAAAAACAATCTATAGCCTTATGGCGACCCATGCAAAAGTATTCTCTAATTACATCTTGTTTATCGCAAGCTACATCATCAAATATAAAGACAGAATTGCATTGCGCATTGCATGGCTTTTCAATATCTACATTTTCATTATATGCAAAATAACTTATTCCTTCAATTGGTTCTAGCAATATGTTTAAATACTTATATTTAGGTTGAAATAATGATTTTGAGTATATGTATACATTTGAAAAACATAGACCATTTTCGTGCTCTATAAGTGCAATCATGACATTTGTTTTACCGCATCCGGATGGACCTGCTATAATACACCTTACTATATTCGGTAACAATGTACTATGGCGCGGTTGACTACTAGCACTATCGAAATCATAATTCTTAACCTTAAAGTCATGGATTTGCTTTACAATTTGCATTTTGATATAAATTAAATCACGAACATTACTCAAGCACAGTTCGTCAATGACTACAGAAGAAGTTAGACGTGTGCTGCTTAAATAAACATGCTAAAAGTGCAGAAGAAAAAATATGACGGAAGTTTGCCATTCCGCAATGTAGTCAACAGCAATGAAGACAAATAGTACTGGTTCTGATTTAAATAAATATGCAAAAATAGCTTTACGAACGGTTAAGAAAGTAAAACGAAAAATTAAACATCCAAGAGTGGTACCTGTACCGAAAACCGGAGGATTCCTTCCATTAATTCCATTTTTCGCTGGCTTGAGCGCTTTAGGCGCACTTGGGGGTGGTGCTGCAGGTATTGCCAAGGCTGTTAACGACAAAAACGCTGCTACCGAGCAATTAAAAGAAGCTAAACGTCATAATAAAATGATTGAGGCCATTGCAATGGGTAAAGGTCTCTACTTAAAACCATATCGAAAAGGACTTGGACTGCATTTAAAAAACTGCCAATAGAATTGCCATCAAGGGCATTAAGTAATATTGATCTTCGAAAATATGCTAAAGTACTGAAAATTCCATTTTTTAGATGGGTATTCATGAGAAATAATTTACCCGCAAAAGTAAATCCTAACGAATGCGCCATTGTTAATTTAGATAATAATGATGGGCCTGGGTCGCATTGGGTTGCTTATAAAAAACGTAATAATTTAGTTATATATTTTGATAGTTATGGAAATCTAGCACCACCAAAAGAATTAGTTGATTATTTTGGAAGCAGTTGTTCAATAGACTACAATTACAATAAATATCAGCCTAATAATAGTGTAAAATGTGGCCACTGGTGCTTAGCATTTTTATATAAATAAGCATTATTACTCCTTAGTATTGGTTGAACCATCATGTCATACACATTTACGCTCTTCGATACTAATTCAGTTATAACTGAAAATTTTCACCCGCCGATTATACTCGATGAGGATTCGGAATATGTACTCGGGTTAATACATTTTGGAGTATATAACTCTATGCAGAATATTGATAATAAAAATAATAAATTTTATATTGGAAATTATATAATTACTATTCCAGAAGGTTCTTACGAAATAGATGATATAAATAAATTTTTACAAAAAAACTTAGAAGCAGGTACTGAATTAAATATTGTAGCAAATAATAATACACTTAAGTGTCAAGTTAGAAGCAATAAGGAAATAAATTATATGAATCAGATAATCCTGTTTCTATAATTAAAGAAAATTCAATATGTATTGAGTGTAACATAACCACAAATTCTTATTCAAATAATAAAAAAGTGCACATAATTCATGAATTTTTCCCGCGCGTCCCACCGGGATATAAAATTATAGAGGCTCCAAATGAAATAATCTATTTACCAATTAACACGCGAGTAATAACTACCTTAACCCTTAAAATAGGAAATCATAAGGGGAAATTACTTAGTTTTGGAGAAGAACTCATCACGGTAAGACTACATCTTAAAAAACAAAATGGGAATTAACTTTAATCTTCCTGCTCGCAAGAATATAAATACTGCTCGAAACTGCAATTGCATCAATAGTAAGAAGACTGTTGAAGGGTTAACACCCATTAATTACCAGTTTTTAAAATCACTTGGGTTTAAAGTTCAATCTGGATAAACGAAGAAAGCGAATAAAATTAATAGTTATTTGGATTGGAGTTCAGTTTAAAAAATCAAGAAATTTTATTCTTTGCTTTCGCCAAAATGAATGCTAATATATTGAATGTGTCAGAAAACGCATTATTTGATAATTCAATCAGTCATGCGGAAAAACACACACACAAACCGTATGCTTCCACAACTTTCGACAATAATGATGAAATTCTCATTCCAATACAACAACAAGACTTGTACACTCTACCATGGAATAGTTTACTTTATATTGAGGGTAAGCTTCTCACGCATGATAATAAAGTGTCGACCACAGCTAAATTGGTTAACAATGCATTTGCATTCTTATTTAGTGAAATTCGATATGAATTTGGAGGAATAGTAATAGATAGAGTTCGGAATCCTGGAATAACTTCAACTATAAAGAATTATGTTTCTTACAATACAAATGTAAGTAAACGTTTACAAAATGCTGGTTGGTTGCCTGTGGCTGAAACAAAACAACTAGTTGATTATCACGGTAATTTCAATGTATGCATCCCCCTCAATATGCTATTGGGATTTTGTGAAGATTTTAAAAAAAATGTTCTAAATGTACAACAAGAATTAGTTTCAATACGAAGCAGTACTGATTTGAATGCAATTGAAAGCAGTGACGCCAAAGAAAATATGAAAATTGAATTAAGTAATGTTCACTGGAAAATTCCACATATATCAGTAGCCGATGCCGAGCGATTGATGCTTATGAAGTATATAGAGAATAGCATTAATTTGGAGATAGCGTTTCGTAGCTGGGAACTTCATGAGTATCCGCTCCTGCAAAAAACACAACGTCACTGATGGGCTATCAAAACTACATCACAGTTGGAAACACCGCGTTTTGTCATCGTGGGATTTCAGACAGATCGCAAGAATAAAATTAATAAGGATATGAGTAAATTTGATCACTGTAATGTAAGTAATATTAAGCTGTATTTAAATTCTGATATGTATCCATATGATAATTTAAATTTAAATATTAAGAATAATCATTGGGCTATGTTATATGAAATGTACACTCAATTTCAATTGTCTTACTATGAACAACCATGTGAGCCATCATTGACACCTCACGAATTTATTAATACAGCACCCCTGGTAGTCATAGATTGTTCGCATCAAAGTGAGACATTGAAATCGGGTAATGTTGATATAAGATTGGAATTTGAGACAAATGAGAATGTATCTGAAAATACAACTGCATACTGTTTAATTATACACGATAAAATAATTCATTATAATCCATTAACAAATATTGTTAGTAATATGTAAATGTATTTCGTTTTTTTTAAATGTACAATAAATGTTTTAAAATAATTCAGCATTTCTCATTTAAAAAAACCAAATCATTGGTTTAAAACATATAAATCAACAAGAAGCTTTTTACTATCATCCAACAGATGGCGCAGCTATACAATTATACAAAAAAATATTGGACACAAACAATAGACCTTTTCAATTTAAAGAAATAAAAGATATGCGCAATGGGAATCTGCGCATAATAAGAACAACTGAGATCCATGGCGTTTGTTTCTAAAAAAATTGGATGTAAAATGTAATAAAAGTCTCAGACAAATTAAAAAAATTCTTGAAAGAAGTTACAAAAGCTTTTATATTAAAGCTAAAATGTCTAACGATGCAAATTTTCACCGAGATTACAGATATTTTAATGATTGCATTATTTTTAACGTTTCGTTTGACAGCCCAACTGGCAGTTGTTGGCACCATTTTCGCCATATTACTTATTATTTACTATTAAAATTCTAAGAAACAATGTTCGCATAAATAGATAAAAAAATATTATCAAATTAAATGCGGAAGTGTCTTCATGATAAATTGTTCATTTATAAATTTTACTATGTAACATAAAAAAGTTTAAAAAAAACAAATAGCCAAATTAATACCAAACCACAGGTGAAATAAAAAATTAAAAATTATCTAAAGACTTCTTTATAAAATTTTAAGAAATAATAACAACATATTAAAATTTAATAGAAAAAGTTTTAAAATTTTTAACATCTTCAGACTTCTTTATCAAATCTTAAGAAATAATAACAACATCTTAAAAATTTTATATCAAACATCTTAAGATTAAATAAAAAAAATCTAACAGGATGTGTTATCTTTTTTGCAATAATATTTATAAATATTAAATAAATCGTAAAAATAACACCACTATTGTATTCTACGTGTTTAATTTAGTAGGAAAAGGCATATACCTGCATCATATAACACCATTACGTTACTTTGTAAGAAAAACTTATCTCTAACAGGAAGTGTTATCTTTTTTTTGCAATAATATAAAATTAATGATTATAAATATTAAATAAATTGTAAAAATAACACCACCATTGTATTCTACGTGTTTAATTTAGTTGAAAAAGACACCCCACTCGAAATATATCACCCCTCTCGAAATATACGTTCTTATCAAATCTTAAGATGTTCCAAGACGTTCTTATCAAATCTTAAGATGTTCCTTATCAAATCTCAAGATGTTCCAAGACGTTCTTATCAAATCTTAAGATGTTCCTTATCAAACTCTCAAGATGTTCCAAGACGTTCTTATCAAATCTTAAGATGTTCCTTATCAAACTCTCAAGATGTTTCAAGACGTTCTTATCAAATCTTAAGATGTTCCTTATCAAACCCTCAAGATGTTTAACCTATCTGTGACGTCATATGACGTCATCACTCTTATCTGTGACGTCACTCTTATCTCTGACGTTTCTCTTATTAACGTCACTCTTATCTATGACGTCATATGACGTCACCAATCCTTATCTTTAAAATCTCTTATCTGTGACGTCAATCTCAGATCGTTATCTGCGCCAGAACCCCCCTAACTCCCCTACTGTTGTTTCATAACTGATGGATGCATAAGAAAGTTGAATTCGTTATTGATTAAGGATTTGCAGTCTTCCAGTGTTTCTGGATTAGCATTAATGAATGCTCCTTTATTTGCTAATGGTTATGAATCTATAAAAAAATTTGATTGTGGTGGAGGAATTTTGTGTTAATTTTGTTTGTTTCTTGCGTTTCTATTTTCCCATTATATGCTCCGAATAGTGATTGAATTTCTTTTAGGAATTTATAAATATTTGTTTGGGGCTTTAATGTAATAATTTTATAGAAGAGTGTCTCTGGTTTGAGACGGTCTTCAAAATTACTGGTTAAGAAAGTTTTTAATTCTTTCCAGTCTTCAAAATTGTTTTCAGATTAATGCTTTGTGCGTTTCCTTGGATTTTTGACTTGAATATTCTAAATGCAATTTTTTTTGTAAAGTTGTTAATGTGAAGTGTGTTTCTAGTGTTGTTTTTACATCTTCTTTTATGTATGCATGTAATGTTTTTACATCGCCCGAATAAATGGGTATTGGGTCGCATCAGGTTTTAATATCATTTAATGAGATATTTGGCATGTTTGAATTGTTGTTTATATTGAGTTTATTTAGGGTTTCGCTTTATGATTCTACAGTTGTTTGATCTGTGTCGAGTATTTCGTATTCCTCTTCTGAGTAAAAAAAATGTCAAGATTGGTTTGGCAATGAGTTACATACAATGGTTGTTAATATTAATAACATAATTCAGAATATTCAACGTATAAAGTTAACACCAGAAGAAGAATTTGAATTTAGTAAAGCAACAATATGTCATATTTGTCAAAAATCATTTAATGCAAATGATATTAAAACACATGACCACTGCCACTTTACATCCAAATACAGAGGTGCTGCACATCAGTGTTGCAATTTCAATTATAATAAAATTCGTACTATTCCAGTTGTTTTTCATAATCTAAGCGTTTACGATGCACACTTTATTATAAAAAATATTGCAAAGGGATTTTCAGGAACACTTAATTTGCTTCCAATAAACAAAGAGCGATATATTTCGTTCACAAAATATGTAAAAGACACCAAAATAAATTATCGATTTATTGATTCGTTTCGATTTATGGCGAGTAGTATAGATAAACTGGCAACGTATCTTCAAGATTCTGAGAAGAAAACTATCAGAAGCCATTGTAACAGCGAAGAAGAATTTGAGTTATTAACTAGGAAAGGAGTTTTCCCTTATGAATACTTGGACCATTGAGAAACTTGATGAAGAAAAGCTGCCAACTCAAGACCAGTTTTATAGTGTAATGAAAAATGAAAGTGTTTATCACAAACACTTTCATTTTTCATTACACTATAAAACTGGTCTTGAGTTGGCAGCTCATTATCACAATGACTTTAATCATGCTCAAACTGTGTGGAACTATTTTAAAATAAAGTCTTTAGGAGAGTAGTCGGATTTGTATTTAAAAACTGATGTATATCTGAAAATTTTCGTGACAGTCATGCAGTCATATAAACTTGATTTTGACTAATAACACACGTATCTCGAACAGACATTGTCTTTATTGTTACAAAAAATATACTACACGACGTTTCGATTGATAATATCTCCAATCGTTATCAAGTGTAAACTGATTACTACGATATTTTATTCTAGGAGGGATGTGATGAGCTGTGACGATTCCGTTTCAGATGATGGAGTTGACCAATTAGGGGGCGCCACACGGTACGAATATCTGTGCTGGGATGGCTGAATACTCCACTGTTGTTGGTGATGTACGCTGCTTCTTTATACATCTGAACATAATATAAACAATATTTACAATATACCTTTAGCCAATAAAAATTTATTGGCCTAATCAAAGATGAAAATAATGATAAAATTATGACTGAATTTATCGGTTTAAGATAAAAAATGTATGCTTACAAGATTTTAAATTTTAGTAAAAATATTAATAAAAAAGCAAAGGGAAAGTGCAACACTAAAAAATATAACTTTTCAAGATTACTATGCCTGTTTGTTTAATAATTCTACATAAAGTTCACACAATTAAACAAAAGAAGTTAGCCTTAAGCCCACTTGATGATAAACGTATTGTTAATTATATATATATATATATATATATATATATATATATATATATATATATATATATATATATATATATATATATATATAGATACATTACCATGGGGTTAAAATAACTTTAATGTAATAAAATAAAATATATTTTAATAAAATAATTTATTGTACATACTGTTTTTTTTACTTTATAATTTTAATTGAATTATATAAATAATGTAAAGCATACAAAATAATTTATTGCACATACTGTTTATTTATTTTGAGTATATAGATGAATGGGGGTAGTTTTTCTTAAGTAAAATGAAGAAATGACAACTGATGTGTGTTAATATTTTATTCCCATAGGAATTATTTGACTGGACAGCACATATGTCCTTACAGCAATGTTTTTGTAAAGTATGCTTAAAAATAAGTTGCCGCCGGATAGGTTGATAGTGATTAATGGGGTGCATATGTACATACTTCGCTTGTAATGAGTATATTTTGTTTACGAGTAATATGATATAGTGAGAATATTTTTGTTTACGAGTAATATGATATGGGTACATGTGCACGTGCAGACAATTAAAATTTGAAATGATGTGAAAGAGTTAAACTTTTCATTCCCACAATAATACTAATATTAATGGCTTGGGTTTAAGAAAATTTCAATTCAATTCAATTTATTATGACAAAGTATATACAACTTTGATACAATAGAGCTGGTAGCTAAACTAAATGGTTAATACTGCCAAAGTATAATAGAACAATAAAAATGCGAGCTAAGTTCGAGTAATAACATAAAACAAGAATAAATTGTGCGGTAGCTAACATAGATAAATAACACTGCCTAAGTGTAACAGAAAAATACAAATGCGAGCCAAGCTCGAATACTAGCGGTCATCCAACCACTTTTGTGTGCTAAACCAATACATCCCGGTGGTTTACCATTTACAAAATGATCCTTCTAGTGAATTCGAGGAAAAACATACAACGGTGGCAATGTATTGCCTGTTGCTGTTATTTCAACACATGTGACAAGTTTCCCACGTTCTGCAGACACGATTTGACCAATTTGTTTTTTTCTTTTTCCGAAATAATTTTGGGTACATCAAAAACCGTAGTAATCCCATTTTCACCCAAATTTAATATTAGTCCTGGATCAAATTTATATTTCTTCATAACTTCTTTATAATTAATTAAGCCGCTATGTTATCTTTATTAAAATATGTTTCTCGCGAAAAATGAGGTTTTAATCAAATATTCGCATAGCATCTTTTCTTCCTATCGCGGAAAAACTTTTGCGGGCATATTTAAATGTAGTAGAAGTTTCCTCGTCCGATTCCGCTCCGGAATATTCGTGAAACTTTTCTTTGTATTTTTTTCTACGCTTATGCAATATGGATTTTGTTAATCCACATTGAGTGGCTGCGCTCCTAATAAACACTTTTTCTTCAACTAATTGTCTTATAGTCAATAAAACATTTTTTCGTCTGCATCAGCTCTTGCATTGTTTTTAACATAAGTTCGGGCCATTCTAAAAACAAAATATTACCGGTAGTAAATAAAATATAATTGTACAAAGTGGGACACATGCGGGTATGCCCCAATGGCTGGCATTGTCCACAAACATCCCAAAGACGAATTATGAGGTTGACATAAATAATATTTATAAACACAGACATTAAATTATTTCATACAAAGTATATCAAACTACAAAGCAGGGTGGATATAAATCATGATTTAAAAAAATCGATTTTTTATTTCAATCAGAAAATCTGATTTAAGAAGATTTTTATATTTAAATAAATTTTTAACGTTCATAAGAATGCGGATTGAATTTTGGATAAATTTTTAAAATATTATTATTCGTATATTGATAAAATTATTACTGAGACATATCTGTTTAATAAAACATATTATTTAAAAATTAATAACAGTATGAATGTACCACTTCTCGTGAGCAAATTCACTATTGTTTGTAATAAAGACATAATTTTAAAAATTATAAAATTACTTTTATATGCCATTTCGTCTTTAGCTTGTGTCGAACGAGTTTTCGTCGTTTGGGCTACTGCATTCGAAATTAAAGAACAGACTCGGTACAGAAAAAGCTGAAATTTATAATATGTAATATAACTAAAAATATATAATAATAGTAATTATAATAGTAATAATAATAATAATAATAATAATAATAATAATAATAATAATAATGTATTTTTTTGTTATATTCTACAGTAATTTTTTTAATGAAATATTTTATATTGTGTATAAAAATACATTTTTTGTTTTAAATATAATTATTGTTGATTTAAATCAATGATTTAAAAAAATCTGTTGATTTAAATCAAATCATGATTTCAATCATTTTTATTTAAATCTTTCAACCCTGTACAAAGGGTGAAGATTGATTTTAATGAATAAGAATTTTACTTCTGATGATTCATGGTATACCTTACGAAATTACTTTGTGAATGAATAAGTTATTAACTTCAGAATTTACTACTATATCGAATGCATATAGAGACATGTGTGATATAAAGAAGGAAATTTATTTCAATCATTTAGTATTGCGGCGTTATCTACGTTTTGTTAATTATGTATAAATGCACTCGTAATGATTACTATATCTTTACCAGATTCTTCTCTAATAATGCAGGTATCTTCCAGTCTGCATGATTGGAGGTGTTTTAAATTCTTCTAGTATCTGCTATTACGATGTTGCTATATTTCGTTAAATATCTACAACTATACTCGTAATGATTATTATTTCTTTGAAAAATCTCTCTCCAGCGATGCGAATGTCTACCAGTCTGCACGACTGCAAGTGTCAAAATTTCTTCTAATATCCGGTATTATGACATCTATATTTTGTTAAATATCTGCAACTACACTCGTAATGATTTTTATTTCTTTGAAAGATTCTTCTCCAACGATGTGAATTTCGTTCAGTCTGCACAGCCGGGGCTGTTTAAAATTCTTCTAATATCTAATACTGGAAGTGTAAAAAATTCATCTAATATCCACTTTTACGACGTTATTAATATTTTGTTAAATGTCTACAAGTCTACTCGTAATGATAATAATTTTTTTTAAAGATTTCTCTCCAGCGATGCGAATTTCTTCCAGTCGGCACGACTGGAGGTGATTAAAATTCTTCTAATATCCGCTATTGCGATTTTATTTACGTTTAGTTAAATATCTAGGAGTAAACTCGAAATGATTATCATATCTTTTAAAGATTTCTCCAATGATGCGAATTCTTTTCAGTCTGCACGACTGGAGGTGTTTAAAATTGTTCTAATATCCGTAATTGCGACGTTATTTACGTTTTGTTAAATATCTACAACTGTACTCGTAATGTTTACCATTTCTTTGAAAAATTCATCTCCAGCGATGCGGATTTCTTCCAGTCTGCACGACTGAAAGTTTCCAAATTTTTTCTAATATCCGCTATAACGACGTTATCTTTATTTTGTTAAATACCTACAGCTACACTCGGAATGATTATCAATTTTTTGAAAGATTCCTCTCCAACGATGCCAGTTTCGTTCAGTCTGCATAGCCGGGGCTGTTTAAAATTCTTCTAATATTCGCTATGACGACTTTGCTATATATCGTTAAATATCTACAACTACACTCGTAATGATTATCATTTCTTAGAAAGATTCCTTGGAAGTGTGAAATATTCATTTAATATCCGCTATTACGTTATTTACATTTTGTTAAATGTTTACAAGTATACAGTAGAGAGGATTCGTCGAATCTGCAACATCCACATTTGTGGATTGAAATCCTAGCCCAACCCAACATAATATATTGCAAGATGCGGTGTGTAAGTAAGCAAAACCGACAATTGATAACCTTTTTTTACGTGGGTAGGATGGAAATCTTCAAAAGACACCATTGCTCATCCGGAGCTAATGGTAGTGCAGGATTTCTGCCTGCTAAAACCACCCTCACTTTACACCACGCCCAGAGAAAGGGACCGCTTCCGCATTACTTCTCTCTCCTGTGCTAGCATCTATCTTATTTTTCTTCCTATATTCATTATTCTATTACTATTCCATGGATTACGTCTTGGCCTCTCTCCCTCTTCCTTTCATCCTCCTCTTTCCGTCTCTTGATGTTGTATAGCATTATTGTCACTACGTCTTAATTCTTCTTGTCTTGTAGCATTATGTCGACAATGTTCTCCGGGTTGATATTTACGTTCAGCGCTTTACGTGTTTCTTCTCGTTCTCTTTCCTATCTAGCGCAGGTAAAAAGGCTATATTCCGTGGTATCTCTTTCTGGTCTGTTGTATATTTGCCTATTCGCTTTAGGTATGCCTGGTAGCATCCGTGCCCTGTGAGGAATTGGGTTAGTTGGTAATCTATCTCCGTGTTCTCTCTCTATCCACTTATTAATATCTGGTATCAGCCGATGTATCCAGTGATTGCCCGGATCTCTTTCCCAGATACTCTGCCACTTCTGGTTCCTTAGCTTCTTTGCTTCCATCTTCTCCTCTTTACTTGTCTGATGTGTCAGTAGTCTTTCCTCTACTATTATTTCCAATGGCGTTAGCCTTGCTATTAATTCCGCCGCCTCCGTCGAGATGGTCCTGTATCCTTTACTGATGCCTAGGGCTAATTTCCTATTTGTGCTCGCGAGCATTTTGCGGCAGTATTTGTATTTAAGTGTGCCCCTCCCCCCAGATGGGCGCTGCATATAAAATTACGCTCTGGGCAACCGATGCCAGTAGTCTTCTTTTTTGCTCATGCGGCCCGTTTGTTCGGGGGAAGAGTCTTCTGAGTGCATTTATTGTTTTGTCTGCTTTGAGTATTGTTTCCTTTAAATGTTTCGTGAAGGTCATATTTTTCTCAAAATGTACCCCTAGATATTTAATATGTTGCTTCGGTTCTATTGTCGTTCCTTCCATTTCGAACGTAATTTTCTTATGTTTTTTCCGCCCTATGAGTAGTACGGCTTCGGTTTTTTCTGGCACGACCCTTAGCTTGTTATCTTTTACCCATTCTTGGATTTCAAATAGCGTTGTGTTCACTTTCGTTTCCAGAATTTCTTCTTTTTTGTCTGGCAAGGTCGTCTGCGAATCCAATAAGTGTAACTCCACGTGGCACTGGTGGGTTTAAAGTACTATTGTAAAATACGTTCCAGAGGGTTGGTCCCAGTATGGACCCTTGTGGTACTCGACAGGTGACTTGGTGTCGTTCTCCTCTATATTTTATCCATCTATTAGTAAGGTATGATCCTACTATATTTATCAATTCCTGACGAAAATCCATGCTGTACATCGAATCGATTATTTTCGGCCATGGTGCTGAATTGAACGCATTTTGGATATCTATCGTTATCAGGGCACACAGTCCCCTTGTCTTTAAACTTTTCTCCATTTCCTTTTGGGCTGTGTTCTTTACTATTTCCATTGCATCAATGGTTGACCTTCCTTGTCTGAAACCGTATTGTCTATCTGACAATCTATTCCCATCTTCTAGGTGTTCATTAATTCTGGCACATAGAATTCCTTCAAATAGTTTTCCAGCTGTACTCAGTAGGCGTAGCGGTCTATACGCGTTCTCCCATGTTTGTTTTCCCCGGTTTGGGTATCAGTACCAGACTGGCAGTTTTCCACCTGCCCGGGAAGTTCGCGGTTGTTAGTGCTCTATTTAGTGTTTCGAGAAACCACTGTGGTCTTGGTATGGCTACTAGCTTGGTCATCTCTGGGGGGATGCCGTCTGGGCCCGGTGCTTTTTATTTTTCATTTTATTCCCTGCTTTGGTGACCTCGTCCTCAGTTATGAGTTTCACATTTTCTACAGGTATTATGTTCAATGCGCTTGTTTCTTGTCTTGGAAATAGTTTTCCTACCACCGCAATTACTTGCTTTTTCTCCGGTGTTACTGGTGTCTGTAATCTTGTCCTTTTGACGACAATACTGTATGGCTTGCCCCACACATCTAACCTAACCTAGCATAACCTAACTTTTTTACGTGGGTAGGGTGGAAATCTTCAGACACTAGTGCCCATCCGGAGTTACTGGTAGTGCCCGATTCCTACCGGCTAAAACCACCCTTCCTTCCAGCCCAACGTGGTGTAGTCCCGCCAATCAGGCATTACTCTCCACCACATTTATCCTTATCTTCTTCCTAACGTCTGTCTTCCATTTCCCGTCTTCTTTCTTCCTTTTCTTTTTCCGTCATGACCAGTAATGAAGGCAGAAATCCTATTCCAGTTCACTTAGTTGCCAAGCATTGTTGGTAGGATCGTGTCGACAGTTATTGAGCCCTGGAGTTCGAGTTCGAGGGCCGTTCTCTTGTCCTCCCACTTTCCGCAATGGAAGAATGTGTTTTCAGCTGAGTCCTGTTCCTCGCAATACATACATACTCTGGTTCCTGCCTTTCCAATACGGTGTAAATAGTTTTGCAAGCAGCCATGTCTGCTGAGTACCTGCGTCATGTGAAACGTTGTGGTTCCAAAATCACGTTCTAATCAGACGTTGCCAGTGTCTTCTGTCCATTTTTCTTGCCACCTCTGGACTATATTGTCTGGGGGCCGTGGTTGCAATTCTGTTTTGCACCTAGGTCGGTTATGATTCTGTTCTCTACAACGATATCCATGGGAGCTGACCAGGCTAGGATTTGGGCCACTTCCGTGGACACGGTTTTGTATCCACATGTGACACCTATCGCCAGTCTTTTATTTACACCGTTCAGCAGCTGCATGCATTGACGAAACTTAATGGCTCCGCCCCACACTGTATTATGCTTGTTGCTACCGTGCATAGAAACCTCCGTTTCATGTCGGAGGGGCCATTTAGCCATAAGAAAAGTTTCTTGAGCGCTTACACAGTGTTGTTGGCCATTGAGACAGTGCGTCTGTGTTGGAAAACAATAAAATTATTATGAAAAAATATAGTCAGCCTGGACATTGACAGTGAAAAAATTCAATAAATAAAATATAATTTGAGTTGTACTTGACCGAAGTGTTTGATATAAAATAAAATATTATCATCTATGTATTAATCGCATTATTTGGTAAGTAGACTTTTACAGTCTGACATGTGGTAGGAAGTTTATATTCTTGTCGAAGTACACGCCAAGGTATTTTATTACCGGCTGGGGCACTGTCTCTATCTCTTACCCTGAATGTTATCGGATTGTGTCTGTAGCGGCACTATCAAGTAGCCGCTACGCTGCCCACCGACACGTTGATTTATTATTGATTATAGATTCGGTTGTTATACTTTTATTTATTAAAATATACACATGTCATCTGTACTCTCTACTATTTATTATTTTACGTCTTATACAAATTCATGTATTTATTTATACGCCCCATCTGACGAAGACCGGGAGGACGACTACCGGGCCCCGCTCTACACGAACATGGAGATCAACGGCATTACGGTTCGCATGAAATGCTGTATCACTTGCAAGTTTTACCGGCCGCCAAGGTGTTCGCATTGCAGCGTCTGCAACCACTGTATAGAAACTTTCGACCACCATTGCCCGTGGGCGAACAACTGTATTGGAAGAAAGAAACTAACAGGTACAGCTCAACCATTTTTACACTATTTTATCACAAGCAACATTATTTAACGTCACACATCCAAAACGTCAATCACAAACATGACTTGAAAATTTTTCTGGCATCTATCTCTTTGCTTTTTCTTCCTTCCTCCTCTCTTGGAAACAAACAGCACCATTTCTCCGGTCGGCAGACTCACTTGCCACGACCGTGGGAAATCTTTTTTTCTGATAGGCATGTTCCTCATGGACATGTCTATGACCCAAAAAGTCCAGATAAATTTTCAAGAACACATAACACAACCGCAACAACAACAACAACGACAACAACATAAACAATAAATACTACAACAAAATGGTTGAGATTTTTTAGGCGGGGGGTAATGTAGCGTCTCTATTAAGTAGCCGCTACGTTGCCCACCGACACGTTGTTTTATTATTGATTATAGATTCAGTTGTTATACATTTATTTATTAAAATATACACATGTCATCTCTACTATTTATTATTTTACGTCTTATACAAATTCATATATTTATTTATTTATACAATGATGTAACGAATAAAAACCTCATCGTTACATGTCTCTTCCTTCCTACCAGCATGACTGCCTCAGTCTTTTCTGGCGCCAGTCTCATTTCTCTAGCCTCTACCCAATCTTGAACCAAGAACAGGGTAATGTTCACCTTGGTGGTCAAGGGTTCTTCTTTTTTTTGTCGACTGAGACTATTGTCAGATCATCCGCAAAGGCGATAAGTTTCACTCCATACGGTACTGGTTGTCGAAGAATACTGTCGTAGAATATGTTCTACAGCACAGGGCCCAGTATCATGTCTTGTGGGACTGTACATGTCATTTGGTACTCATTTCCGTTGTACTGGATCCTGCGGTTAAGATAGTTGCCTATGATGAAATAAATTGTGAAAAATTGTCAGCCATTGGGATTCGAACCCGAGACACCTATCTTGCCGGGATAGTGCTCTAACCAACTAAGCTATTGGCTGCTCTCCTTTCGATGGCTGAACAATCTTTCACTTTTAAAGTTGTATAACTGCTGAGGATATTATTAATCGTCACAAGATTAGATGTGGGGTTGCCAAACTACCACTGCGTTTAAACATCTAGTGAACGAGTCATAATTTACTCAAGGCCCTACCAGACGAAATTCTAATATTAACAATGAGTTAACAGTTTGTATATATGAAATTAATTGTAAAAAATGATGTTGATCAGGTACTTTGGTACCTGAGCTGCTATCAGAACCTTTACTGTCTTAGGCCAGGGCACCGAGTTGAACGCGTTCTTGATGTCCACAGTCATCAAGCAGCTCAGTCATCTACCCTTGCCCTTGTGTCGCTCGGCTTCGGCCGCTCCTCGTACTTTTTCCATCGCCTGAATCGTTGATTTGCCCTTCCTGAAACCAAATTGTAGTGTAGATAATATCTAATTCGAGGCGTTTGTTCAATATATCGCAAATCAACGATTCCAAAAGCTTCCCGCTGGTGTTTAATAGACAGAGGTCTAAACGCAGACGGGGCAGTCATATCTGTTTTCCCCGGTTTTGGTATCAGTACTAGCTCGGCCGTTTTCCACCTGTCAGGGAATGACCCCGTGGCAAGTGGCATTTAGTGTTGGTAAGAACCATGCTGGTCTGGTGATGGCCACCAGTTTCACTACCTCCGGTGGAGTGCTGTCCAACCGTTGTGCTTTTTTGTTTACTTTCTTCTTCCCCGCTGTTATGATTTCCCCCTCGGTAAAGTTGTCTGGGATCTCATGGCATGCTAATTTCCTCCATTCAGTGACCCTGTACTCCGGGAACAGTTGTTGGATTATTCTTCCGACAGTATCATCGTCTGGCTTCACGGGCTTCGCCAGTCTGGTTCGTTTAACAACAACGAGTTGGAATGGTTTCCCATAGATGTCATCTTCAACAGAGTTGACCAACTCGCGTTATATCATCTGCTTCTCCCTCCGGATTATGAAGCTCAAGAGCTTTTTTGTGGATTTGTACACTTATTTTGCTTCAGTCACTAGTTCAGGGTCCTGCTCGTAGTTTTTGGTATGCTCTTCTGTGCTGAACACATACTCCTCTCGCGTCCGCAACATCCTGGGACCACCAGTATACTGGGGGTTTTCTTGCATGTTGTACAATCTTTTTCATAATCCGGTCGCAGAGTATAGCTCGCGATCTATCTCCTCCTCATTCCCCACCTCTTGGAGCTGCATGTTAGCGCTGATACACACCTTTTTGTTCAGAATTTTTATGTTCCACCTTTTTCTGATTGACGCAGATGGAACCGGTGGTGTTTCTTGGTTTATGCTAAAGAAGATATAACTGTGGGGGCTGTATGCTTCCTCAATAGGGTCTGTAGTCCAGTCTTGTATGGTTTCTACTAACTCTACTGAGCAGGCCGTCACGTCGATATATGAGCTTCCATTCGCATTAACGAAAGTCGGTATATTTCCTTGTTGCATATGCATAGACCGTATTTATAGCACAGATCCAGCAGTGCTTCTCCCCTCGGGTCGTTGTACAGTGACCGCCATACTTCATGCTTGGCATTGAAATCTCCAAACAGAAGGACTTGTTTGCCTGCGGTCTGGAGCTCTCTCGACAGGTCTAGCAAGGCAGAGTCGTAAAGGGCTCTGATGAGATTGGGTGGAATATAGCAGATCAGGATCCTGACCTTATTTATTTCTACATACGTGATGTATTTGCTGTGGTAAAAATTACTCACCGCGCGAATCCTGTTTGTTAATAAAATGCCTGTCTTGAAATTATTCTTTTTAGAGATAAAGATCCACCCGCTCTGCCCTGTCATGGTATTGAAATTCGGCTCCGATGCCAGTACAAGGTCTATCCTGTGCTCGCGTGTGATCCACGATAGGGCGTTGAGCGCATTCTTACTGTTTTGTATTATTTGTTTGTAAATACTTCATTTTTAACATTCCGAGCCGAATTTCGTGTGTTCCTTCGTCTCCTCTTGCCCTTCTGTTTTCCTGCCTCTATGACCTGTCGAAATTAGGGACAGCCCATAGTACCTGTTTTATGATTTCCTACGTTACATGTAAAATAGTAGTTGACGTGACTGCACGTGTCGTTGTGCTTGGACTGTCCGCAGTTGCTGCAAAGCTCCCTTCCGTCTGGTCCACTACACGCACTTTCTCTATGGTCAATGCCATGGCATTTATTGCATCTGGGTACCGCTATTCTTTCCCGGACTTTGCATCTATTGTATGCAATCTTGATGATTTCTTTCTTGATGAGCTCTTCAGCTACCTCTTGCGGCACTTTAAATGTGGTGCTTATTTTGCTCAGGTTGCTACTGTATAACAGTTTAGCTGTGCATACCACTTTGCCTTCTCGGTTCGCCAGTGTCCTTCCTCCCGGGTAATTTTTCTGAATGTAGGTCAGTACGTTATTGTTGTCTGTCTCCCAGTGAATTATAATAATGGTCCCTTTGCTTCCTTTGCAGGGATTTCCGTTGCAAAGAAGTACTGGATCGTACGCCTTTGTTGGCCAGTCTTCTTTTGAAAAGCTCTACAAAGTCTTTGTCTTCACATTACAGCTTACTGCCAAAATTTTGCAGCCATTTTTCTGTACTTCCTTCTTTAGCCGTATCGGCGTACGTTCTTTGGTTTTCTAGTTGTATAATTTTGTCTTAGCATATGAACTTTTGTCTCGTACTTCTTTTTAATCTCAGTTTTTATGCTTTACAGTCGGATTTTTTTCCATTTCTCTAGTCTTGAAGACCTGAAACTCTTGGCGCAGATGCGTGACTTGCTGTGCGTTCGCCTCCAACTCAACCATGCGCATCTTCCATAGCATAAGCCTTGCCTTGCGCGACGTTCTTACTTTAAAGAAAGCTGTGTTAGCCTCATCTATTCTTTGTTTTATTACTTTCGCCGTATTAGTATATGCCACGTGTGCTAGACATTCCAACTCTTTGCGGATATCATCTAGTTTGTTGATTTCGTCATAGTGGTTGGTTTCTATTTCTGCTTCCGCGCGTACGAGGTCCCAAGTTCGAATCTTCGCTGTCTGTCTCCGAAATTCGACCTTGTTTCTTTTTGTTCCTCTTTAGATCCTGAAGAGTTACTGCTGTTCGTATCCTCTCTGGTCCTTTTATCCGTGTTTCCGTCTGCAGTTGCCGGTGTGTTCTGGCTATTCTTACGTGTTATGGCCTCTATACTTAAGTTCTTGGTGTTATTTCCAACTGTCTTACTTTCGAGTATCGGGCCTTAGCTTCCGCTGCCATCAGTTCTTGTCGATGGTTACATGTCTCCGCCACGTTTGCTAAGATGGTGTGTAATAGCGAGTTTTCTTCCGGGGGGCTATCCAACGGGCTTTTCTAGTTTCGGGAACCTGTACCTTTCTCTTCTTTTATTGTCGTTTCCTTCTCCCCTGCTTCTTTTATTGTTTTGATTTTTTCTTCTTGTTTTTTGTCGCTATTTTTCCCCAAGCTAGAATTTGAAAGTTCAGCGGAAGATGTCATATTAGCATGTCGAGACCTCACATACACGGAGTGCTCCGATGCAAGCTCTGGGACCGACTTCACCCATGGACGCGCGTAGTTACAGTTACCCATAAAATGGGAAAATATGCGAAATATAAAAAAAGATATAACAGCAAATGGGAAAATAAATTATAATTTAAAAGTAAATACCTATTCTTTAAACTATAAAGCATATTTGAGATGATTTTGTTTTGTATTGTGAATATTAGATTGATATTAGATTAGAATTTGGGAATATTAACTTATGTATTTATTTTTAAATTTAGATTGATTAACTGCAAATCTCGATTTTATATATCTAAATACCCATATTAAGCAATAAAAAATGTACCTATATTTCAATGTTCCCCTGTTGTTTTTTTTATAAATAAGACTGATTGGTTGTGGTATATTATTTATAATAAATAATAAACAAAAAATATTTACAAAAATATTTAAAACTGGGCTCCTTGATTGGGCTACTTTTTATTTTCATGTAGGTGGCTACTTTGGGCGACTTCAAGTTCTGAAATTGGCGACATTGCTACAAAATTATCTGGCAACCCTGGTGGGTGACTTATGCAGCAATGATATTTCCATTTCACAGTGTTGGCTTCAAGAAAATCAAAAGATCAGCAATATGTCAGTTAATATATATATATATATATATATATATATATATATATATATATATATATATATATATATATACATTGTGACACAAAAGAACAACGGCTACTTACCGTATCACACAAAAGTTGATGCGTCGGAGCTCACGGGTTGTAGCGGTGGCAAAGGTCGGGGTTCGATTAATCAGTTTGTGGTTGATAGTAGCCCAACTTACAAAAAGTGACTCAGGCCAATGCCTGTGCAAAAGTTTGAAATACCACAAAGTTATTTTTCGGGCGCCAACACAATATGAGCAGCAGCGGACTGGTGGTAGACCTCGAGCGCTGGTTCGTTGAAAGGTTGTTACACCCTGCAGTGGTGTTCGTGTGCTCTACCGGTATAGGTAAGTACTGCGAGGTACAGTAGCAGGCCCTGGTGGATCGCTGGCGGAGCCGGTGTCCAACTCCTTGAATCGCCTCCCTCAGGGTGGCAGGTCTAGGCAAAAGACAGTCGCAACCAACACAGCCGCTACTTTCCCTACAAAAAATAATCTCCGCAGTACTACGTACTTAGAGAGTAACACCAGAAATCAGAAGGGTTTGGATACTGTACAAAGGATCATACAAAAATAAATTCGACTCCTGTACGCCGTCCAGAAATTACAAAGAGAGAATTTTACAAAAAAAATAAATATGACCTTGAATTTAACAAAAAAAATCTTTAAATTGCTGAAAGAAAGTTAAGTGAATGAATGAAAATACAGCACAAGGACAAAACGACACGATGCTAGGAAAAGGGCTCAGGGTGACTGCAGTCCAAAAGAAAATTGAATTATAGCGCAACTATAAAAAAATTACCCAAAAATTTTAAATTGGAAATACCAAAAAAATTTTAACAACCCGGCGCTAAACTAAATTTTAAATCCTGGAGGACTAATCTCCCACGCGACGGGTAGCAAATCAACAAAATAAGTAACACCCAAAATTTGGATTTGCCAACTACAAAAAAAATGGCGCGGAGAACAAAATCCGGTTTCCTACTCACTCACGCACACATACGCAGGATAAGGGTAGGATGGTGAAGGGAGGAAAGTTAAGCAGAACTACTACAAAAAAAAAATCACAATATGAAGGGGTTCGATGACCCGGGGGAAAACTGGAGCTATAAGGTTGATAGGTCGGGCTACGTTAAGCTGAAATACTTGATAATATAGTACACAAAAATCATAAAAATTTTGCCAAAAAAAATCACTAAATCCAAAAGAAAAATCTATAAGAATTTTGAAGATTCAGTGGCTTGGTGGTGAGAGATATGAGTTCGTAAACTCAGCTTAAATCACAACTACAAAACTTTAATAATTGTAATAAATTTAAAAATAAAATATTCAATACTCCGGGTAAAAGAAACCCAACTGTTAATGGTAGTTACTCGATACAAATGCACTGCCCTTGACTGCATAAGGCAACACGTGGGTGGTACAAACAATGAAACTTTACCAAATCTAAATCATCCAAATAACCAAAAAAAATTTAATAAAGTTCGAGTAACTCACCGCTAGCAGCCGTAGCAGGTCCTCAACCCAAACGTGAAACAATGAGAAATTTGGAAACTAAAAGAGAAATCACGTCTCGCACCACGATGCACTGAAACTGTAGGCCTAACTGCCAAAATAAAGGTCTGAAAGTTGAAAACTTAAGCTCGAAGAGAGGAGAAGAGTGTGAAATGCCGGTGCATTCCTCTAATATGCAAATAATTATAGCGCCTCTACTGTCAAATATGCCAAAACTAAATACGGCGGAAATAACTTTTCAAACTTTTGGCGTAAGTTCGCGCAACAGTGATAAGTCACTATTCGATTTTAAAAGACTAATAAGCAGTAATAAGAACTGAATTAAAATTCAAATGGGGCAGACTTTTTGAACAAAAAATAAAATATTTAAAGTGTTTCACTGACATTGCCGCGTGAAGCTAGCAGAGTTAAAACAATAATTGTTAAGAGGTCTACCATCTCAATAAAATTGTGGCTCAAAGATTTTTATTTATTCAATAAGAAAAATTTTATAATGAAAACGAACCAGTGACGTTGAAAAACGTCACAATATATATATATATATATATATATATATATATATATATATATATATATATATATGTATAAATTATGTTTTCGATCCCAATACTTACTTTAATTTCAATATTTTGTTTATTACAGTAGTTGTTGCTATTAGCCAAGATGATACAAAAATCGTCTACATTTGTTTCTTACACCTATTTATAACATATTTTCTTATCTTCTAAGTGTCGGGTGACATGACGTTGTTTGTGGTATCGAATTCTGAAACTAGTGTTTCAAGGATTATAATTCCTCCATTTCAAGAAACATCGTTATTTCAACGGATTTAATTCTAAATCTTTATTATCTATATTCTTTGTAACTCTATTTTGCTTACATTTTATAACTAAGTTATATATTTTATTCTTACATGATATTAAAATAATTATAATTATTATAATAGTAAGGATTACATAGAATGTAGGTATATGTTGATTATTTATTTGTTCAACAGATTCAATTTGTTTTAAATGTGTAACGTTTAATTTTGCTTAATTTATTTTAGTGATTTGGGGTACTTTATTAAATTCTGTGAATTTTATGTTATCGAAAATATGTTCTTGATAGAGGGGTTTGTATTTCTGAGATTGCCAATTCTTAATAGCACATGTATCTTGATCGTTAATAAAAATACCTTGTAATTGTTTATACTTATAATTATTTCCACAATTAAATTCGAAATTTTGTAAATTTGGTGAGAAAATGATTAGTTTGTTCGTGAACGGTATTTGAGAAATATAATTTTTCATTGTAATTTGCTCGCTTAAACAATAATCATATACTTGTTTATTTAATATATTGTTAATACAATTATTTACAGGATTATAATTAGATATACAATATTTATTGTTTATAAACTTAAGGATGGATACGTGTTTATTGTTATGTGTAATATATAGGATGTGTGTTTTATTGTCTTAGTGTGCATGTGACATATTGTTTCAATCGTCTGGAAAATATTCGGATTTCGTGTAATATTTAAAAGGCTATTGGGATCTATAATTGTAATGTCTAATTGGTTCAATGAACAAAATTCTAATGATTTTATAACATAATCGACTGTTGAGATCGTGGGTTCAAATCCCGCCGGATAGCATTCTTTTCTTTCTTTCCTTGATTTATTATCGACTGTGTTTCTAAGTTGTTGAATATAAATTAGTATTTTATTTATCTGTATTTCTGCGTGTGTGTTTTCCAGGTTCGTTCTGTTTTAATTATGTTCAAAATATCATTGAGTGAGTCTCGTAATTTGTTTTCGTTAATATTTATAGTTTGTAAATCTTTATTAAATTTGTCTGTGGGTGTTTGCTGTTGGTGTACGATTTCGTTTGCTTGTGATTGTAGTATTTTTTGATTATTACTGAGTTGTTCTAATATTGAACTGTAACGTTCTTCATCAGCGGAATCTAAATTTCCGGTTATGGATTTTATTATGGATCCAAATCCGTTAATGAGTCCCCTTTCATTCCTTTTATTAAATAATTTGGCTATGTTCTGCTCAAATTCTTTAAACATATAATTTACAATTTTAGTGTTTTCGGTTAAAAGTGTTTCATTTGCTAGCTGTTTTACTTCCGTGTTGATAATTTGTTTTAGTTTTAAATATTCGTCGTATATGGGGCTTATGTCATTATAAAAATAGTGTAATTGTTCGTTTTCTTTTAAATGGCACTCACCAATGTTGTGTAATAAAAACCTGGTGTTATTTGTGATATTCTTGACATCTGAGAATCCGTGGTGGATTCTGAAACAGTTAAATTTTGATTGTCAATTTTTACCTTTCGCTCTCTCAATTTGTCTTTAGCTTTTATTGTTTTAAATTTCTCGTTCTAGTTTCTAATCTTTGTTTTTACATATAAAGGTTTTTTAAATTTAGTTATCAAGCGGGGATTTTGTTTTATATAGGCTTCTGTGGGATTTTTTAATTTATTAATTTTATTCTTTTCTTTGGGGTTTTTATAACGTTTTTGTTTTTTTTACTAATATTACTTTTTACTTGTTCTATTTCCTCGCGTCGTCTTATCATATATTTTTGTAATTTGTTTTGTTTATTCTCTTTGGGCCTTAGATTTGTATAATCTTTACCGTAGAGTACTTCGTTTGGAGTCATGTTTGTAATGGACTGGATTGAATTGTTATATGCGAAAATACAGTCGTCTACTGTTTCTTTTAGAGGTTTTAAGTTACAAGTTCGTGTCTTTATTATCAGATGATCGGTAAAGCTCGAGTGAAATCTTTCTATGGCATTTGATTTTGGGTTCTAGGCTGATGTTATGTGTAATTTGATATCGTTGTTGTGACAAAATGTTCGTAAAGATATATTATTAAATTCACAACCTTGATCGCATATTCGTTTTTTTGGTGGGATTTTTGTTCTAATGAATGTTTCTAAAGTCTTGACTATGGTTTTACTATCTTTCGTTTTAACAGGGTATGCTTGTGCGTATTTTGTGAACTGGTCGTATATTGTTAAATAATATTGTCCTTTGAGGGTTAATAAGTCAATATTTATAATTTCAAAAGGTCGTTCGGGTGTTTCAGTAAGATTATCAGTAAGTTGTATGGGTTTGGGTATGGGGTCTGTCGTATTTACATTCTTTGCATGTTTGGCAATTATTTTTAAGTGAGGTGATGGTATCTATCATTTTAGGCCAGTAATATTTTTCTTTTAGTTATTTATGTTTCCATGATTCCGTGGTGGTTTGTTTTTCCTATGTGGTATAGATGGCAATTTCGTTTTGTTCGTCTGGTTGTTCTATGTCCTTTACTTCTTTATTAACTCTGATAATATTAATACTGCTTATTTCGAAATCTTTTTGAATTATTTGATTTAAAATTTTGAATATTTTATGCATATGTAGTAATATCTAATTTTGGGTAAGATGTAATTTTTTATAAACTCTCGCAATTGATCTTCGGCTTTGTTTTCTTCAGTAGTGACCACGAGACGTTTTTTATTTCCAAAGAGTTTTATGATTTTTACATCTTGTTTTTCATCAAAAGAGAATATAATTTGATTGTCTGCTGTGTTTATTCTATTTTCTAGACTTTTTAAACCGTTAACGGGGTGTTCTTGGTCACTATGTATGGTTTCAATATCGTCTTCTGTGTTAATTATGTTCTTTATTGAGTCGTCATCTTGTTCTATAATTTTTCTAGTTCGCCACTTAGTGCAAAATATTGAGGTAATGAATAAATATTAACCTGTATACAGGTGTTCTCGAATATGGAAGTCAAAATTCTGATTAATTCTTTTTTTTGTAATTTGTCGAGACCACATGATAAATACGGGATGTTAATTTCGTGCATATCGTTTTTTATTAAATAGTCACGTAGTTGGGTCAATGATTGTTTTAGTAATTTTGGATTGCATGCGTCGTTGAATGAATTTTTGAGAATAAATGGAAAATTTGTTTATTATGTTCATTTTAAATTATAGTTTGGTTTGGTAATATGTCATTGCAAAAATTTTTGCTATTGAATTGATCGTCGATTTGTTTTGCTAGTTCTTTACCGAATTTATAGTCTTTAGAAATGCAGTGTGCAAAGATAGGGGTTGATGTTACGTCGCCTGTTCTGTAATTGATTTTAAATTCGTTTTTGATTCTACTTAAAAAGTCCGCAATTTTATTTGTTTTACCAGGGATGTATTCTATCTCAAAGTTATATTCGCTTAGTTCGATCTTCTATCGCATTAGCTTCTGCTTTGCATTTTTCATATTGAAAAGCCGCACTAATGGTCTATGGTCTGTTCGTAATAAAAAAAAAAATCCGTAGAGATATGGTTTAAAATTTTGAATGGCCCATATTATCGCTTTCAATTCTTTTTCAACGGTGGAGTAATTTTGTTCTTGTGAGTTGAAAGTTTTGGATGCGTAAGCAATTGGTTTCTCCTGTGAATCTTGATTTTGAAAGAGTACTGCGCCCATTGCGTAGTCAGAAGCGTCAGTAGTTAATATAAAAGTTTGGTTAAAATCTTGGTATGCGAGTATCGGTGGATTTGTAATTAATTCCTTCACTTTTGCGAAGCATTCTTGGTATTCCTTATTGTGAATATCTATTTTTGATCCTTTTCGTAAACAATTTGTAAATGGTTTTTGTGTTTGGCTTAAGGCCTTCATTTGAAATTATAAAACCCAGATATTCTACTTCCGTTTTGAAAAACTCTGATTTATCTAATTGTATTTATAGGTTTTTAAGTGTTCAAAGACTGTTTTAATATTTTCTACATGTTCTTGTTCGGAGTCGCCAAAAATTATGTCATCTAAGTATACAAGACATATTTTACCAATTAAGTCTTGCAATATTTCGTTCATATATCTTTGGAATGTAGCAGGGGCGTTGATTAAGCCAAATGGCATACGCAGAAATTCATAGTGTCCCGAAGCGGTGCTGAAGGCTGTTTTTTCTCTGTCATTTTTGTCAACGAGTATTTGGTGGAATCCCGAATGTGAATCAAGAGTAGTAAAATATTTTAGTTTATTTATTTGATCGAAAAGTGAGTCAATGTTTGGAATGGGGAATTTATCGTTTCGTTTTTTGGTTCAGTTTTCGAAAATCAATTACTAGTCTGGTTTTTTGTTTGCCTGAGGCATCCATTTTTTTGGGTACGATCCATATTGGTGAATTATATGGACTTTTTGATTTTTGTATGATTCCTGCTTTTAACATAGTCTGGATATGTTCTTCAATATCATTTTAGAATACATGCGGGAGTCGATAGTTTTTTTGTATATACGGGGGTATCGTCCGAAGTGTGAATTTTATGTTGTATCTTATCTGTACATATCAGTGTCTCGTTTTCTTTTGGAAAAAGTGAGTCATAATGTTCTAGTAGGTTGTATAGTTCATTTTTTATGTCTGGTTGTAAGTATTGGTCTCGGATTTGTACGTGACTTTCTTTACTTTATTTACTCAAGTTCTGAATATCAAATTTCATTGTTTCATTTCCATAGAATTTTCTGCAAAATTTATAATAGTGTTTGTATCGCGGAATAATTCTGTTCCAAATAATAAATTGCATTCTGAATGAAAATTTAGAATACAAAATTTATAACTTTTGTTGAATATTCTGATTTCGACGTATTCATTACATTTTGCTTTATTTGTTGCAGTTTTGAATGTTAAATATTCTTTTAGAATTTTCATGTTTTGTTTTACGGTTTTTTCTGTTATTAGGTTAACATCTGATCCTGAGTTGATGAGAATTTTAAAATTTTAAAATGTAATGATTGGGATTGTTTTTATGTTGGAAAACATTACGTATTTTCTTCTATCAGTTCTGGGTCGTACTCTAAAAAAGATTGGGTTTTAAAGGTGTCGTTTTGTTCGTTTAATTCTTGTTCGTATGCGTTTTCTTGATCATCCTCGGTTTCTAAGGCATAAATCTGTTTTATGGTTTGCGTGGACATTGGTATTGTTGTTTTTGTTATGCCGGACATAGGGGTTGGTTTAAATGTGCGTTTTGTTTCTATAAGGTTTTTTATGTTTTGTCTAGCGTATGTTTGTGGTCCAGTAGGGCGTGAATCTAGAATGTTAAATGGGCGTGAAGGAAATTGTTGTGCTGGGAATTTCTGTGGTGGAATATTAGGAAGTCTCTGTGGTTTTTGTATGTTTTGACGTATTCCTTTGTGCATGGGTGATCTGTGTGATAATTGCATAGAATTATATTCATTTGTGAAAAGTTATTCGCAGGCGTCGAGTGTCTGCGGATTTTTACTTATGAATGAGCCTCTAAAATTCATAGGTAACAATGAAATGAAATGGGAAACTATTGTCTTTTGAGTTTCGATTATTAATCATTTTTTTCATTTTATTCATATTGTAATAATAAAATTTTGGAAACCATTCTCTGATAAAGGTCTTTGAATTTTTTTAAAGTATCATTGACATTATTATCTATTTGTGTGATTTTAATTGTTGTCAATAGTAACGTGTTGTCGGTACTTTTATCTTCGAAATTAGTTTGACGATATGATTTTATATCATTCCAAGATGTGAATTCTTGAGAGTCTAATATGTATTTAGCTTTATCAACAATTTTTTTTTGTAACATAGAGAAGCAATATGTTTTTTGTATTGGTGTTAAATTTAAAGAGACCATTACCGTATAGAAGTTATCGGCTACTTTTATAAACCTAGGGAAGGATTTTATCTCTCCGTTGTACTTAGGTACTGCATCGATAAAATTTCGGTATCAGTAATTGTTGTGGTAGTCATGGTTAGTTCAAATTGGCAGTTATTTAATTCTTGTACTGGGTATGTTAGGGGTGTACTGGGTGTGTGTTTGGTAGGTAATTGTTTAACGATACTACCGTTACCTAATTTACTTGTTTTAAGTATAATTGGTATTTTATTAAATTGATTAGTTAGTTCACTAATTTACAATATGTAGATTTCTGTAAATATGTGTAACAGTATTTTTGTGGACCGATTGTTACTACCGGCAAAAGTATATCTGCAATAAGAGTAAACTTGCAACACGAGTATCGTGAAGTAGGCTACTCTTTTCATCGTAGGGAAGCTCTTGATACGCTTCAAGTCGGCGGGAACTAGTATCTTGTCAGGCACTTGTAGAATCTGTTGGATTGGTGGTCCTGATTGGAAATTGGGTTGACATCCTCGGCTTTTTAAAGATGGGTCGTATGGATAGACCCTGGTGCGACCATTGTTTAGGTCGTTTGAAGATTTTGGATGTTGTTTGAATAGCACTGGTATGACCACTGTTTAGGTCGTTTAGAGATCATAGATGATGTTCGGATAGCTCTTATGAAAATTTTAAAATTTTCGACAAGCGTTTCACAGGTTTATGAGGATTTATGCACTCACTGCATTCTTGTCGGCTATCCTACCGACTGCGCCAATTATGTTTTCGATCCCAATACTTGTCAAAAAAACAAACTTTAATTTCAATATTTTGTTTATTACAGTAGTTGTTGCTATTAGCCAAGATGATACAAAAATCGTCTACATTTGTTTCTTACACCTATTTATAACAATTTTCTTATCTTCCAAGTGTCGGGTGAAATGACGTTGTTTGTGGTATCGAATTCTGAAACTACAGTGTTTCAAGTATTATAATTTATATATATATATATATATATATATATATATATATATATATATATATATATATATATATATATATATATATATATATCCTAAACAAAGATGGGTATACGGCACTAACTTTTGTTATCTTTGTCTAAAGTTTGCACATGCGCATTGAATTTTGGCAATGGTCTATTGTTATTTGTATGTGTCACTGTTGGTATCGTACGTCTTTGCAGCAGTTATAATAATAATAATAATAATAATAAATTCTTTATTAATGGGTAGAAAAAAAATACACCATTAAGGGCGAGGTTCAGCTAAAAGCTGTTCTACCACCTAACCCAATTTACAAGAAGAAACATAACATGAAAATAATATTATGAATATAAAGACAGTATAAAGAAGCAGTAACAATAACAACTATGTGAAGACTTACATACATTTTGAAAACTTTAATTTCTGCTTGAAAGTATTAACAGATAAAAACTTCAAATCTGAAGGTAAGTTATTATATAGACTGGGAGCTAAATACGAAAATGAACCATGGAATTTATTTTTCTTAAATGAGGGAACTTTAAACAAAGAAGAACCACGTAGGGAATATTTAAAATCTTTTTTTGTTAGCTTGGACGATAAATAAGAAGGTGTACCAGTTTTTACTAATTTGTGTACTAAACATACATACAGAGTGTTAATACGATCTTCAATGAAAGGGAGTTTAGCTTTATGCCTATAGTTAGAAATATGTTCATACTTACGTACACTAAATACATACCGAAGACATGCATTTTGAAAAAGTGTTATACGTTGCCTATCCTTTTTAAATAAATTTGGAACGTAAACACAACCGCAATAATCAAATAGCGGGAAGATTAAGGACTTGACCATTTTTAATTTCGTATTAGAAGAGAGGACGTTTTTAAATTGATAAAGATCTCTAAGTCTAAGTCTAGCCGCTTGCAGCTTTTTTATAAGGTGGTATCTAAAATTCAAATCTTTATCTATGTCAAGTCCTGAACTTTTAATGACTTTACTACACTGAAGTGGTACACCATCCAATAAAATGGGTGAAGTAATTTGGTGATTACCTACAACAAGCATTGCAGATTTTTCAGCATTAATTCTTAGACCATTATTCCTGACCCACATTGACAGATTTTGTAAATCCTGATTGAGCTGACTTAAATGCAGTTTTTCATTTTGTTGGGAGAAAGATGTTATCAACTGAGTATCATCCGCATAAGAGTGCAAAGAGCTGTATTTAACATGATTAGGCATATCAGCAATGTAGATCAAAAAGAATAAGGGACCAAGAATAGAGCCTTGTAGTACACCAGAGCGAATGTATTGTTCATGGGACGATGATCTTATCCCGTTGATGAAAGTTGTGCTAACTATAAACCTGCGATTGTGAAAATATGAGCGACACCATTCTAAAGCGTTTGATGAAAAATTATAGAAATGAAGTTTTGCTGAGAGCATGTCAAAATTTATCATGTCAAAGGTTTTAGAGAAGTCAATTTGGATCAGGACTGACATTTTAGAGGAATCATAGTTTTTTAGAAGTTCGTCAACAATATTTAAAAGGGCAGTGTTAGTACTATGACCCTGTCTAAACCCAGACTGGCTCGAAGGCAATATTGCATTTTTATTTAAATAGCAAGTTATTTATTTGCAGCAAATTTTTTCAAGGACTTTTGATAAAACAGGCAATATACTTATAGGTCTTAAATCATTAAGTGAGGTAGGATTAACATATTTTGGCACAGGTTTGACAATTGCAAACTTCCAAATTTCAGGAAAAGTATTTTCCAGCAAAGATGTATTAATGATATAGGTTATGTACGATAGTATATGATCTAAAGCTAAAATAATCATTTGATAGAAATATCGTCCACACCAACAGCTTTTGATTTAATATTTAGCAGAATTGATCTTACTTGAGATTCAGAAGTGCATGCAAATTTAAATGGTTCAGTATCGTTTACAGAAAATTTATTTTTGACAAAGTATGAGAGAGTATCACTATTTATTGGAGATGTTATAACATTATTCATCAAGAAAGTGCAATAGGCATATGGATCACATAGCTCGTCAGGTAGCTCTTGCTTTTGATGAGAGTTAACACCTACTGTTTCAATGAATCCCACACTGATTTCGGATTAGTACGATTTGAATTAATAACTGTATCGAAATAAGCAGCTTTTTCTCGTCTTATAGCTGATATAGTCAGATTTTTAAGATCTTTGTAGTATTGAAGTTTTGTCGAAGTTTCACACCTTTTATAATTATGGAGTGCCGCGTCGCGTTTCTTTTGCATAATTCGAATTACTGGGGTAATCCAAGGACACTGTTTTTTTGTTTTACAAATAGTTTTCCATGGCACATGTTTATTAAATAAATAAATATTTTTTTCATTCAGAAAAGCTACTTTATCATTAATGTTCCGTATCCGCGGGATTTCATTCCAATTAATATTTAAACAGTCCATATTGAATGCATGAAAATCTAAATCACGATAAGAAAAAGTTTGAACTGTACACTGCGTTTTGGGTACATTAAGAATTCCAAATATGCAACTATGATCCGACATTTTCTCAGAGTCAATAACACCCGATTTAAGACAAATATCAGAGTCGGGAGATAGAAATATATCAAGGAGTGTCCCAGATGATGGACGTGTACACTGCTTTATTAACTGACAGAAATTGTGGGTTGCAATAATATCATTAAAAATCGCGATCTGAAATAATTTTTTAAGAGATCAATATTAATATCTCCGACTACGAAAAGATGATCTACTTGTGGTAGAAATTCAACAAAGAGTGAATCAAGAATAGAAAGCTGTCTGCAATATAAGACACTGGGATTGTATAAGACACCAAGACCAAATTTGGTGTTATTAATGCTAAATGAAATCCACAAATGTTCAATATCATTATCAATTATAAAACTAGTGTCAAAGATAGAATATTTTAGGGAACTTGAAATGTATATAGCAATTCCACCACCACGCTTATCTACTTTATTCTTGAATACATAAATAAAGTATTGTCAATAACATCAATTGTATTCAAATCAAAATCAGCTGTCATACAAATTGTTATAGGAAGACAAAATAAAACAAATATAAATAACATAACCTTGTAACACTAAACCAAAAGACAAGCAAAATCTTAGCTAGGTATTGTCCGGCTCCGAGCAGATTATTGAGGAAGGTTATTAACGTCTGCTTGGCATTGAATTCTGA
Organism: Harpalus rubripes; assembly: GCA_963082715.1. Classification (NCBI taxonomy): domain Eukaryota; kingdom Metazoa; phylum Arthropoda; class Insecta; order Coleoptera; family Carabidae; genus Harpalus; species Harpalus rubripes. Next base: position 16,353,734 of record OY720465.1, read on the forward strand.
AGGTCTTCTCATTTACTTTAGCAAAAACATTGCCATCCCGCGTCCATACTTGCCGTAGTGATAGTTTCTGTGCTGATAAATTGTAGAGATTTAAGCGCATTTTAGTTAAGTCTTCTTTTACTACAATTTTAGAACCTTTGAGCTTATGCTTATTTGTAAAGACTTTTTCTTTATCACTGTAGCCGCGAAATTTAACAATTATGGGTCTATTCTTGTTAGTTTTACGTTCACCTGTTCGATGGCTTCGGTCGATGTCAAATGATTCCATGGCGACTCCCAGTTTCTCACGACAAATGGCCGCCACCAACTGAACTGTATTTTCCCCCGGAGTTTCAGGAACGCCGAAGAACCGCACGTTATTTCGGCGGGAATACTGTGCAAGATTATCAAAAGCATTTTTAGTTTCCGACAGTTGTTTGCGCAGCACACTATTTTGTTCCTCTAAGTCATTGACACGTTTGGCAAGGGTATTTAAAACATTGCCAAATTCGGACTTAAAGAGATCTTTCATATGTTCACCGAGTACAGCCATAAATTCATTTGATGTCAACACTTCACTCATAACAGGTCGAAGATGTTGATCTCTAAAACTTTCGGAAGTATAGACTGCTTTAAGATCTTCCACGATGGCGGCACTGGATGAGGCTTCAGTTTGAAGAGATTGTTGACTTCTTGTGCCAGGGCCAGGCATTGTGTAAAAGATGAAACCGTTAATAGTGATTTGCAAAAAAAGAAAAAGAATAATTTTATGATTGACGGAGCACAGTCAGACACGTCTACTCTTCACGCTGGTTCATACTCATATCTTACAGTTATTGAACATTTTACTAATTTAAAAAAGAAAATGAGAACAAAAGATTTTATTAACTTAGTAGTCCAGTATCCATGTTTATATGACAAAAGAAGTCGACAATTTAAATAAACTAAATTAAAAGATGAGAAATAGAAGACCATCAGCGGCAGATGCGGAATGAGTGGTTTGTGTACTTAAATGACATTTTGAAATGTATTAAATAACCATTATTTTTAAAACAGAAGACGCGAAAAAAAAATTCAAAAACCTTCGAGAAAAATATGCCAGAGAAAAGAAAATTGAAGACAGCTTACGTAAAAGCGATGCAGGCAAAGTAAACAAGTTGAAATGTCATCTATTTGACATAATATCCTTTTTGGACGAATGCAATGAACCAAGACCGTAAGTGTATTTATTATTCCATGTAAATATTATTAAATTAATTTTGTTATTCTTACAGGACGAACAGTAATATATTTAAGGCTCACGAATATGAAAGCATTGAATATTTAGAAGAAGAATTTACAAATTCAGATTCCTATGAATCTATTTCGTTGATGGAGACTCGTCCACCTCGAGAGCGTGCAGTTAACATAGAAGTAAATAGCTACTCTGACGAATTTTCTAATTCAGAATCGTTACTGTCTCCAGTACTAACGAAACAAGAAAATTGACAATGGACATCAGGGAGGAAGAGAGTGCTATAAAACCTATTATTCCTAGGCGGAAAAAAAATTAGCCTGTCCCTCAAATATTGAATACGCTGGAAAAATTAACAAATTCGTAGGTTGATGAACAACCAAAAGCACCTCATATACAGTCAGTACAAAGTTTTTGTAGGTATCTTGGAGATGAAATGTGTCGGCTACCATTAGGAGAAGTGGACAGCTTGAATCAGTCGATTAATCAAATGCTGTTTGAAAAACTAAAAAAATTAATGATCGTAGTTCATAATTTTTTTTATTTTGTGGAATTTTGTTTCATTTTTCTATATTTCTTTTGTTTTTATTTAGAATTTTGTTTTATTTTGCTGCGTAGTATTTTTTTTATGTATTTTTATATACAATGTCTTGTTTTAGTTTAAAAGTGTGATGTTTTATGTTTAGGATGAAAATTGGAAAGGCGTTTAACATGGAAAATTAGGGATTCTTTGTGCAAATGTTACCAAATTATTTTATCCAAAAATACTTCAAATAGAAGTTTTAGAGATTTAAATTCCACATCAAAAGCATGTGAAATGATTAGTCTAGCTCATCGTGTAAGTGCCAAATAATGAGTTATATAGTTATTGTTTTTATATACATTTAGATTTATACTTATTTTTTTCGCTTACATAAAGAGCTAGAATAATCGTTCCACATAACATATGTGCAATTTAAATAGCTTACGATTAATAATATCCTCAGCAGTTAAATAGCTTCTATTTGAAATATTTCTGCACAAAATAATTTGGCAACGTTTGCACATAGAAAAAATGTTTCCCACTTTAAAAGTCTGACCTGCTTTTCGATTTTTGCCCTGTACACTTTTTTAGTTTCTTGTTCATACCTCTGTAGATATGCTGTGATTTTTATATTGATATATAATGTATATTCATGTTACCTAAGACTGAAGGTATTTTGTGATACCTAATGTGTATAGAAATATTTTAATATTTTTTTTTTGTATATGCAAACCTACTCACGTTATGAGACTGAAATTATAATAGCATTTATAAAATAAATCAAATGATTTTCAAAAAGTATATTTATTAAACATAAAATAGTTATGTACATTATACAATATTATGCTGCCAAGGAATTTCCCCAGCTGGACTGTTTGCGTAGTTGGACAATAAATTTCGAATTTGATTTGCATCTTGCGTAGCATTTCTTGCTCCCAATCTTCTTTGCAGAGCCAGCAAATATAAATTTATAATTTGCGTCGCATAATGCGAACAACACAATACTAAAATGTTTGTAGTTAAAGTATGCGAATCCTGAATTTATGGGCGCTTGAATTTGAACATGTTTCCCATCAAGGGCACCAATACAATTATTCAAGTTGCATTTTGTGGAAAATTTTTCAATTTCTCGCCATGTATCTATGTTTCAAAAAGAAACATATGTTTCGACTAATGTTTCCCAAATTGCATTTGTAGTTTCGTGAATGATACTATATGCAGTTGATTTTTCTATGCGATAAGCAAATGCCAGAGAAGCCAGAGAGTCGCCCGTACCCAAATGTCTACAAATTAAAAATAAACAATAGTAATAATATTAATTTTGTTATACCTATTTACCATAAAGTCAATGTTAGTCGAGCACCTTCTGGTATTGGTTTACTCCCTCATTCTTTTTAATGGCTGGACAGACAATCGACAGCAACAAATCAAACTGCTCAATATTCTATCTTGTATAATTGAAAAACATATCATTATCCCAAAGTCTCACCTCATTTAAGAGATTATGCCAATCTCCCTGCTCATGTCTTCGCTGTTTGATTGGTCGTACCCACCATCGTTTACGATTTTTCGGCTTGTATTACTTGTTAAAAAGTATTGAAACCACGTCAATAAAACAGCAACTCTTCTCCGACGATTTATATCCATTAAAAGATTTTTCAAAAATTTGCAAAAATTATAAGTTCTACTTTGAATGCAACGAGCTATAAGTAATTATAGAGTGGCGGATGAGCGCTGCTGGCCGTACACAATTGGACGCCATGTCTACTACAACCTGCCAGGCAGGTTGCAGCCCACCAGTAATATTTCTGAATTATTCTCAACAAAATAATTTAACTTTTATATTGCAATTATAAATATAAATAATACAATTTGTGGTGAGAAGTTTTATTCTGACATAGGTATATCATATTTGGAAATAAATAAATATATTATTACATATTCAGTTTCACAGATATGTAATATGGATGCTGTGAAACTGTTGATAATTAATATAATTTGAGTACTGTGTATCCTTATTTTGTTATAATATTTTACGATAATAAATAATTAATATGAAAAATATAACTGCATTAATATAATATATTGAAAAAGTAGCAAGGTATGTAGATAGGTACATAAAAACGATAATAGTGAAAATTTAATTGAATATTTTATTATGACAATAATAACGTACATAAAAGATATAATATATAAATTACAATAACAAAAACATATTCTTTAAATAAAATAAACAAAATTGTGAAAATAATCACTGTATGAAATAGAAAATAATGTTTTTATTGACCTTTAAATATTATTGTCTTTTGGTCAAAAATTGTCGAACATTAGTTTTTTGAATATTTGTAGAAACAGTCCTACAAATATAGTTGACCCGTATAGTAAAATATATTTTAATTATTAATTTTACTAAATGAGAAAAATGAGATTCTGCTCCGAATTCAGTACTGGTAAAGAAATGTTCGTCATCTTGAAATAGTTGAGCCGATATTGAGTTCATAACTTCGATTTGAATATTTAATAGCCAGTTTTTTTCATTTGCTATATAATTATTATATTTCGTTCTAATAATTTGTTCTGTCTTTTTACAAATTGCTACGACACTATTAGAAGCAATAATTAGTCAATTTTTAATGTCTTTTATTTTTATTAAACCTGTTTTATCCTGTGAAAATTTTTGTAGACTTGCTATACATGAAAAGCAGTTTAATTTTAATTTATTTTTAATATGATGCACCACATTTCCAGCAATGTATTCAACAATATGTTCTACCATTGTACTCAAATTTGGTATAGGGGTAATAACATCTGCAGATGGTGAATTTGTTGGTTTCATTATTTTGTGAAGCATTTATATTTCATATTAATAAATCACAGTCGTTCACTTGGCAGTTTGCACTAGAAGAAGGCTCAACATTTGCTAACAAACACTTTCTATATGCATATTTAAATTCTAATGCTGATGGATTGTTATTATCTCCTCGACGTCTCCTTATACTTGAAAAAAATAGTTCAAGCTGATCTTGACTTAAAGACTTAGTAAGAAAAAATCAGAGTGCAGCATTATTACTCCAATCAAGAATTTCTGCTAGCAATTTGATGGACTCTAAATTAAGTACAAAACCAATAGCTCCAACTTGTCGCTGAGTTTTAGAAATAAATTGCCTGTTTTCATTTTTCAATTTTGAAATATAGTTTATTCCCTCTTCGATACGTTTTAAAATAATGTCTTTATTATTTTTTATAATTGGGCTTTTGCTATACTTACCAAATAAATGGCACGAGTTCATTAGATCAAATAGATTATCTAATTGTTCACAAAATTTGGCAGTTGCATCAACATCTGAGAATCCTGGTACATTATGTAACTTACAATATAGAAAAGAGTGGCTTACTGATTTGCTGAGAATTTCTGCAGCCAGATTCGGCTTCATTTTCAGTTTATGAAATTCTATATGATTTCTTTTCAATTTGTTTGCTAATCTTAATCCTTCCACATGTTGTAAATTTTGTAACTTTTTGAAATATTCCCATTTAATAATACCGTTATCATTATCAATTTTTTTTTCTCTCCTTACATATTTCGCCATAATTTTAACATGTGAACAGCATCTAATATTCCTACAACTATTTTCGATTCATCGCCGGGATGTTGAGACCAACATTTTATAGGATTAGATTTTAAACTTATTCCTAATTTTTCATACATATTTATATTTATGGGATTACCCTCACAAGTAATTGCTACTATTTCTATGCCTGTTTCATGTAGCTTTAGTAAATATTGTTTGATTAAATTTGCTCTGATAGTTGCATTTTTTTTACTAAAAAAAAACTAGAGCTTCTTTAGCTAATTCATTTTTGTCACTTTGTAAATTTCCGAACCCCAAATCACAGTAACCTATTACTTCTTTACCGTTCCACTCAACTTGTTCTTTAATACAAATTTCATCAACTATTAGGCAACCATATATTTTTTCGGTTTCTCTACATTTATCTACCTCATATTTAATTTGTCGAAAACTTTCTAGAGTAAATCCTGGATCTCCATTTACTTTGGTTGCCCACTGTCTGAGTGTTCGAGGGTTTGGCAAATTAACAAATTTTCTCAAATATGAATAAGCTTTAGAACTATAAAAATGTAACGTTAATGCAAATTGTCTGATATTGTCAGAATATTTAATATTGCTTCTATCAGAATCTTTTCGCTTTAATAAATCAACTAACATATCTCTAAAATTTTCGTTTATTACACGTTTACCATCTTCAGATATTTTGTCTTTTAAAGATTTGATAATATTTTCTAAATTATTTACACATACATTTCGTCTTCGAATCATTTGAGAATTGGCTAAAATTTTACGTTTTAATTCCAATTTTTTTTCTGCTATTTCTTTTTTTTCAACATGGAAATGTCACTAACTGTGTAAGAATGTTCTTCTAATATTTGTTTTGAGGAATTGTTTGATATAAATTCTTTTTTATGTTTATTTCTTTTAAATAATTGCCGTGGTCTTATTTTAAAATAGTTTGACTCTTTGGGAGTTGTTTCTAATGTATGAGTTCGGGTAGTTCGGGTACTTCGATTTATTTCTTTTAAAAATAAATTCTTGCATTTTTGTACGTTTTCAGGTGTTCTTAGCAAATTATCAGGGAGAAATGGTATTGCACCAGGTACAAGTTTCTTTGTACTGCAAGTTTTACTATATGATTCTTCTCGAAAATGATCGGAGCAAACCACACTTGTTTTAGTGGGAATAAAATTTTGCATTGCAAGTACATTTAACCACCTTTGTCTTCTATTGGTATTTGGCGGGAATCTGTGAATTTTAATTAAATTATAACCATTCATGCCAGAACATGTATACATATCAGTATACAGGGTGTAACAGCTAAACAAGCTACCTCAAATAATATCTATATGATTAAAGATACAACAAAATACTATAAGACAATGTTATAGAAGACCAAGGGGGACATCCGATTAGAGAAGAAAATATTTTTTTAAACCAGTGGTTCTCAAGTTACAACACAAAGTTTAGCTGTTACACCCTGTATACAAAATTTCTGTATTGCAAAAGAATTATCGGTATTGCAAAATAATAATAATGTTTAAAACCAGTGGCGTATTTCCTATTAGGCAAAGTATGCTGAAGTCTACGTTCGCAAATTTCCAGAGAATAATTTTCAACAAATAAAAATAATCGTAAATGGATCAAAACTGCCGCGAGTACATTCGGAAATAGCTAAAGATAAGTTTGAACAGGATGCCAAAAACTATGAATATATTCGTAAATGTTGCTTTATTTACCTATATCACTTTAGGATTTAAAGAAAAAGGTTTTTAATTGCAACAAAGAAATGATTGGTTATATTAATGAGAATGTGATTCCAACAAAGAAAGTGACCAGTCACACAAGAAATTGATTACCTATAATAATTATTGTTCTTGTATGTATTTATTTTAATTACAACAGAAAAGTTTGTTTCAATAAAGAACATTTGATTGTAATAATAAATATCAGTAATGTGACGCCACCCCCGGGGGCGGTTGCGTCATATTGGCGTCGTCTTCTTGGTTTCGGCGGTTGAGTTGCTCGGGCGCCAATCTTGCGGCGGCGGTGTCTGAAAAGAAGACGGCTGGGTGCCGGGATTGCTCTAAGTGGAGAAAGGACCAGGGGGTTGCACAGAAACACGTGGAGAATATAAATTGTTTAATGTTCTTAAATAAAAATGTTATATACAACACTATGTATAGAAAAATAATAAAGAATAGAAAAACCTGACCCTATGACCATCTATATTATCGTGACAGTGACTACGGGCCGTGAAGCGACCCGAACTTGACAGAGGTAACAAAAGTGAAATGTAATTCTTCAACTCGCAAATTTACTTTACGTTTATTCTTAGAACGGACGGCTGGTGAGACTAAGTGTCGTTCTCGGACGACTACACTCACCAAAACTTTTCTATCTCTCGGCGGCGGCGGAATATCTCAGAGACAAAACTTTTCTATCTCTCGGCGGCGGCGGAATAGCTCAGAGACGGACCCTTGAGAAGAAGTCGGCTCGAGGTAGTACTCTTGAACCAGAAAAGTCAGCAGCCGAACTGTCTGTGGGAGACTGATTTGTCTGTGTGATGTGCTGACTTTTATACCGTAATTTGGTGGAGGTGGAAATTACCAAAATTCAAATAGTGGGGCACTAGTGGGGATGTCTTTGTAAAACTTTGAGGTCGCTGTGATCGTTTTACAATAAAAAGAAAATATTTAATTTAATAAAATGTGCAAAAATAATAGATGGTCATATTTTCCCTACAATTACAATATTTACACAACCATACAATTTACATTTCAATAAATTACAATTTACAATAATTTACAAAGTTGCCAAACGTGTGGGTCGACTGCCCATAGTTTTCATTACATTCTCGGTAAGTTACACCAAACTTTTCATTATACTTTGCTAATGAGGTTAACTTTGCAGGTTAAACTATTACAACAATTGTTTCCTTATCCCCTGAACAACTAAAACACAGGTAAGTACCTTGTTTTTGTTTAACAATTGTACAAATGTTATACTTTGCAGGTTTTACAATAGAAATGTGTGACTGAATCACTCAAATCATTCGCACCAGCTTTAACAACTGGATGAAACATTCAACACTGGATTTGGGTTTTCAAATGTCAACTGCGGCTTTATGGTTTATAAACAGTTCACCCAAATATTTCTACTAGAAAAAGGGCCACTTCGTCACAGTAATTACATTTAAAAAAAATTTTAATCGTTGGATTTAGGCGACAAACTAATATCAGACTATAGGCGGTAAAATCGTAAATCCGTCAGTGATTAAACCTTTGTGTTAAAATTTTTGAATATAAAATTTACCTGTGAAACGGCTTGCAACTATTTCTAATTTGTCTGTTTTCACATTGAGTAACAACACACTTTGCGGGCATTTTATGTTTATTAATATTAATGTGTAATGTCTCTTTTATTAATCTATTGTTTCTATGTCTTACTTTGTCTATGATGTGTGCGTTGTTAAAATCAAATTTGTGACCTGTATGACAGTGGTGAGATACTAACGCGCTATGTTCTACATTTTGCCGTTCGCAATTGTATTTGTGTTGATAACATCTTTTTCTTAAAGTTTGGCAGGTTTCACCTATGTATATTTTATCGCAATGTAAGCAATTAATTTGGTATATGACATTTTTGTTATTGTTTTTATCTAACTTATCTTTTAAATTCGTGTACAAATGTTCTGTGGTGTTGAGGTTAGAGTTCGCTAATTTGATGTATGGCTTTAGTATTTTTTGGATACCGTTATTCAGTCTGTGGTTGTAAGGAATACAGATATATATGTCTTGTTTTGGTGTATTATTGGTAATATTATTATCCGTGTCTATATTCTCAAACTTTAGTTTCCGTATTCTGTTTTTGTATGGTTTTTTCAATGAAGTTGTGGTTATACCCGTTATTAAGAAGTAGTTGTTTGACTGTGTTTATGTTTTCTTTATGGAAGTTATGGTTAGATAGTAATATAGCTCTATCGACTAAGGCTAAAATTACACTTTTTTAGAGGATCTGATCAAGGTAACGTCTAAATAATTAATATAGTTGTTGTTTTCATTTTCTACTGTGAAATTGATTCTAGGGTGGAAAGAATTAAATTTGTTCACTATGCTTTCTATTTTTTTTTTTTTTTTTGTGCAATCAATAATAAATCATCTACATAGCGTTTGTAATATGCAATTTGATAAATTGAGTTTGTTATAACTTCATCTTCTAAAAATTATAATATTTCATTTTATTTTATTTTCGACAATAAATATTTGATATAATGTTTCATACATTGTATTTTTTTTTACTTTATTTTACTTTACGTTTGTATGGTGAGTAATTTAAACCAATTAACTACAAAATATTGTAATCCATATTGTACATTTATTTTTTTTTTCAAAAATTGTAACTGAAGGTGAACCAATATGGTTCGAAACGTCCATATTTTTAAATAAATAATTTAAATAAATAATTGGATAACCAAGGCCTTCAATTTCCTTATACGATACATTCTTAATAGAAACGTTTAGTCAAGAACTAATGACACTGTAGTTACACATTTACCACCTTCACAAGTCAATCTGACATATAACTGCTCTGCCGGTATATTACATAACCAAACAAAATGCCGCACTGCTGTGAAAATAAAATATGGCATTTATTTACAAAAACGAAAGTATAAAATGCTTAGATTAGATTGAAGCTATAGCTCAAGAAGAATGGAAAGTAACGATAAATTAAAATTAAATATAAAAAAATTGTGTGAACAGTTGTGCTGCCACCTGTAAAAGGTTGGCGTTAACGCTCCCAGTGGACATCCACTTTTCCACTGCACTAGTTTAATGTACAAAACTTATAATATTCATTACAAAATTGGCATTAATTTTTTGTAAAAACGAAAGCCAAAACAATATATTTGAATACGTTCCTATCTTCACTGCAAAACTGTTGAGTAGCACTGTAAGTACAAAGTGTACATTTTATTTTTTTATGGTGGATGACTGTAGAAAAAATCTTGTGTTTCGAGCGCAAATGGACTTTGTCGATTTCGAGAGAATGCCGCGCTTCTGCGTCGTGCGTCAACAACCTCTCAATCGACAATATCCCATTTTGCGCTTTTAATACACAAATAGCTATTGTGTTAATTATTATCATCATTTTCCATATTTTGTACTTACTTGAAGAAGGCAGATTTGAAGAAATAAAGAAAATGAATCAAAATAAAACAGCAAAAACTAGTCAAATCACACAAATGTCAACAAAATGAGTTTATTCAAACTAAATATATTTTACACAATTAGTAGAACGCACCCTAAATTAGCCGGAGAAGTTTGGACCTTGCAAACTTTTCTGCAAATTATAATTCGTGTACATCAAATTTCAGCGCTGTGAACGCCAGTACACGTTGTTATGGGAGCATATCACAATCCATACTTCTCACAGTTCATACTCTGCACGATTCATACTTCTCACATGCCATACTCATCTCGGGTCCTCTCCGCAAAGTTCGATATACACTGGGAAAAAAATACATATGCAGTAGAAAGATAGGTTCAACATTACGAGAATAGATGTCTCCGTAGTTTCTTAAAAGAAATTTATCTAGCGATCTGTCAGATACTTGCAAAAATATTATTACATTTTAAATACTTTTGGAATTGAATGAAGATGTAATATAGTATTCAGCAATTAATAAAATGGTAAGGTAGGCAAATATATTGTAGTACCTATACAAATATAAGATCGATTAACTTTTTTCTAGGTTAAAACAACATAAATATTGAAAAACTGATAAATACATGTACAATATACATGCTTATTTAAATTTTATTATATTTTATTTATTTAGAAATATTAGGGTACATCAACTGCTACGGTCATTAGTACTCGGTACAGTGCTATTTTATAATATACAATATAGTTTAGAATATTACATTATGTTTTGTTTTGTGTTGTTTAGATGTGGTGAAGGATGTTGATGTCTTCGCAAAATTTGATTGTGTTTGTTAGGTGGTTGATATCGTTTTCTAGGGCTTCTGTCAGGGTTGGTCGAATGTTGTTCAGGATTCTTTCTTGTGAATATTTTGGACATTGTAGTAGGATATGCTCGGCAGTAATTTGGGCAGGTATCACAGATTTCGGGTTCTGTTTTTTGCATAATATATTTGTGGGTTAGATTTGTATGCCCTATTCTTAATCTGGTGATTTTTATCTGGTTTCTTCTATTGTTCAAATTAGCCCACCTTGAAGTATCTGTTTTTATGTTCCTAAGTTTGTTCCCTAATGTGTTTGCCCATATATTTTGCCATTGTATCTTTATTTGTTGTTTGGCTACAGTAAGGAAGTCTTGGACTGGCATAGGTATATGTGTTTCATCTTCGTGAACAGCTTCTTTCACCACCTTATCTGTCTCTTCATTTTCCCTTATTCCTATGTGCGATGGTATCCACATTATTGATATTTTGTTTCGCTGGTTTATATGGTGTATTTGTTCTTGGATTTTTTGTATTATTTGTTGTTTGCTATATATATTTCTTGTTTCTTTTATTACCGATAGAGAGTCAGTGCATATAATATATTCTTTTTGATGTTGTTGTTTGTTATTAATTTCGATTAAGGCGGTAAGAATACTATTATGCTTCAGCAGTAAAAATTGTTGTTTGACTTGGTAGGTGAAATTATTTAAATTTTATTTGTAAGTATTTATATACTTTGCTGTGAGACTGATATTAAATGTATGCATATATATTGGTATCTAAAATAATTTATATTTTACAATACAATAATAAATATTTTTTGTGTATATTTTGTTTGATAATGATTTACTATTCTTTTATTTTTCTTACTACCAGGCAGTGAATTATACGTTTTTAAATAAAATTGTACATTTTATATCAATTCTCAAGAAAGAACTACCTAGTTTAAAATAAAGTTCACGTCCAATTATTCAATAATTGTTATTATTACCAAAAACTAATTACATATTTCAATACAAATAGAACAGAAGAATTCGATCACTCTTAACAATTAAACTAGAAATATGCATATGCTATTTTGATTCATTTTATAAAGGCTTTACACTCGATGTTTTAATCTTTTATTTATCGCTTATAATATCTTACTTTAGAAATGTATCTAAAGTGAATAAAGCAAACTATGGATTAATACAAGCAAGACGAGTGAAAAATGAGATAACAAAGTATAATAGGGTCCGTGCTTTATTCACCAGACATGATAATCGAAAAGAAAAAAAATTAACGCATCATATGCAGAGTACATACGACGATGCTAAAGAAATTAAAAATAGAATAAAGCCTAGGATCCACATGGAGCGAGTATGGTATGGAGAAGGTACGGATAGGGGACGGACATATAACCAATCGGGACTTCGGCCGTATGCGGCATGCGAATTAAATTTGTTCGAAATCTTTAATAAAAAATATTTACCTCAAAACGTACAAAAGACTTATGGTAGGCTCTTGTTATTAAGAAGGTACATCTACTACTAGTTGTTAATTACAATTACACATGTTTTTAACTGATAAAAGATTAGTTATTGCTGATGACAACAGGAACGTGATTGATAAAAAATGCCGACTGGCAACTACAAGGCTAGACGAAATATGAAGCCGTACGGCTTGTGATATAAATATAACTCCTCCAACCTTCAAAAAGAAGCTTCATTTGGTAAATGAAGATTCGTCATTGGATTGTTATCAGCAACGTTTTGTTTTTTACAATTTATATATTTATAATATTTAACAATTAATAATATAATGATTAATAATATAATTATTACATATATAGCTATATAATGAGTACTGTTTTGGTACTGTATTTGTGTTATATATGGTATTTTTTTTATAAGTAATATTCAGTTTTAATATTTTGCATAAACAATGTGAAATTAGTAACAATATTCTTTTCAAAATTTTGTTTATTAAAATTTACATTATGTATTTTACAATTAACATTATTGAATTTGAATATACCCTTAATATTTACATTTTGTGTATAGTTTGGGAATTCAGTGGATATATATATTTCATAAGGACTTATTATAATAAAATATGGTGAATTTTCAATTTGGTACATTTGGAACTCTTTATCTAATTCGCGGAAGGAACATTGTTGCAAATATATTTTATTTGAAAATATATTGACAATGCATTCATTGGTTTCTTCTAATTTCGTTTTGCAATAATATATTTTTTTGAAAATACATTTATTTATATTGTTTATTCTTGAGTTGTCTTTACAAACCAATTGTTGAGGAACATTAATTGTTACAAATTTATCCTCGTGCGTAGTTGGTATAGGTGTGAGTTGATATAATTCGAAATTGTTTTCGTAATACAAAGGAATCTCTAATAAATATTTTATTACATTCTTTGTAGTTTTATAATGGCTTTTTATTAATTTTGAAGTCCCAAAAATTTTCAAATTCTAATTTTGATTCTACAGATATTTGTTCTAATATCTCTTGCATATCATTAGGTTGTATGATACTGTTAGAATGTTGACATTCTTTTGTTGTAGAACCGAGTCGCTGATCAAGTTCTCCATGTATACTTGTCAAGTCCCATCAGTCAAAGTACTTTTTATATTTTTTACTATTTTCATTTCATATTTATTGTACCTGTTCTTGTGTATTGTATTATCTGCGTTGCGTTCAATATATTTCTCGTTCATTTCGTTGTTGTGTATTGTTTTTACTTATTCTGCAATAGCCTCGATCTAACAGGTTATGGGCGCCAGAAACGTGTATATAGAGCTAGATAGGTAAACGATATCATTTAAAACGAGAACTCGAAGACAGCACCATGAATTCCGCGAGTGTGTCAAGGATTGAGCTTTTGGGTAAAGACAATTTTGACACATGGAAGCTACAGATGCAAGCTGTGTTGATTAAGGCTGATCTGTGGGAATATGTGAGCGGCGTCATCACGAAACCCGAGTTATCGAAAGATGGTGCGAATGCCGGCAATGTTAAAGAATGGGTCAGGAACGATATGAAAGCGCGGTCGGACATAATCCTGTCTATATGTTCGAGTGAGTTGAAGCAAATTAAAAACTGCGAAACATCACGTGAAGTATGGCTGAAATTAGAGGAAATTTATCAGTCGAAAGGTCCGGCAAGGAAAGCAACTCTCTTGAAAAGACTGACATTACAAAAAATGATTGACAGCGGTGACGTGCGAGCACACTTGGATAATTTTTTTGATACAGTTGACAAGCTGCTTGATATGGACGTCATAATTAATCCGGACTTACTGACAATCTTATTGCTGTATAGTTTACCTGCTGATTTCGAGAATTTTCGCTGCGCCATCGAATCACGCGACGACTTACCGACTCCGGATGCGCTTCGTATAAAAATTATTGAGGAAAGTGATGCACGCAAGAGTGACGTTCGAAACGTATCATCGAATGCCATGATAGCGAAAAGGAACGGCGGATGGCGCGATCGAAAAGACAAGACAGAAACACTCAAGAACGACAGTGGAAAACGAAAAAATGCACAAGTGTTTCGATGTTTCAAGTGTCGACAGCCTGGACATAAGGCGAATGAATGTTCAAAGTTCAAAAAGGAAACCGTAAAATGTGCAAATAATGTTTGTCTAAATGTTTCAAACCAAAAATCGGTAGACCTAAACCGAAAGTGGTGTCTCGACAGTGGTGCTACGACGCATATGTGCAACGAGACAGAACACTTTCAAAACCTTCAGTACTCAAGACGAGGCACTCTTAATCTTGCGAACAGTGCAACAGCCGAAACGATAGGCGAGGGAAATGTGTTGTTTGCTACAAGTGTGTTCGGTAATGAAAAGAACGTAACACTGAACAACGCACTATACGTTCCCGATTTGAGAACAAATCTTCTGTCGGTGGCTAAGATTACAGATCGAGGATTCGACGTATGCTTTCGAAAAGATGGTGCCACAGTACAGGAACCGAATGGAAATGTGGTTTTAAGCGCTGACAGAGTCGATGATTTGTATTTCGTGCGTGAATCCAGACCAAATGTGCGAGCGATTAGTTCAGTTTCGAATGAGAAGATATCGCTCGAATTATTGCATAGACGTTTGGGCCATGTTAACACGAAAGATTTAGAAGACGTAGTTCGCAAAGGTCACGTGAGAGGAGTTCAATTGACACAATCGTCGAGAAAATTGAACTGTGACGTCTGTCTGCAAGGAAAAATGACTAGGTCTTCATTCCCCAAGAAATCAAATCGTCAAACCAAGATACTGGAAATTGGTGTTGGAAAGACGTAACATTCATCATACTGGAAATTGTTCATACCGATGTGTGCGGACCCTTGAGGACGGCATCCTTAGGAGGAGCGAGATATTTCATTGAGTTTATCGATGATTGCTCCAGATGGTGCGAGATTAGATTTCTGAAATCAAAAACAGAAGTATTCAAGGCTACTAAAGACTACATAGCTTTAGTCGAGAAACAAAAGGGCGAGGCTGTTAAGTGTCTGCAGTCTGATAATGGCCGCGAATACATTAATGAATGATGAATTCAGCGAATATTTGAAACACAGAGGGATCGGTAGGAGGTTAACAATACCATACAATCCCGAACAGAATGGCATCGCGGAGAGAAAAAACCGCACTCTCCTTGATGTAGCTAGGTGCCTTCTGAAGGAAGCGAATTTACCCAACACTTTCTGGGCTGAGGCAGTTAATACTGCGAATTATCTCCGAAATCGTTTGCCAACGAAGAGCCTGGATGGTCATACGCCGTATGAGAAATGGACCGGCAGGACACCAGACGTGTCGTACCTCAGAACATTCGGAAGTAAAGTTTTTTATCTGGATAGACAACCTGCCAAAGGAAAGTTCGACTCTCGAGGGCAGGAGGGGATCTTCCTTGGATATGCAGATGAATCCAAAGCATATCGCATTTGGTCGCCAAAGGAGCGTAGAGTATTAATAAGTCGTGATGTGAAATTCATTGAAAACGACTTGCTCCGTTCGTCGATTGACAACCCAGGTAAAGACACACGGATTGAAGACTCGACACAAATTCGACAATTCTCAGACATTAAAATATTTTCAAGAAACGCAGCTGAAGATAATCAATTGTCTACATGTAACAGAGAAAATGCACTGCAGTCCGATATCTCAGACGAAGATGAAGAGATTCTTGATGTCGAAGACGAAGATGCTCCCGTTGAAGACGCAGCCCCTGAGTCGCACCGAACAATCAGAGGCCGAGGCCGGCCAAAAATCATACGGTCAGGCTTAAGGGGAAGACCGAAGAAACAGTATCAAG
Organism: Harpalus rubripes; assembly: GCA_963082715.1. Classification (NCBI taxonomy): domain Eukaryota; kingdom Metazoa; phylum Arthropoda; class Insecta; order Coleoptera; family Carabidae; genus Harpalus; species Harpalus rubripes. Next base: position 16,370,322 of record OY720465.1, read on the forward strand.
TTGTTTCTGAACAATCTGGTAACGTCGAATGGAGGGAGCAGAGTTTTCTTTCGGAGATACCCATGAAGGAGGCAATGAATGGATCCGATGCTGATGAATGGCGTCAAGCCATTGCTTCCGAGATGATATCTATCATAAAAAATGAGACATGGATGATCGTCCCAAAGGACAGAAAGTCGTCGGCAGCCGAATGGTTTTAAGGAATAAGTACAAATCAGATGGCAGTCTCGAGAGGAGAAAGGCGCGCTTAGTTGCACAGGGATTTAGCCAACAACCCGGTGTACATTTTACAGAGACTTTTGCGCCTGTGGCTCGTATAGGATCCATTCGTCTCATGGCTTCACTCGCCGCTCAATATGAGATGAAGATTAAACAGTTCGACGTAGAAACTGCTTATCTGAATGGAGTCTTAGAAGAAAATGTATATATGGAGCTACCGAAGAATTTGCGGGATATTCTTCGAACGATTATTGATTCTGAGAGCCATAACGAGATTAAGGTAAAATCAAAACTCATGCTGAAGGAGTTAAGTAAAGGAGATAAGGTTTGTCTTTTGAAAAAATCACTATATGGACTCCGGCAGGCGGGAAGATGTTGGTATTTCAAGCTGAGTGAAACACTGAGAAGTTTGGGTGCCACTCCGTCAGAATCAGGTCCGTGTTTATTTTATATTGGATCTGGGGAAGATGCTACATTCATAGCAATTTATGTTGACGATATCCTGATCGCTTCCCGTGACGACAAGAAGATAGCTGACCTTGGTAGAGGGTTGGCCAAGAACTTTATAATCAAGGACCTTGGGGATGTAAAGTATTGTCTAGGTATGGAATTCAATCAACGCAATGGTCAGACAACAATACATCAGCTTGGTTACATCTGCGACGTGCTCTCGCGATTCGGCATGGCGGAATGTAAACCTGTAGTAACAGCTGTTGATGTGAGCGTGAAGCTGACGAAAAGGAAAGAACAGTCCGAAGAGGACCTCAAGCTTCCATACCGTGAGCTGATTGGTGCTCTTACATATTTGGCGACAAGTACACGACCCGACATATCTTTTGCCGTAAGTCATTTAGGGCAATTTAACCATTGCTACGGTGAAGATCACTGGAAGGCCGCCAAACGATACTTGAAGGGTTCCATGGACATTGGATTAACTTTTGGCTCGAACGTAGGGCCAATCAAAGGTTGCGTAGACGCTGATTGGGGAAGCTGTCCCGAAGACAGGAGGTCCTATACTGGGTACATATTTATGCTCAATGGAGGACCGATATCCTGGGATTGCAAGAAACAGCGCACCGTCGCTTTGTCAACGACGGAAGCCGAGTATATGGCACTCTCTGAAAGCGTCAAGGAAGCCATATATCTACAAAGATTCCTGAAGGAATTAGGTTTCTGTGCTTTGGGCGAAATGAATATTTTCTGCGACAACAGAAGTTCATTGAAACTGGCAGAAAGCCCCACATATCACGCTCGAAGTAAACACATAGACATTAGACATCACTTCGTGAGAGATGTGCTGAAACGCAAGGAACTCCGCGTTCAACACATTTCAACTGATGATCAAATAGCTGATTTCCTTACGAAGGGATTGCCTAAGGAGAAGCACATACGCTGCTTGAAATCAGCCGGACTTGAGAATCTTCGACTCGAGGGGAAGTGTTAGAATGTTGACATTCTTTTGTTGTAGAACCGAGTCGCTGATCAAGTTCTCCATGTATACTTGTCAAGTCCCATCAGTCAAAGTACCTTTTATATTTTTTACTATTTTCATTTCATATTTATTGTACCTGTTCTTGTGTATTGTATTATCTGCGTTGCGTCCAATATATTTCTCGTTCATTTCGTTGTTGTGTATTGTTTTTACCTATTCTGCAATAGCCTCGATCTTATGTATTCCATTTAGATTGCAAAATGAAAGAAAAGTATCAATTTTGTTAAGAATTTCTATTAAGTTTGTACTAAGAATAATTAATTGATTAAATATATCTTTTGTTGAAAAGATGTATTCCCATTTCATTTCTGTTTAAAAATGATTTCCTAATAGGAACAATTTACATATTATATTTTCGTTAGTTTTAATATTTTCTAATTGTTTATTAAATTTCTCTGTAAGTTCTTTATTAAAACGAATATTTTCAAAATTTTGAGTTTGTAGGGATTATGTGGTTGTGTAGTAGGCTTTAATTGAATGGGTTGTGAAGGGAAATTAAATTTTGGTTGGGGATTGTATTTTGGTTGGTTTGTTATTAGTCATTGCAGGGATTTGTTGTATGGGAATACCCGTATTTTGTTTAACAGGTTTTACATATTCGACATTAAATTCGTTTGTTAATAGATGGTATGCATCATTTAATGTTGCGGGATTACGTGATCTTATTAGTGGGCCAAAGTAAGGCTAGTTTATTCGCATTTGTTTTTAATGCATATTCAGTGATTGGATATTGATAGTGCATTTTAATATATGAAGTATACACACCGAGAAGGTGGTGTGAAAGATTATTGTAAAATTCAAGATAGGATTTATTTCCTTGTTTTATATTCGCAATTTCGATTAATAATGTTAATTCATCACGTTTATCTGCATAAGCGTTTACTGAAGCATTTTTTATATCAAGCCATCTTCTTATGGTTATGCCGGCTAATTGTTCGGCTGCATGTCGGGTTATTTTATTCTTTATACTTAATAAAAGTAATTTATTTTGAAAACAGTCAACTTGTGCATTATTATAAAAAGTATTTATTAGCTCTTCGCTAACAAAAACAAAGTTAGATAAAAGTTTTGAATTCCCATTAAATTCTGGGATTAATTTTAAATGAATTTCTCTTAATTCAGGAACTACCATTATTTTTATATATAATAATGTAATACAATATTTTTACAATATATAATTTACTAACAAAATGGACAGTAGGGTGAGAAGTAATAACTTCATTCGGTTTAGTCTGGGCACTCGATGTACGGGTACTATAGACGTAAAAGTGGGTGAGGATTTACGGGCACTCGATGTACGGGCACTGTGGGTAATTCCGGGTTTAGTCTTGGGATTCTGGGATTAATTTTAAATGAATTTCTCTTAATTCAGGAACTGCCATTATTTTTATATATAATAATATAATAAAATATTTTTACAATATATAATTTACTTACAAAATGGACAGTAGGGTGAGAAGTATTATCTTCATTCGGTTTAGTCTGGGCACTCGATGTACGGGTACTATAGACGTAAAAGTGGGTGTGGATTTACGAGCACTCGATGTACGGGCACTGTGGGTAATTCCGGGTTTAGTCTCGGCACTCGATATACGGGCACTATAGACACTTAAAATGTGGATCTCCGGGCATTCGATGTACGGGCACTGTGGATGACTCCAGGGGTTGTCTCGGCGCTCGCTTTGCGGGCTCTGTAGACGTGGGTGAGTAGCAGAAGATCTCCGGGCTCTCGACTTGCGGGCACTATGGATGATGGACTTGTCCTCCTTATCGTTTGAGTTCTTTCAGGTTCTACAATTAAACAGTTTATACAGACCGTGTAGTATTTTAACGAATTGTTTTGCACTTACAAATTTCGATACAATACGTTATGTAGTTATCCTACTTTCGACTGCGCCAATTAAATTACGAACTTTGTTCGAAATCTTTAAAAAAAATATTTAACTCAAAACGTACAAAAGACTTATAGTAGCTCTTGTTATTAAGATGGTACATCTACTACTAGTTGTTAATTACAATTACACATGTTTTTAACAAATAAAAGATTAGTCATTACTGAGGACAACAGGCGCGTGATTCATAAAGAATGCCGACTGGCAACTACAAGGCTAGACGTAATATGAAACCGTAAGGCTTGTGATATGAATATAACTTTCCCGACTCCACATAGTGGAGATTCCAGTATCCTATATCTTTATATTCTTTTTCACAAAAATCGTACAGAAACGCGTTTTTCTAACAGATTCCGTTAACTTTTCTTTGTTCATCGCGATAATAATCTTTTTTCTTTAAACGATGATGTTTTGCATAGACCTGGACATGCACTAAGCAACAACTCTATGATATTCACAATAGTGGGGATACGCGAGGTTAAGCGGAATGGGTAGAAACTCGCACAGCTAGCGAGCTGACGCGGAGTCCGCGCGAGGTCGCAAATCCCGCGCGAGCTCTCCTCGCTTAAGTGGATGCTACTACATAAGATTATAACGTGTGCGAGTTTTTCCCGCTCCCGTTCCATACCATACTCGCGCCATGTGGGTTCTAGGCTTTAGACAGTAAACACTAGGGCTGTCCCGTCCAACATGGGGATCTGGAGAACTATAAAAGTTACGAAGTTGGTTGAATTGGATAAAAATCCCCATTCCCATTAGGAGTCTATTTAAGATTTAAGCGGTCACTAGTTACAAGCGAAAATGTAAATTTTACAGTTTTTAATTTTTTCAAATAAGTTGCAAGTATGAAATCATACAGAATTTTTGTTTGCATTTCTTTAGAGCACTTTTTAAGCTATTTCTAACGGCGATGCTGATTTTTTTATCAATTTCGAGTTATGATGCCAGTTACATTTTTATGGGTGGCCATAATACAATGGAAAGTTACACCAATGAAAAGAGGAATCCAATTCTTATTAAAAACATAAAAAACCCCAATCGGAAGAGCTTTAAAAATGCTCTAAAGAAGTGCGAAACAAAATCCAGTATTATTTCATACTTGGAAGTTATTTGCAAAAATAAAAGAATGCAAAATTATATTATCGCTTGTACCTCGTGTCTGATATATTTTGGAACAACTATGGTTTAAATTATTCGACTTCGTATCTTCTTACAGTTATCGAGATCCCCATATTTGACTGTATACTAAATAACATATGGTCTGGGAAAAAATTTAATATATCGAATGTATTAATATACTGTTACATACATTTGGTGTTTCTGTAAATAAATAAATAAATACATACAACAAGTATATCTTCCACCGATAATATTCTAAATCGTTGTTTTGTAAGGATCAATGTGTACTAATCGTATAAGGAAATTGGATTACCAGGGCCTTCAATTTCTTTATACGATAATATTCTAACACAGAAAACAGTATATGATTATGTAGCAATAGAAGCAGGCAGTCCATTAGTTAGAATACTGTAGAACTGGAACAAAACTATCTGAAATTTTCGTTTCTTATACTCTTATCGATGTGTAAATACCTTGAGATTCTGCTTGCATTAAATCAATTGTAGATGATTACAGACAATGTGACAGGTTTTGTACTCGTATTTCGGTATAGTAGCTCATCAATTTCACAAAACACAATATTTTAAAATTTATTTTTCCAATGAGCTAAAATGAGAACATCAGAATCTTGTAGCTGTGCACTGCATAAGTATATAAATAAATGAACGTACTGTTCTTAGACAAAAAATTCTGTTGAAAATTAAATGCTACCACGACAACATCCATCAGCCGTGTCCAGAAAATTCACCGCCGGTAAATTGATCGCGGAAAATTTATCGCGGAAAATTGATCGCGGGGAAAATTCATCGCCGGTAAATTGATCGCCTGGAAAATGTATCGCTAGTAAATTCATCGCCGGAAAATTGATCGCGAGATAAATTGATCGCCGGTAAATTGATCGCGAGGAAAATTGATCTCACGGAAAATTGATCGCTGCAATATTGATCACGTGGAAAATTGATCGCCGGTAAATTTATCGCGCGGATATTTATGCACGCAAAAACTATTGTTTATAAAAATACAATTGTTACAAATTTTATTTTTAAAATTTAATTTTTAGGTCCCTGAACCTCTGACACAATCATTCCGGCACAATCACATAAAATCAATCAAAAAAATTATTACTCAATAATTACTAATTAATTACCCAAAAAATAAAGTTATTACGGTTGTTTAAAAAAAAATACATAGGGTTCTGCAAATAGTAATAAAATATTTACCAGTGTTACGGGGTTCATCAGAACTAATTTTTGGCCAACATTAAATCCCATCCCCTCCTTTATCTCAGTTAAAACTACGTTTAATGTAGTTGTTGCAGTCCCTGAAAAGTTTGGGATATTATATTAAGCATCGATGGGAGCCAACAAGAAGCGAAGTGGAGTGATTGGCTTCCGGCAGATCGCAAGTTGAAAAATTGATCGCTAGGAAAATGGATCGCCGAAGTATTGATCTCGTAATTGGTCATCAAAAAAGGATATTTATGCATACAAAAAATAGTGTTTATAACAGAACATGTAAGTTAAAGACTTTATTTTAATTTTTTTTATTGTGTTTATCTATTATAAGGCAAATAATGTAGTTTAAAATTCTTACCTACCTATTAAAATATTTCACTTTTTAGCTAGATCTGTTTTAGACTGACTTTATTTATAGTTACAAAAAAAATATTAGAAGGGAAAGATAATAACAATAACTATTATGTATAGTAGACGAAGACGGTTAGTGATTTGGGATTAGGTATTGTGTAACTACTAACTAGGTAACAAGTTTTAATACAAACTGTTACAACTGATCATCGGCAGTTTAATTATTTTTGTTTTATTATATTATTTTCTCCATCCCAGCCGCATCTTAACAAAATTCTGCAGGTGGAGAAAATAATATAATTTTACTTTGTTTGCAAATAAATCCCTCGGTGTTAATTGAATATGATGAATTTATTATGTATACATTAATTTTATAATTTTCTTGAGGATGAACTTGCGCTATATTAGCGACCAATTTTCTGGCGATCAATTTTCCCTGCGATCAATTTACCGGTGATCAATTTTCCCCGTGATCAATTTTCCTTACAATAAATTTACCGGCGATCAATTTTCCTCGCGATCAATATTCCGGCAATCAATTTTCCCCGCGATAAAGTTTCTTCGCGATTAATTTACCAGCGATCAATTTACCTCGCGATTAATTCCCTGCGATGAATTTTTCGTGATAAATTTATCGCGATCAATTTACCCGCGATGAATTTTCCGGGAACCCCATCAGCTGCTTACTTAACCAGATGATATTCGAATATATGTGAAAATGGCATGTGATATTCTAATATGTCACTTATTTAACTGTTTATTGTGATTATTATTAGTATAATATATCCTTTATTCTATTATTCTTAAAATATTGTTAAAATCTCAATAAAACTAATGGAAACATTGCCGTGATTAGGAAAAACGCAGTAATTGCGAGAACAATGAAACCAAGAAAATCGCATTATAATAATATCATTTAGATCAAATACGTGGGTAGCCTAAATATCTTAGATTTTTTCTATCGGGTATAAAACCAGCTAGTTCATCTATTTTAAAATAATAAAAAACCTTTTTTATTTAAAAATTACATAAATACACATGCTGTCTTTCTCCTATGTAAATATATGGAAGAAAACGCATCAATAAAGCAGTATATACCAGTTGCTGCTTTTTTGCCTTTTACAAGGCTGTACTGCTTTTTTTCTTTGGTATTAAGGTATTGACTATGCTACAATGAAAATACTACAAATAAAAGAATATTGATATGATTATATAGTTTTATTGGTATAAACTTAGAAAACAATTTTTACAAGCTACGTACTAAAATATAATACGGAAAGAACGAATGAGAAATGATCTTTCAGGGTAAAAAAAAACTTCCGGACTACCATAGAAAACGCTTGAAAATGAGGTGTATAGATCTAGCGAACTAACGGACTGTAATTATTCAATTTTTGAACAAATGTTTAGTATACAAAAACATTAACTTTTGTCAAGGCGTTTTTAGATTAAATTTGAAATAAGCGAGATAATTAGTTAAATAGAATTATCAACAACTGCTTCGTTAGCCACTTCAGCGGCATTTCAAGACTTGCCTTGTATATTAAATGATAGATTTTAAATAATTAAGACTTTTTACCAAGGCTTTTTCTATTATATTGCTTCAAACGGGAAAAAACTTAAAATGAATTTTCAAAATAAATCACATTTTTCTGTGTTTTTAACGCCTGGCGCATCTGTCGATGCAACCTTCAGCGCATTTAGTTTTACCGTAAAATAAGCAGGTAGATTTTTATTGCTTATAGCCGTTAGTTGGGGCTGTATACAAATAAAAGGCTTTCTGAAGTATTTGAATTTAAACATGCAACTGCTAATGCTTACTGTCTTGGCCATGTCGATTTTTCTGTATCTACAATATGCATATTCGTGTTTATAGAATTACAAATAAAAAAGTTGTATATTTATTTAAAAAAAAGATTTTATTAGATGTCGGTTTCCTATATATAATGATTATAAAAATCATCGAATAAATACATAGAATAAGTAAATAACATAAATATTTAATTATTTCGTACAAAGTTTTAACGAATTTCATAGAATAAACAAAGGAAAAATTATAAAATTTAGATACTTGACATATAATTTATTTATCGTAGTACATATAGAGTACCTAATATGTGCAAATAACTATTACAGCATCCAAGTTTTTACGCATTGTACATATTATTTATGTCTAAGAACATTATTAATTTAATGAATCAAGTTCAAAAAATCTCTCTAATTGGTAATCCTCTGCTGTACCGTGAATCTATTATTTCTGGTAAGAGTGAATTGAAATAAAAGTCTTTAATCTTTCCAAAAAATTTATTATTCCAGAATTCGTCATCTTTATATATTTGTTGGATGTACATATCCTTTTCTTTCCATACGACAAAATGACATATTTTTCTCTTAGATATATGTAACTGTGCTTGTATTTGGTACATATAATTGTCATTCTCTTTCAACTTAAATTCGTTATTACTAATACTTAAAAATTAATTATTTTGGCTTCAACTGCATCTCGAATTGTCATACTTCTTGCGCTGTACGGACACTTCACTTCGCATAATTCATCATTTCCTATTAGACCGTCTGGGGAGGCGCCTAAAAACGGAAATTCATCGTCTATGAATAACCCGCTCTTTTCTATTTTTGTATTTATTCGAACTTCAAGTTGTTCAATTGCCTGATGTTCATTATTCAAGCCATGTCTCATTGCTTTTGTGGATACTGATGAATCATACAATATTGTTTTCACAATATTTGCCGTCGATGTCACCACTCCTCCATAAAATCTTAATAAATTTCTTTTTAAATGCTGTCGTACCTCTTTATGGTTATTCATGATTTCTTTTAATTTGTTCAGGTACAAGCGCAGAATATGGTTTTTGCATCCAATTTTCTTTATTAATAAATGCGGTCCATATGGCATACTGTCTATTATTTTTCGGTAAACACTGCTGTCACCATCTCCATTTATTTTATTGTATTTTATGTTGTGTGTTTCGACGCTACTTTTGAAACCTTCTAATATTATTGCACTTTCCATAGCAGTAGAAGGTCCCTTCCAATTTTTAAAACAAATATGATCCATATTTTCTTCATTATTTCTTTGTTGTCTAACACAAGTAAAACAATACTTGTTTTTGACGCCCATATATAAAACTTTATTTGTCCTCACTCCTATTATGCAAGCAACACCAGACAACGCATTGTAATTTGATTTATAGGACCTCTTACTCCACGCCCCATCAACAATTACAGAAATTAGAGGTATGCCATCACCATCTACGTTACCCTCTTCAATTGCTAGTTGGTATTCTTCTTCGCCTGCTTTTTTCATTTCTTCATATGCCAAATGCTTCATATCATGATAAATATTGTTGTGATATTTAATAAAAGTTTTATCTGACATACAGGGTATATCTAAAATTCCACAAATTTCTGCTAATTGCGAATAACCCCCGCCTGTTGACATCATTGCTGAAACTGCCAATTTATTGACACCTGTTTCGGTGTTTTCTTCGGAAAATATCGTATCTTCTTTTCCGCAAACATTGCATTTGAATAGGAAACTAGTTTGTAATCCATAGCGTTTTTCCGATATTAAATTTATATCGTAAAAGGAACAATCGAACCCACTATGTTTTATAGATTTTAATGCATTTAAAAAATACATTCAATCTATTATTCGTCTTCCAGTTACTTCAACTTCTTCACATGGTTTATTTTCTACTTGAATATCATAAAGATCTTCTAGTTGCTGTTCAATATTATCTGTAAACAAGTATAAAACAAATAATTAAAAATTATTACTGAATAAGTGAATACTAATTAATAATAAATATGTATATGGGATGGGTATCGAAAATTAAATCATCACTCATGATTTCCCAAAATAATTCGTTTCGTAGCAACACAATATATTCAATAATTTTAAACTCACTCGTGGTGATATGATCATATCCATAATAAAATATGGTACATTAAAGTTTTGATTTTTTTATAATCGTGTGTGTTAATTTATTGGAAATTACTATTCGCAATTCATAACTACGAATGTAAGTTACGTTGCATTTTAAAATGGACATTTAATACATTGATGTAATTTTTTGACAGTAGTACTGTGTAACCATGGAAGTGATTGGCCATATGTTGCATGTTAAAATAAATTTCCGGTATCTGGCAGATAATTTCCAGATCCAGACCTATATCTGGAGGTGAAAATACCTGCTTATTAACCTACTAGTTTCTTAAATTATTAGATTTAAAATCTTGTAAGAAAATTGAACTAAAGAAGCAAATGGCCTTACTTGAAGAGGTGTCTTCTATAACTTCCATATCGGAGTAGGATCCACTTCCTGGATTTGAACTTTCCGAAATTGATGACCGGGCATTATTCTCCCTATTACTGAAAATGATAATGATAATAAATAAAATGCTATATTAAAAAAATGCTATATCTAAATAATTCAAGCAGCCGGCACGTAATCAACAAAAGATGAATAAAAATAACTAAATGTGTGACGTCATGTCTTGGTACGTTTAGGTTCGTGAATCGTAATATAACAATTATGGTACAAATCGCCTCTAGTTTTTTTAAGAAACAATTTTACATAAAAATTATAATTCTCAGCTTGCGAAATGTTACTTGCAATTTATAATTGATATATTCATTATGACTTACTGTACTAGCATCATACGTCTCCACTTCAACAAATCACGTTTGGATAACTTCTTCTTCACTGCAGAACTCATATTTATCACTATTATAGATAATAAATAGACTCGAAACAAACGAAAAAAGCTGTTGCTTTACTCACTACATAGCAGAAATAAAACAATTTACTCTAGTTCACAAAATGTTCCGAATTTATATGGTTTGCGTAATCGTTTCTAAGAATTCCAAATTCCAATGTTCAAGGAATATATCTATTCTGGCATTTAAGGTATAATTTGGAAAACGATAAATTTGTTCAAAGTAGGGATTATACTCGGGATTATATGTACAGCCTATTGACTTGGCATTATTTATTCCGCTAGAAAACAGTACACTGTGATTATCCGAATAATTTTAGAAGCAATTAAATTCAGTACAATCCTTTACTAGTACATTACTTTTTTGAAGTCAGAAAGAAGAAATTAATAATTGCATCTGTTAATAGATAGATGTAGACATCGAGTATGTAGGAATAAAGAAACCTATTTCTTTTTGTAACATGCATTTTTGTGACATGTTGCATGGATAGAATTTTACTGTTTCCAGCGACCATAAACCGACCCGTACATGATTTATGAAACATCGTTAGCCTTGAATGGGCTGACATATTTCATTAAATTTTGGCAACACTATATTTTTCTATGATTTGAGGGATGTATAACATCTTGGCGCAAAAACGATTTTCTTATCTAGTCCGGAACGCCCTTAGAAAAAATTTATTCAGAATTTAGTAGTGCAGGCGCCAAGAAACATTCCGTTTGAAAAAACCGGTGGATTCATTCTGATTGATGATTTAAGTTCAGAAAGACCTAAAGAATGAAATTCTGAATGTTGCCGGACAAAGTCAGTGGTCAATTTTTTTTATAGGGGGTATAAGAATTATTGATGAAATCGCTGTAACGGTACGGTCAAGAAAACGTTGTTTATTACTACTAAAAAGTTGTTTCTGTAGGGCATGAAATTTCAAACATCACGAATATTATAAAATACAAATTTAATATGGTAAAAAAGCCGCGTGCCTGAGTGTTTGGTCGCGAATCTGGGGAACCGGGTTCGATATAGACCGATGCCAAAAAGAAATATTTCGAATATGAATGGCACTAAAGTTACCCTTGTGGTGCACTCTCCACACATTAATGAGTGCCAGTGAGGTGACGCCTGGTAAACGCCTGCACGGTTGCCGGATACGACCGATGGTCGTTTTGTTTGTTTACAGCCTACAACTGCATGTCACTTGCGAGGAACACCCTAGCCATTATACCACTTACCAATCCTACACTTTCCGTCTTTGGTTTCGGCGAAAATTTTACAGTCGGATGCCTTTCCTACCACCAACCCTCATCATTTACTCGAGCTTGGAACCGGCGCCAAGTTGAGCTGACTTACTCCCTCAGTGGCTGGTTATTGTACAAAACAATAATATTTAGATATTTTCTTATTGGTAAAATCGATTGATCATCTCAAATTTGAGAGAAATTCAATCAAAAAGAGCTTTTTTGTATGTGTTCTCTATATAAAGCAATAGTAAATGTTATATTTTTTACTGTAGCTTCAAAACAGTGCTTCCCATTTTAGTGAAAAACATCTATTTATAGAAATATATAAATGACAAATATTAAAATAAAAATAACTTTTTTGACCATATTGTTTAAGAGATATAGCTTAACAAAGTGCGAAATTTTTACCTAATACAGGGACGAACTGGGTCGATGAGCTATGATCTGGCAACACAGGCTTGTTTAAATGTATACTTGGCCTCTAACTAAGAAAATCTTATCATCAATCTGCTTTTTCTGAGACAACTATTAGAATTTGCACTTAAATTTGTTAATTCAGCAATCAAAATAACCTACCACACTATCTAGTTTGACGTTATCTGAAAACTCTATTATAACTAAAACGTCTAAACCGTATCGGGTACAATATGGCCCGCTGCAGTACTTTGAAGCTGGTATAAACTGCTGCGGAGAGGGAAACAAAGAAAACAACCATCGATCGTATCCGGCAACCGTGCAGGCGTTTACCAGGCGTCACCTCACGGGCACTTATTGATGTGTGGAGAGTGCATCACAAGGGTAACTTTAGTGCCATTTAAATTTGAAATATTTCTTTTTGGCATCGGTCGGGATCGAACCCGGTTCCCCAGATTCGCGACCAAACACTTATGCACGCGGCTTTTTTACCATATAAAATTTGTATTTTATAATATTCGTGATGTTTGTAATTTCATACCCTGCAGAAACAACATTTAAGTAGTAATAAACAACGTTTTCTTGACCGTACCGTTACAGCGATTTCATCAATAATTCTTATACCACCTATAAAAAAAAAATTACCACTGACTTTGTCCGGCAACATTCAGAATTTCATTCTTTAGGTCTTTCTGAACTTGAATCATCAATCAGAATGAATCCACCGGTTTTTTCAAACGGAATGTTTTTTGGCGCCCGGTCTATAGGGGAATTGTTTGCCAGAATTCTTAACCATTATCAGGCATTAAACTGAGTAGATTTTTAATTATTCCTTGTTTTTTCTACAGAAATTCCACAAGGTACCTGATGTTGAATTGGTTCCTGTATTTTTCTTTTTTAAAACGTCGTTTTTTATAAAATTTAGTTTAGTTATATCGGCGGATTCTAAATCTGTTTTATATTCCAATTCAAAATTCCCTCTGGTTGCACGAAGATGAACCATTTTTGATAACACTTTTTCAATGTTATATTTATTTGAACTTCTTTTATATACAGAAGAAATGTCTTTAAAATCATAGAAGTCGCTTATTATCATTGCTTTAGCAACTACTTTTCCTTTATTAGCTGTCCGCACAGCATCACAAAAATCGTTAAAGTCATAGGTTTTCTTTTGCCCTTTTAATTGCAACTCAACGGAATGGAGAAAACTATCGGCAGACATGAATGTATGCCCCGGTTCAAAGTAATATACTTCCACACTATTTACTTGAACTTCCGTACAATTAACGATATATATATATATATATATATATATATATATATATATATATATATATATATATATATATATATATATATATATAATATATATAAGAAAGGAGAGAAAAGCCCAGTTCTTATTTTGAGCTGAGCAATTGTCCAACCACAATATAATATGCTCCACATCTCTGTTATGAAGGAAAAAGTGAAAGAATGTGCTTATTAGTTCTTCTTTTCCCCTTCCCCTAATGGCATCGTGCCAGAGAGATGCAAAAGGTAAAATATCTCTTAAAGGATTCGTTATATACTACCAACCGATTAGTTAAACGTGAATGATAAATTATTTCAAATATTTTGCTGAATGCGGATAGAACTGATATTAGGCAATAATTACTAATATTATCTTTCTCTCCTTTTTTTATAAATTGGAACTATCTTTGCAATTTTAAGTTTACCTGGGAAAACACCAGTTTCAAAAGATGCATTTATGATGTCGCATAATGGTTTGTGACATCGAACCTGCTGGGGGTGTCGTGTGGCGATATAAAGCTCTCATTTTCTCATTAGCGGGGTTTAATCTCGGGCGCCGTTCGGATACCTGAAAGAGGGGGTAGCTTGCCCCGGGTGGCTGCAGTAGAGTGAGGTTAGGGTGTTCGCACAGAAATACGTGGATATTATAGATTGTTCAATGACAATTTAAAAATTATGTACAATAGAAGATACAAAATTGAAAATGTAAAAATAGAAAATGTAAAATATAGAAAACCTGACTACTATGACTATCTATATGTTGTGGCGAAGACGACTAGTCGTGAAGCGACCCGGACGTGATAAAGGAAAAAACAATGAAATGTAACTGTTAAATTCGCAAATAAACTTTACAATGAACTTTAGGACGAACGGCTGATGAGTCTAAGTGTCGTACTCGGACGACTGCACTCACCAAAACTCTTCTATTTTTCGGCGGCGATTGAATATCTCTAAGTCGCGGACGCTTACAAAGAAGTCAGCTCGGAGAAAGTACTCTTAGAGAGCCAGCAACTGACCTCTCTCTGGGAGACTGAATTCTCTATGTGAAGCGCGGGTTTTTATATTGAAATCTGGTGGAGGTGGAAACCGATAAAATTTAAATAGTGGGGATGTCTTTGAAAAAGTTTGAGGTCGCCACTATCGTTTTACAATAAAATTTAATTTAATAAAATGTGTGAAAATAATAGATGGTCAAAGTTTCCTTTAAATTACAATATACACACAACAATACAATTTATATTCCATAAATTACAATTTACAGTAATACATCAAGTCGCTGGTGCTACCAGGCGTGATGACATTCACAACTGCAACTGTCAAATTCCATATCTACAAGTCGTAGTACAAAACAAAAGTATTATTGTTACAAGCAAGTGTTTACAAAAACAGTTACAACATCAGAAAACAATGTATCAACCGTGTGGGTCGACTGCTCATAGACGTAGTTACATTTTGGTAAGTTACACAAAAATTTTCATTGTACTTTACTTACGAGGTTATCTTTGCAGTTTTTACTATTACAACCTTGAACAACGAAAACACAGGTGAGTACTTCGTTCGTGTTTAATAATAGTGCAAATATGATATTTTGCAGATTTTACATAATACACGTGCGATTGGATCACTCAGATCATTCGCAGCAGCTTCAGGAGCTGAGTGAAAGATTCCATACAGAATTTGGCTTTTCACATGACAACTGCGGCTTTACGGTTTACATACGGTTTACCCAAGTATTGATACTAGGAAAAGGGGTCACTTCGTCACACCGCCCGCTTACTTCGGAGTAAAAAACAAAGATAAATATTTATTTCTAACATCCAGAACGGAACTTCTAAGCTTGTTACACTAACCTGCAGTTACTAAATACTCAAACAAGACTCTGATACACAAATATTTAAACTTAGATAACCCCATTTTATTCGTGAATATTAACAAGATTTTAACAAATAACATTCAATACTGCCATGAAATAATGTTCTCCCATGAACATTTTAAACTTTACCCATATTTAAACTGGTGCGGCGGTTTATGTACTGCTCAATTAGTGAAATAAAGACATTCAACTTTGAATGTTATTGTTTTAAACTCGGGAATATTAAACCATTTTCAGATTGATTAATTTGCTAAACAACAAAAAAATAATTTTAAATTTAAACCACAAACCCAAGTCGGAGTTTGCACATAAATTTACGGTAC
The DNA here is from genome assembly GCA_963082715.1 of Harpalus rubripes. Classification (NCBI taxonomy): domain Eukaryota; kingdom Metazoa; phylum Arthropoda; class Insecta; order Coleoptera; family Carabidae; genus Harpalus; species Harpalus rubripes. The sequence goes on from OY720465.1 coordinate 16,386,509, forward strand.
AACAAAAAATTAACCAGAATAATAAATTTAACCCAGAATAAAGAAAGATTTAAACCATAATAAATTTAACCCAGAAAACAGAAAATTTAAACCAGAATACAGAAAAAATGCAAACCATAATAAAACAATTAAAGAAAAATAACCCGTATCCCAAATCACAGCAGAACATGCGCTGGATCGGTGCTTCACCGACTGCTCATGGCGTCGTCGGGATCGGCGTCTACGGTGTGGCGCGTTCTGCTGCTTCACCTAAGTCCACATGACCCCACCTCTTAGGCGGTGTCCCAGGGCCTTCACTCAGCAGTCTCTGCGTACCGGCTGCGGCGGCGGACATGAGAACGATGGCTTCGGCAGCAGAACAATCCCGTCCGTCACTTTAACGGTGGAGGAACCAGGGACAACACCCGGGTGGACACTCTGCGCCCGTCGTGGGGATGTCGGTTTGGCCCACGAGGCCCTACGACTGGGTGCCAGAAACGGTGTCGGTGGTAGACGTCGGTGTCGGGCCGAACACGGTGTCTAGTAGCTCCTGGTGGACCCACTTCGGCGTCCGTGGAGTGACAGGTCGGTCTGGAGTAGTCGGCAGTGGTGAAGTATCCAGCAGCATCCTAAGCTGGTTTTTCCATGGGCGGAATCGGGTGTCCATCGTCTGTAAACGCAGGTTTAAGATCTTTTCCATGTATACGTCGTAGCCGTTTATTGTTTGCATCGCGTAGGTCATAGGTCCCGGGAGAATCGCGTTTCGTCACCGTCCATGGGCCGGAATGCCGAGGGCACAGTTTCGACGCGACCCCTTTATATGCACAACACAGGGGATGTTCCCGGGAAGAAGTGGCGATCTCGTCGGCGCAGGTTGTAGAGCTGACCTTGTTTGGTGGTTGCTTGCGCTATATTTACCCTGGCCAGCTCTTGTGCGGCTTCTAAGGCTCGCAGTCGTTCCAATTGCTCGGCGGAGATAAAGCAGTACATGCCAATTTCGTTGATTGGTCTGACAAAACTGGACCAGTATGGGTTTTAAGACACGATTGACTCGTTCTACGGGGTTGGCTTGTGTCGTATATGGAGGCGTCAGCTGGTGATGAATATGGTATTCCTTGAGAAACTTCCTGACTGTTTTGTTGTCGAATTCGGTGCCGTTATCGGTGATTACGGTTTTAGGGCATCCGAACCGACAGAGGGCGAGTTCTCGCAGGCCTGTCACCATAGCTGCCCCCGTAACCTGACGGAGTGGCCGCCATTTCGTCAGTCTGTGATAAAACACGATCATATATTCATGGCCTTTTGCAGTATGTGACAGAGGTCCCATGATGTCAGCGGCCACCGTGTCACAGGGCTGGCCTACGTTTGGAGATCCCATGTGGCGCACCGGCCCTCCCTGGTCTGCCTTAAATTGCTGACAGCTAAGACAGCGCCGAACATACGTGGTAGCTTCCCGGAACATCCCTGGCCAGTAGTAGCGCAGCGCTAGGCGAGCGAGTCTTGGCAATGCCCAGGTGTCCGGCAGTTGGGCGGTCATGGTTTTCGACCAAAATCTCTGGCCGCTGCTCAGTGGGGATGCACAGCTTCCACTCCCTATGCGGCTCGGTGTCTGATAGGTCGGCGGGGTCGCAGAACTGGCGATAGAGCTTCACGTACCTGGTATTCGGGGTATTCGTTAGGCCGTGCTGTCACCTCCCGCATCGTCCGCAGATACCACGGGCACATCGTGTCTATGGCGTAGATTGCAGGTAAAAGTTTCAGGCTATGCATGTCGGCTAGGTAATTCATACTTCCTATGCGATACATAACATCGAAGTCGTATTGTTGCAGAGTGACTACCCAAAGTGCCATCCTGCCGGTGGGCTCCTATAGTGACCCCAGCTATTTGAGGGCCTGGTGGTCAATGACGACAGTGAAGTGGTAGCCTTCCAGATACTCACGGAATTTCTTAATGGCCTATACTACTGCCAAGCACTCCTTTTCTATTACTGAGTAGCTTTTCTCTGCGGCCTGCAATGTCCGGCTGACAGAGGCGATGGCCCGTGGTTCATCCAAGCTGCCGTGCATAGGCCGCTTCCTGTTCGGGCCCCCATTTCTATGGCTGCCTTTTCCGAAGCAAAGCTGTGAGCGTTGCTACCGTGCTGGAAAATTGGCCAATAAAACGGCGGTGCCACAATGCCGTGCCTAGAAGTTGTCGCAGCTTGCAGACATTTGTTGGTGGGGTCATCTTGGTAATCGCCTCGACCTTTTCGGGGTCGGTCTGGATGCCCGCCTCCGTGACGACATGTCCCAGATACTTGATGGACCGAAGCCCAAACTGACATTTCTCCGGATTAATGCGGACGTTGGCTGCCCTCAACCGTCGGAAGACTTTCCGTAAATGGCAGATGTGGTCCTCGGCTGTGGCGCTGGCCATTACGATGTCGTCCAGGTAGGCGAATGCATTTGGTTCCAGCTCGGACCTATGATGGTGTCCAGCAGCCTCTGGAATGTGGCGGGGGCGACGTGCAGGCCGAAGAACATGACCTTAAATTGGAAAAGGCCTTTCCCCGGCAGGGTGAAAGCGATCAGTGGTTTACTTTCCTTAGTGAGTGCGACCTGCCTATAGCAATTTTTAAGGTCTATAGTGGCTTGTCTAAGATGGCGGTAATATAGGGCAGTGGATACGCATCTTTTTCGGTGACGTTGTTGAGCTGCCGGAAGTCAATGCAAAATCTTGGCTGCCCGTCCTTTTTGCGTACGATGACTGCTGGCGAGCTCCACGGACTTTGCGACCTCTCTATATTTTCTCTTTCAACATCTTCTCCACCTCCTCATTAATGACCTTCTGCGTCTAAGGATTTCGTGGTAGGTATCTTTAATGGTCGTGGTGTCCTTCAATCTAATGTGGTGTTTGATGTTAGGAGTTACGCCCCTTAAAGTCTGGAATTTTGGGAGCTCCTCCGCCAGAAATTGCTCCAGCCTGCTCTCTCTAGTATGCGGTTGTACCGCACTTACCTTGGTAGGGTGTGCTCGTAGCGTGATACTCCGTGATGCAGTACAGATCGTTGCCCCGAAGGCCGCCAAAGCATCCATGCCGAGAATGATTGAGTTGGCTAAATTGGGGTAGACATTGGAACGTCAGCTGCCTCCATATGCCGCCTATGAGGCAGCCAAGTGTCAGTGCACCTTGGGTGTACGTGATCGTGCCGTTGGCCAATTGTACCTGCTGGTAGCGTGCGGGCCGTACCTGAGTATGGCGGTCGGACAGCCTCTTCTCGGTTTGAGTATTAATATAAGATTGCATGGCGCCAGTGTCTGCCAGTGCTTGGAATTCCCGCCCCTTGATCTGTACTTGAAGGAAAAGACAGTTATCGCTGCCATTCTTCTCCTGAATGCCGCGGAGGGGGCTGGATTTGGCGCACATGTTTTCTGTGTTAGGGGCTGTTCGGTGGTGAGTTGTCTCGACCCCTTATCTGTCCAACTCACTAGCCGTTTCCCGACGGCGTGTTTTCTGGCAACTGCAGTCACAGGTTGTCCTTCCTGTATATACAATTTACATTCCATAAATTGCAATTTACAATAATACATCAACTCGCTGCGCCAGCAGAACAACTTGGGTTCGTTTAAGCAGGCGCGGCGGATATGTCCGTGTTGAGCACATCTCCAGCAGAGCACTGCAGTATCGGTTTTTGACGACGGCGGCGGCGTACGTTTGGCGGCAGTAACCTCTCTTACTCGTCCATCTCTCTGACAAGGTCAAGTACGTTGGTTATATCCCACCGGCGGTATACTGGCGGTATTCCGGCAGCCTATTGTAAATCCGGAAAAGCTCGTGTTCTGCGGACAGCCGTCCATACCGGCGAATGAGAGTCCAAATATCCGTAAGATATTCCCTCCCTTTCTCCCTTGGTTTTTGTTTACGTCGGCTTATCTCGTCTGCCCGCAGAGAGTAGTCCGTGCCAACGTAGTGGGACTTCAAGTCGCTCCATGTTTTCCAGTCGTCGCGGTTGTTGCGCGACCATTGCAACGCACCGCCTCGAAGAAGCTCCGGCAGCGCGATGAAGAGTTGCCCGTCATCGAGACGATAACTGGCCTTCAGCTCTAACTCGTTTTAAAAATGACACGGGGTCTGTTTTCCCATCAAAAAATGTGTTCCATTTTCGAACTGTTTCACAGATTGGGGCTGGTGCAGCGGAGCTGGAGACCTGGATGGTAATTGGGGCCTCTGTAGGAACGGGGGTTGGTTTATCATCGTCGCTCTCACTCCGTTCTGGTACTTGGGTGGGCGATAGTTTCATCAGCCCTACCATTTTTTGCGAAGCTCTTCAACGGTGCCGTCGGTGTCATGGCCCATCCCGTGGAGCAGTAGTTGGAGCTCAGGTTTTCGGAGCGCGTAGATCCAACCTGATCGTGGTGCGGTCGTGACAGGGCTTCCATCTTTCTCTGTTTCAATTTGTCCCTGCTCTGTGGGTGCCATTTGTGACGTCGACCCTGCTGGCGGAGTGTGGAGGGTCGACATAACAAAGCTCTCTCTTTCTCACTAGCGGGGTTTAATATCGGGCGCCGTTCGGATACCTGAAAGATGATAGCTTTCCTCGGGTAGCTGCAGTGGTGTGAGGTTAGGGTGTTCGCACAGAAACACGTGGATATTATAGATTGTTTAATGACAATTTAAAAATTATGTACAATAGAAGATACAAAATTGAAAATGTAAAAATAGAAAATGTAAAAAAATAGAAAACCTGACTACTATGACCATCTATATGTTGTGGCGAAGGCGTCGACTGGACGTGAAGCGACCCGGACGTGACAGAGGAAAGAACAATGAAATGTAACTGTTAAATTCGAAAATAAACTTTACAATGAACTTTAGTACGGACGGCTGATGAGTCTGAGTATCGTACTCGGACGACTACACTCAGCAAAACTCTTTTATCTTTCGGCGGCGGTTGAATATCTCTGAGTCGAAGACCCTTACAAAGAAGTCAGCTCGGAGAAAGTTCTCTTAAACCAGGAGGAGCCAGCAACTGACCTCTCTCTGGGAGACTGAATTCTCTATGTAATGCGCGGGTTTTTATATTGAAATCTGGTGGAGGTGGAAACCAATAAAATTTAAATAGTCGGGATGTCTGTAAAAGTTTGAGGTCGCCACTATTGTTTTACAATAAAATATAATTTAATAAAATGTGTAAAAATAATAGATGGTCAAAGTTTTCCTTAAATTACAATATACATACAAATTACATTCCATAAATTACAATTTATAAAAATACATCAAGTCGCTGGTGTTGCCAGGCGTGATGACATTCACAACCGCAATTGTCAATTTCCATATCTACAAGTCGTAGTACAAAACAAAACTATTATTGTTACAAGCAAGTGTTTGTAAAAACAGCTACTAGGAACTGGGGTCACTTCGTCAAAGGTTGTACTATAAATGGTCTCGCAATTTTCAGTAATGAACAGGGTATCTCACCATAGGCAGCAGATGGTTTATAACTTACACGCAATATTGCAGATGACACCTCATGCACATGGCAATAAACACATTGTATGAGGTTGTTAATCAATAAGCTGGATATTAGCTTTTGGCCCGGTTGCATAAAGCGTTGTTAACTTTAACCATATCGTTAACTACATGATCACATTGTCAACTGTTGTTCCAACGTGCTGTTAACTTTTAACACGCTGTTAACTTAACATCTTGTTAAATATGTTGTTATCTCAAAAATCAGTTGCATAAAGCACTGTTAGCCTTAACAGGTTGTTAAATAGGCAGATAACAGATTGTTAAGTTAATCACACGTCAACCTGTGATTAAACATATTGTTAACACAATAAAAAGGGATAAAATCAATAATAAACATTTATTTATTTATAAAATTTAATTGAATATCTTTCATAAGGTTTGTTCTGTACATTTAAATTCATTACAGGAATGACTAGTAGCTTGTCTTCCCTGGACGATGACAGTTCTTTAGAGGAGGAGGTAACTGTTCATCGCCCAAGAAAATTTCTTCAAAGAAAAAATCAATTGGATATTTACAATGATCATGATTTTAAATTGCGCTACAGAGTAAATAAAAATACTTTCATGGAAATTTTGAACATGTTCGGTAATAATTAAAACCAACTACTAATAGAAATAAATCAATTCCTGCCAGTATGCAATTATTAATTGGACTTAGATTTTATGCCACTGGCTCATTTCAACAACTTGTTGGGGATGATGTCGGCGTTCACAAGTCTACAAGTGTCAAGAATAATTTATAAAGTAACCCGTCAAATTGCTTTGCTTAAGCAACAATTTACAAAAATGCCTGTAGATGACGATAAACGAACAGTTAAGCTAAATTTTTATAAAATTCGACGATTTCCCAAAGTTATTGGAGCAATCGACTGTACACATGTTCCAATAAGATCTCCTGGTGGTAGAAATGCAGAAACATTTCGCAATAGGAAAGGATATTTTTCAATAAATACCCGTTGTGTGTGATGCTTCATTGAAAATAAGGCATATCATTGCTCGCTGGCCTGGTTCGGTTCATGACAACACTATTTTTAATGATTCCCCACTTTGTGCTGAATTTGAATCTGGAGATTATGAGACAGATTATTTATTAGGGGACAATGGATATCCCTGCAAACAATTTTTATTAACCTCTTTATTGAATCCACGAAATCGCAGTAAAGAAGCGTACAACCGAGCGCATATTGTCACACGAAATCCAGTAGAGCGATGTTTCGGAGTCTTAAAAAAAAGATTCTTTGTCGTCGAAAGTACTGGTTGTACAGTTACCAACCACTTTAGCTACTATTGTAGCCTGTGCTGTTGTTCATAATATTTGTTTAAATTTTCAAGATGATAATTTTGATGATGGATGCGAACAATCAGCAATGCAAGAAGAACCAATTGTTATTCCTGCAAATGACACAAATACAACTGATCGTGAAACACTAATTACAACCATAATTTCTAGATAAATAAATACAAGTTTGCTTAATAAGTATATTTAATTATTTAATTTTTCTAATTGTCTACGTTTAATCTAAACATCTAAATTGCAATTTTTTTTCGATTATAGCTCGAAACAAGCAACTTCATATTTTTTTAAAATAAAGTTCTTTATAGTTTAGTCGAGGGTTCGGTTTCTTTTTTGTGTTTTGTATTATCTTGAACTGGAAATGGCTGTGAATCTGAGGTTGTGGTTGGGGGATCGGGTATCGGTGGGTTGGAATCGGCGGATACATTTGGTGGTTCTGACAAGTTTATTTCTACGTCATTCACATCTTAAATTGTAAAAAAAATGTAATATTAGAACAGATACTAAATATAATTGTATGAAGCTATTACCAATATTAAAATACATGGCGGCATCATCAAATGGATTAGACAGGGGTTCAATTTGGTCTCTTAAGAGAGCCAATAATTGAGCACCTGTCTCGTCCAATTGTGGCTGAAATGTACTTCCACCCGTTTTATGTAATTCTTTCTGTAAAATATTAATTATTAAATTATTTTCGAATTCAAGAATTAACTACGTAACATGTACAATTCGTCGTTACAAACAAAAATTTACCATATCAAGAGAGGCTAATTTTTTGGCTTTTATATATTCTTCTTTCTGTAAGATGAAATATTATTAAAAAAAAATTAAACTATTTTTCAGCAATAGTAAATAACATACGTGTTCATGAGCAACATCTTTTTTAATTTGAGTTTTAAATTAAAATATAAATTTTTTACTTGTTTTATATCCGCGTTAAATTCATTCGATATTTTTATCCATGATTCATGTTTTTTTTTAGATTTGCAACATTACTTTCTTTGCTTTCTATTACGTTCTTATATCTGGAAATGTGATCAGGATCTTTAGGTGAGGAGTTTCGGATACATTGGAAATACATATATTAAGGGAACTTCATTACGGAAATTACTTATATTTTTATAATACAAGTAAATATTTAACGAACTTTTACAACTAATTCTTAAGAAAACCTTTTTATTTAATTTAATATATATTGTACTTACTTGTCCACAATTCCAATTAGCGTATTTCTTTCCTTCACCGTGTAGTTTATAGTTCTCTTTTTATCCACTTTAAAATATAAATAATACAATTTAAGTACTCTGGGCTCTAATTGCAGCTTTGTTTTGACGAGTAGTCAACTGATTATTACAGTATGAAGTTAGCAGCGCGTTACCAACATTCGCTAAAATACACTGTTATCTAGTTACATATTGTTAACCACGTTGTTAGCTAACAACGGTGTTAAAATATTTTATGCAACGTAATTGACATTTGATCATGTCGTTAGGTAATCACATTGTTACTTGACAACGTAGATAACAAACACAAGTTTTATTGTTTTACAAGTTAATTACTAAATGAACATAAAATGCAAAATCAAAGTGATACACTGAGCGGCAGGTGATCTGAACGCAGCGAATGTAGATTCAAGAATAATCAGCATTCGGTCGGCCAGCAGCGGCTCGACTCAACAGTAACAATTGATAAAACAATGCAACCTCTTCATAAAATGAATCATATGACTCTAAAGAAGTTTCATCTAATCATACATATAAAATAATGAAACAATCTAATAATTGATAAATAATGAAATAATTTTAATAATTTCTCACTCGACCATCCTGACAGAAGCTTCGCTCTCGAAGCTTGAAATGGGCGATAACATCTTAACTGCAGTGCCTCGAAATCCACAATGACGCCACCCGGATTTCTGGACTTGCATCACGATTGGAGTGGTACAGCCATCTCTCCTTCAGGAGCAGATGTGCTCACTAGCAAATAAAAATAAACATTGGACATATCACTCCTCCGTAGAAAAGTATTCTCAGGATGTTTTATTTCACAAGTAAAACAATTACGGAATTACAGCTTCCGCTTTGGTTCGACCACTTAAGGGCACGAAACCAAAATCAAACTTCAGCATCAGCGGAACCGCAGCCACCGCCTCGGCTCGACCACTCCAGGGCACGAGACCGGCCACAGAATTACAACAAACAGCAGGACCGCAGCCACTGTCTCGGCTCGACCGCTCAAGGGCACGAGACTGGAAATAAACAAGCAATTCATATTTTTATTTTTTTACTCACCACATTCTGCACTTTAGATTCTTCTGTTTCTAACATTTCCAGAAGCTGCTGCATATCACAGCTTAACGACCAATCAGCGGGTCAGTTTCTCAGCTGGTCTTTAGCTGCCTTTGTTATAACATTAGAACCAACCTTCTTCATTTCGAATTGATCATTATTAATATGTTTGATTATTTCATAAGGCCCCAAAAACACAATCTGTTTTACTAAAATGCATCTTAGAGTCACGATGCATCAACACAAAATCACCCACTGCAGACTGAACTGTATTTCGACGTTTTGAATTAAGCTTATCGTACCTTTTCGAATCAACATTCAAAAGTTTTGCAACTCTCTCACCATCTGCATTTCGACTACGAACTGGTGTCAAATCTTGTGAAAGGTCACGTAAAAGGTCCTGAGTCAATGGAGTAGAACTTTCAATTCCCAAAAGCAATTGTAAAGGTGTAGTTTGTGTAGTTTTCTGAATGGTTGTGTTCAAAACTAACTGAATCTTCCACTAACCGCTCGACCATTCTGACTTTAACTGAGTCTCAATTCGAATTAAATTCATTATTGTTCTCATATAACGCTCAACTTGGCCATTACCGCGATGCACATCTGGTGTTATGTAATGATACTCAATTTTCCAGCTCTTTAAATATTTGGGTAATGTATTTTTGAAATTTGAACCAGCATCCATAACAATACGATTTGGAGTTCCAAAAAGTACAATAATTGACTGAAAATTTTCTTTAGTTTCCAGTGTTGTTACGCTTTTCATTGGTAATAATAAACAATATTTCGTAAAGGCATCAATCTTTACCAAAATGTATTTGTAGCCATCTGAAGTGATTGGAAGTGGCCCAAGATAATCTGCATGTAATGTATGGAAAGGTTGTGTAGGTTTTTCTAGGGGTAGAATGAAGCATTGCAGTGGACCTGTTCGTGTCTTCCTCACAGCGCAAATCAAACAATGGTTTATATAGTTTTTCACAAATAATCTCATACGAGGAAACCAAAAATGCTGAGAGATATATTCGTAGGTTTTATCTGTTCCCACGTGACATTGTTCATCGTGAAATATTCTAAGTAAACGTAACCGACTCTGGCGTGGAACAAACCATTGAAGATTGGTGGATCCATCTGAATTTTTCTTTTCATGAAGAAGTAACCCATCTTTTTCGGCGTACTGATTAGAGTCAAGTTTTCCTTCACGTAAGCCATTCAGCATTTCTTGACCTTCCGAATTCCTTTTCTGCTCAATGTAAAGCCAAATTTTATGCGATATTCTTCTTACGCTAGCAGGATTACGACTCAAATAATCCACATGTGCTAATGAGCTCCCTTTTCTGTAGGTGATGTCAAAGTTGAAGTCTTGCATGTAAACCCACCATCTGGCAACTCGGGGAACAAGGTCTCGTTTATTTGCGGTAGACTTGATAGCATTTCAATCCGTAACAAGAGTAAAATGGATGCCTAAGAGATAAGTTCGAAAATGTTTGAATGCATTTATGATCGCAAGTATTTCCAGTTCATAGGAGTGGTAATTCGCTTCGTGCTTACTAGTTCTTCTGCTATAATACGCAATCACTTGTAGGTTACCATGATATTTTTGAAAAAGAATTGCCCCATATCCTAGACTATTTGCATCTGTATGCAACTCGGAAGGGAGATTTGGATCAAATATTGCAAGTAAAAGTCGTGAAGTTAGACAGGTAATAACATAATTACGTGCATCTTCTTGCTCATCAGTCCGATTAAATGGTTCATTTTTCTTTGTCAATTTTGTAATAGGAGCAGTTCGTTTGGCAAAGTCTGGAATAAATTTTCGGAAAAATCCAGCAAGACCCATGAACTGCCTGACACTCTTTGTATTAGTAGGAATTGGTGATTCTATTAGAGCTTGAATTTTCTTCTTCCCTGGTCTGACTCCAGCGGATATTTCTCGGCCGAGGTATTCAACTGATGACTGGAGAAAACTACATTTTTTAATGTTTAACGAAATCCAGCTGACCTAAGTGCTTGCAGAACAGTCTGCAAAGATTCAAGACCTTCAACAGTTTGTGAGGGTATGAGTATATCATCGAGAAAGCAACAGTGTGCCTCAAAGGTCCTAGGGCTTTATGAATTGATCGCTGAAATACTGCTGGGGCATTTGCAAGTCCGAAGGGCATGCGGAGGTGCTCGTAATTACCTTCCGGTGTTACAAAAGCTGTTTTGGCAATAGAATCTTCATGTATGGGGATTTGGTGAAATCCCGATGCATGTCCAAAGAGGTAAAATATCGTCACTTACCTAATCAATCTAGTTTGTCTTCAACCAGTGGTAGAGGATATCGATCTTTAATAGTTTGCTTGTTCAGCTCGCGATAATCCACACACATATGGAAGGATCCACCTTTCTTCTGTACAAGTAGAATTGGACTAGCGTAAGGGGATTAACTTTTTCTGATGATATTATTAGTCAATAAATCATCAATAATTTCACGTACTGCAGCTCTTTCATTCGTTGCTAAGCGATACAGTGAACAATTACATCTTTTTCTAGTAGAATTTCAAGACTAGTATTAACGCAGCTCACAATTACCTGTGGTGATATCTTCGAATGGATGCAAAAAATTTAATAAAGCAGACCGATGCTCTTCAGGGACTTGAATATCGTTATTGTCGTGATCCCAATTTTCAATTATACGATTAATTCCAGGAAGATGACGAATAACTTTGGACTTATTATGGTCAGTAATGGAAGCTAGGGTGCGATCATTAAACAAATCACGGCCAATGTAGACATCGTAATCAAGTATTGTGTGAGGGACAACATAAAATGTAATTAAGATCTTTTCTTCAGTGATCTCTCTTTCTGCTACAAACATTTGATTAACTTCTACAGTTCCTGTACCCATGCATTCCAGTGAAGTTTTACAGGACTGAATTTTGTGCTGGAATCAGTAAACGAATTTGTCTGACACGAAAGAAACGTCAGCTCCCGTATCAATTAATCCTCGATATTTTTCGCCGTCAATGACAACAACAGTAGTATCTTTAGCAAAGCCGGAGGAACAGAAATTAATTCTTTTACGTTTTTCTATACTGGCTTTAAGAAAACAATTGTCAACATTATGACCCTCTTTTGCACAAAACGAACATACGTTCTTAGAACCATGACTTTTAGAACTACTAGATGCCTTGGGAGTATCGTGAGATACCGTATTCCCTTTCATAGATTGACAATTGGCCCGGATATGACCTAACTTGCCACAGTTAAATCATTTAATAGATTTATCATCATACTGGGTGTGTATCCGGCGTTTCTTAGCGAGAGGTGAATTTTGCTTATCGTATTGCATTACTTTTGATGGTTTTGTAAATGTAATTACATAACTCAAAAGTTCGGATTCGGAAACAGTACTACAATCTCGATTCATTGCAGCATTTTTCACGTCAGGCTCGACAATCCCGTAAACTATTAATTCAACAAGATCTTTCTCGCTCCACGATGCTCGCAAATTACGTAACAACATAACCTTCTCATGCACATAAGTTTTATAATTATTTACAGGTGAAGAATCAAATGCAGCTGCCTCCGCCAGCATGCGACCCAAGTTACGTTTACGAGGAAATAATTCTAAAAAATTTTGTCTAAAAGTTTTCCAATCACGGACATCGGGTGTCCATCTATCAAACCAACGTTTAGCATTATGTAATAAACAACGACCAACTCTTTCTAATACCTGAAGATCGCTAAGCTCAAACTCTTCACGTATGGCTTCGACGTAGCCAATCCACTTCAGAGCTTCATCTACTTCTGGGTTGATCACCGGTAGATCTATCTGGTCCAATCGGGTTCGATTTCCTTGCTGCAGCGCCTTCATAAGAGCAGACAAAATGGTGTCGGAAGCATTCTGTTCTTCTTCCATCGTGCACCAAGGTTGACACAAACCACACTGATTACACTTGCTAAACTTTCAAACTTTTGAAACACTTTAAAGTTCTGATGTTAGGAATAATTGAGATTATTAAGATTATTATTATTTTTATTATTATAAACAAACACAAGTTTTATTGTTTTACAAGTTAATTACTAAATGAACATAAAAATGCAACATCAAAGTGACACACTGAGCGGCAGGTGATCTGAACGCACCGAATGTAGATTCAAAAATAATCAGCATTCGGTCGGCCAGCAGCGGCTCGACTCAACAATAACAATTGATAAAGCAATGCTACCTATTCATAAAATGAATCATATGACTCTAAAGAAGTTTTATCTAATCATACATATAAAATAATAAAACAATCTAGTAATTGATAAATATGAAATAATTTTAATAATTTCTAACAATACTTACAATAGTATAGTTGTTATTTTCCAAGTGACATTGAGTACAACAGTATCCAAAATGCTGTTCTACATTTTTATGATTAAGCGGACTAATTTCAGCAGTTACATTACTAGATACGTAGAAGGCTGTACCACCACTATTTAAGTCACTTCTACAGTAGTTTGCTACTAAATTATAGTTTTTAAAACAGTAATTGTCTATTTTATTGTTGCGCAACCATTGTTCAGTTACGCAGATCACATGGGGTTTGTAGTCTTGTAATAAAACTTCGAATTCAGGGTTCTTATTTCTAAGGCACCGAATATTCATATTAACAATTTTAAAAACAATTTTGTTGGCACTATTTGATGCAGTATTATTTATTAATGGAAAATTGGGAAATGATCGGACACGCAGTCTAATGTAAATAATTTATTTCCTGGCCTACGTTTCGACTGTTACTACAGTCTTCCTCAGGGCTCTAAAATGTATACATGGAAATACAAACATGAAATTTACACTATTAACAAGGTACACTTATTTACATAAAAATTTACAACAAAATATATGAAATACTTTTTTACTTACAGAAATGGTCAATGATTATAAATGGTAACGTGGGGATCCCCCATATGACCCAATGAAGATAACAAATTGAAATTTATTAAATATATTGTATTTATATAATATATCAAGTCAAATAATTTTAAGCTGGAACTCAGAGAAATCTCAAACAACTTTTCTAAAAATTTAAAACGTTCTGAATTTGAGAAAAAACGTGTACTCAAAGATGTAAGAAAAATTTATAACAAGGACAAGCAAGTAAAGTTAAGTCAAGGATTAATTAACATTGTACAATACGAAGGTTTTTTTTTAATAGAGTACTTAAGTTAACAAGAAATGAACTATTAAGATAGACAAATTACTAACATACAAGTGTTGTTGGAAACATAGTAACACTGTGAACATTTGTTATGGATTATTTTTGTAATAATTTATAAAATTGTGGTAGATTACACTTAAATTGTCTATATCTGTCTGGTGATTAATGTTATTTTCATCGGATTTAATATATAACATTTCTAAAGTGAGTCTTTTGTGTAAGTTCGATTCTTTTTTAATAATCTTGGCGTTGTCATAACCAAATTCATGTTGATTGTTTTTCACATGTTCCACTAGAGCACATTTGATATTTTTGTTAGTGTTATTCGAATTCTTTTTATGTTCATCCAAACGTATCTTTAAGTACCCTTTAATTTGACCGGTATATAGAGCGTTACAATCCTTGCATGGTATTTTGTATATCAGGTTTGATTGTTGTTCTTTACCAGTTGTATCTTTAATTTTACTGAATAAATTCGAAACAGTTTTTTGTTGTCTAAATGCTACTTCCATGTCTAGTCTGTTTTTTATTAATTTTTTTAATTTTGGCGCTAATTATTTTATAAAAGGCAATGACACGTATCTCATTTCGTTGTTGTTATTGTTCCTGCTTGAATTCACATTGTCAGCTGTAGATGAGTTTAAAATTTTGTTGGATAATTTTATTGGAAAATTATTGACAGTGAGCAGATGTCGTATCTTTTGTTTAATTTCAGTATGATATTCTTGACTGGTTAATTTCAGTGCACGGTGCATCATATTTTTAGCCACATTCACCTTTTGATGAGTGGGATGGTATGATTTAAAGTTTAGAAGCCTTGTGGAAGCACATGGTTTTCTGAACCATTTATGACTGATGGAATTGTCGGTATTATGTATTAATAACACATCCAAGAATGGAATTTGATTTTCGGTTTCTAATTCCATGGTGAATTGTATTTTTGAATGAAAATCATTAAATGTGTTAAGTAATATTTCCAAATGTTCTGACGGGGCTATTATTATGATGTCATCTACGTATTTTTTTATGTAGGTTATTCTAAAAGGGAGTTGCTCAATAACGGAAGATAATACGTGGTCCATGACGAGTTTGGCAGGATATAGAGATAAGGGGCTTCCCATGATTGTTCCAGATATCTGCTTATAGAATTCAGAGTTGAAAGAAAAATAGCTGCTGTTGTACCAAAAATGAACCATCTCTAGAAACTTATCTAAGGGTATGTCGGTCCTAATGCTGATGGTATCCCAGTTTTTTGTGATAACTATGGTGACGAGTTCTAGTGGTATATTCGTGAAGAGGGAGATGACGTCCAGGGACAATAATACATGACCTTCGGGGATTATTATATGTTGTATGGTTAAAAGAAAATCTTGGGAGTTCTATACTAAATATTTATCATAATCTAGATGATGTAAAGTGTTACTAAGATATTTAGCCAGTTTGTAGGTAGGGGAGTTGATCCCAGAAACAATCGGTCGTAGTGCTAACTCTTGTTTATGATCTTTGACTAACCCATAGATCTTCGGTGGAACCGCATTTTCTATTTTTATTTGATTAGCAGTGCCAGCATCGATGTAGTTGGCTTTATACAATTTTTTGACTAATAAATTATTTTTATTCTGTAATTTTTTCGTAATATCAGTATCTAATGTTTGGTATGTATTGTTATCACTTAACATATTGGTCATCATTTGGTTGTAAAGCTGTTTGTTAAGGGCTACTGTCTTCTTTGTTTTATCTGTTTTTAGTATGAATGTATCCGGGTTATTTTTTAGAAAGTGTTTTGTTTTTTATATAGTTTATTAGTTGTGTTATTTGTTTTCGGTTGTGGATTCTGTTGATTTAAATGATTGGTCAAAATGTTGGTAAATTCAGCTCTGAAACTATATTTTGTGTCAAGGTCACGTGTGTTAGACAATGCCATTTCCATGTCAGCTATGAGATCAAATATAGGAATATCATTCTTCTCAAGCGGTATACTAAATTTAGGTCCAAGTGATAGTAAATATTCAATTTCTGAAGGAAACTCTGTATTTGTTAAATTATTGAACCAATCTTCATTCGTAGGGGAAACAGCAGGTGTAGTTTGTGTCCTTTTTAGGTTCAAAATTTTATTTTGATGTTTATTTTTTTGTTTTTTATTTAATGTTGTAAAATTCTTATGTAAAATATCATAAATACTTTGTAGATGGGCCTCATTAATATGATTAGTCAGTTCATTTAAATGATAGTTGTATTCTTCAATGCTTTTTTTCAATCTTCCAACATGTGATTTTAATTTCTATTGAAAGAATTTGTTTTTGAAATTTGTGAAAAATATGTGTTATTTCATTTTTGTAAGGATTATTATCAATTAACGAATTATGTAAGCATTTTATGTTATTTATAATAAATAATTTTTCTGATTTTTTAGGTTGGTCAATTTGTTGTTGATATTGAATAGTTTTTTCAAATGATGTTTCATTTCAGTTCCATATGTCAAATATACCTGGTGGATGATATTGTCCATGATGTTATGTGGTGGTGGGGGAACTAAGTATGTAAACTGTCCTAGTTTGATGTAAATGTGGAGTACGATGATCAACTGGTAGCAGAATGGAAAATTGGGAAATGATCGGACACGCAGTCTAATGTGAATAATTTATTTCCTGGCCTACGTTTCGACTATTACTACAGTCTTCCTCAGGGCTCTAAAATATATACATGGAAATACAAACATGAAATTTACACTATTAACAAGGTACACTTATTTACATAAAAATTTACAACAAAATATATGAAATACTTTTTTTACTTACAGAAATGGTCTGATTATAAACGGTAATATGGGGATCCCCCATATGACCCAATGGAGATAACAAATTGAAATTTATTAAATATATTGTATTTATATAATATATCAAGTCAAATAATTTTAAGCTGGAATTCAGAGAAAACTCAAACAACTTTTCTAAAAATTTAAAACGTTCTGAATTTGAGAAAAAACGTGTACTCAAAGGTGTAAGAAAAATTTATAACAAGGACAAGCAAGTAAAGTTAAGTCAAGGATTAATTAACATTGTCCAATACGAAGTTTTTTTTTTTTAAATAGAGTACTGAAGTTAACAAGAAATGAACTATTAAGATAGACAAATTACTAACATACAAGTGTTGTTGGAAACCTGGTAACACTGTGAGCATTTGTTATGGATTATTTTTGTAATAATTTATAAAATTGTGGTAGATTACACTTAAATTGTCTATATATGTCTGGTGATATAACATTTCTAAAGTGAGTCTTTTGTGTAAGTTCGATTCTTTTTTAATAATCTTGGCGTTGTCATAATCAAATTCATGTTGATTGTTTTTCACATGTTCTACTAGGGCACATTTGATATTTTTGTTAGTATTATTCCAATTCTTTTTTTGTTCATTAAATTTTTAGAAAAGTTGTTTGAGTTTTCTCTGAGTTCCAGCTTAAAATTATTTGACTTGATATATTATATAAATACAATATATTTAATAAATTTCAATTTGTTATCTCCATTGCGTCATATGGGGGATCCCCATGTTACCGTTTATAAGCATTGACCATTTCTGTAGGTAAAAAAAGTATTACATATATTTTGTTGTAAATTTTTATGTAAATAAGTGTACCTTGTTAATAGTGTAAATTTCATGTTTGTATTTCCATGTATACATTTAAGAGCCCTGAGGGAGACTATAGTAACAGTCGAAACGTAGGCCAGGAAATAAATTATTTACATTAGACTGCGTGTCCGATCATTTCCCAATTTTCCATTCTGCTACCAGTCGATCATCGTACTCCACATTATTTATTAAGTTGAAACAGTTTTTTTCGCTCGATCCTCAAAAAAAATATTGTTACGCTGCACTTTCTTTACGTAAAATTTATTTAATAGTACACCACTAGTCCAGGTATCTGGATTTACAATTTTTTCGTGGTGAACTTCAGGAATACTGATTTTAAAGGATGCATAAGTATTATACTTTAACTAGGTCCTAACAACTCTCTCTGGCATGGTTGACATGTTGAGTAATCTTGACTACTTTGTTTAACTTTTCACTTGTTGTATTACTGATGATGAGAACTTAGTTCTCGAAATACGTATCTAGTTTTTGTTAAAATTAATTTTAAGGTTAAGGGGTAATTATAATAGTTTTAGTTAAATTTAACCTTAGACTCCATCTATTATTAATTTATAATATAGAAATACTCCATTTAATTACATAAAAATATCATAAACTAATCACTGTATAATCTACAAAGATATCTTTTCTATACCAAACTGATTGGTTATGGAAATCTTTAAAATATTTTCGGGATTACTTGTGGATTTATTAAATGATGAAAATAGGATATCTTACAGGTTTCAAAACTGTAATTTAAAAATATGCCCGGTTGCAGAAACGTTCATCACCGCCACCAATCAGTTTTCTTATTCTTATGACAATTAAATCAATGCTGTCAAAAAATCGCGCGCAATTGTTCGTTTTGATGATTCGTTAACAAAGCGTTGATGAATGTTTTTGCAACCAGGCATGTCTTACAGATCTGTGCATATATAATTTTATATTAAACAACAAAAATGCTTACAGTTTTGCATAGAATATAACCATTACTGGTAAATTAAAATAATTTTTTTGAAAATAGTGAAATTTGGAAAAATAATTAATATTATATGCAAACAAATTTTAATTTTTCAAAATATAAATAAAACAAGCTACTTATATTCACGCTGTAGTTTATTAGTAAAAAATATAAAGCTTATTCACCCAAGAGTTTTAACAAAAATATTCAACATTTTGAGTAAGACATTTGGATACCTGAAAATAAAATTAAAAAATATTGAAAATATAAAATGTTAATCCTATAAATAAGGATTCCTTACTAAATGAATTAATTTAGGGAATTATTGTGCCTTTGCCTGGCCCTGCTTCAGCTTTAACCTGTCGCTGGAATGCATGAACCAATTTTTGATACTTTTTTTAAATCACTTATTGTAATGAAGCCATTTCTAACAACATCTAAAATAGAAAGAATATAAGTTCAATTATTTGAAAGAAAGCACTCTGTAAGAAGCGTTTAATTCAGAAAGCGATAGAAATAAATTGGGACATATGATCAAATAAGTATCCAACTGTTAAATAAAATCAGAAGTCAGTATATGGTACATATACAGATAATATTTTTTAATCAGAGCTGCGAAATTTTAAGCTATTTTTAAATTATCAAATATTTACTACCAAATTTATATACTACGCGTTATGTAGGTATATTGCTTACCAATGATTATTTTTGTTATTTGAATATTTTATAGCTAATTCTTTAGCAAATATCAATTTTAAAATTCTCCTAGTTGCATCGGCTCCATTTGAACCTCCAATACCTGATAGGTATTACAGTTTGCTAAAATATATTATTATTATTATTATTTGTTTATTTATCTATTCAATTTTACAAAAATTGTACAATGACCTCCAGGGAGGTAAGTGGATACAATAAAAGGTATGGTATATCATTGGTAAGTACAGTAGATATGATATATATAATACATTGGAAACTAATATATTTCATTTTCTTCTAATCCTTAATGTTGAGTACTTGGCGTACTATTCGACAGGTTTCCAATAGTGCTGCTTTTTGCATTGTAATATATGTATCGTATGGAATATCTATGTCTTGTAGTGATTCTCTTAGTGTGGTAGGAATCTCTCCTGTTGCTCCTACTATTATCGGTATTATTTTAAATTCACTGACATGCCAGATTTCTCTGATTTCCATTGCTAACGCTGTGTATTTTCCAACTTTATCTCTTCTTGTTCTTTCGAGATTTGTTACGTGAGGTATAGCGATATCTATCAGATACGTGATGTCATTGCTTTTGTCATGATACACAATATCGGGTCTGTTGTGTTTTACTGGATGGTCGGTAATTACTTGTCGGTCCCAATACAATTTTCCAATCTGGGTTTCTATCACTATCTCTGGTTCGTACTTGTATTGAGGTGTGTTTATAGTTTCATTCTTTATCCTAGTAGCGAGCAATTGGTGTATGATTTTTGCGACTTTGTTGTGCCTCTTAATATATTCCTTTGGTGCTAGAGTGCTACATGCACTGATAATGTGATCTATGTTTTCGTGGTCTTTCTGGCACATTCGGCATAAGTCATTAGTTATGGACGGGTCTTTTATTATTGTCTTTTTGTAGTTTCTGTTTCGGAAAATATATTCCCTGCTTGTAACCATTTGTTGCTCGCGTTGATGTCGACACAATACTCGGGATTTTCCAGGTTGGCAATATGTCTTCCATGCAGTTCCTTCCGTCTCCAATTGTGTAATTTTTGCGCGTCAGTGTTTATAAGCTGTAGTGGTTCGTACTCACTATTTCCTAAGTTTAATGGCGTATAGCCTAAGTCAGCTTTGCATAGGTCTTCGTAATATTTGCTTGCTGTTTTCTTTGAGAGGAAATACGACCTAAGACTACTGATGTGTTTGTAGTATGCATTTACTAGGTCAGTGACGCCTCTTCCTCCTACAGATCTTGGTAGGTGAAATCTTTCAATAGAGCTGCGTGGATGGTGGTCTCTAAATTTTGTGAAGGATACTCTAAGTTTTCTGTTCAGGTCTTCCAAGTCAGTTTTCGTCCACTTGAGTACCCCAAAGCTGTACGTTATTACAGGGATTGCGTATGTATTTACTGCCAGAGTTTTGTTCCGTGCTGAGAGTTTAGTTACGAGGATTTTCTTCGTTCTTTGGATTAGTTCTTATTATTATTATTATTTTTATTATTATTATTATTATTATTATTATTATTATTAATGCAAATAATGTATAAAATAAATAACATACAAATTGTTTCAAAATTATGTCGCTATTTTCAATGTCTGCCTCTAAGTTGTCTATTTCATTTTCATTGTTTAGAGGGAAAGATGGAAGCAAATTAGTTTCATTACGGGTAATATTTCCTCCTGATTCAATTTTTGTCATTAGTAGATCTAATTTTTGTTGTATATTATTTATTTTGCTAGTTAAATATTTACCTGCGTGATAACATGCTAAAATGAAATATGTACTCGTATGCACGACATACCATAATTTTTATTAAAAAATACTCACAACAATTTCTAGGTACGGTGGAATTGTCAGGAGTCACTGCTGCTTCTTCTTCAGTATCGCTTAAATTTATTATATTCTCAGGAACTGACTCAAGATAAATGGACGAGGTAGTTTTTTCCCGATGTGCATGCACATCAACTGCAGTTCCAAAATCTAAAATATAAAACAGTTCATGAATGCATCACTACCAAGAATCTTGATAATTTATTTATATTTCATTCTTATTCATTGAAAGCATATCAATCTATTAAGTTTGAGAAAATACATAGTATCTGGTTAGAACATACTTTCGGCAGGAAGACCATCATCAGAAGATGAAGCGGTGAGCCTCTCAAATAATGAAGCATTGACTGGCTGCTTAGGTTAATTTTTTTTAAATCACGACGTCGAACTTCTAAAGCAATATAAATGTAAATATTCTATAATGTACAACATATATATATATATATATATATATATATATATATATATATATATATATATATATATTTAACATTTTTCTTACTTATTAGAGATTCCGAAAAATCTGGAGTTTCATCAACTTCATAGGCATCAATGTCATTGTTGTGCATATCTCTGACTCCTAGCAATGAGTTGTTTTCTATAGAAAAATAAAGATATCTAAGTACAGTTAAAAATGAAGGTCGTCTACAACTTGTATGAATTAAGATTTTAGCTCCGCCCAAACTGTCAAATTCAGTAATGTCGTTTGCTCAGTTTTTATGAGGATACATAAGATACTACTGTTATTTTATTTGTTCATAACACAGATGATCTTCATCGGACATCTTTCAACAATTTTACTGTAAATTATTAATTTTAATTTTTATCATGTTACATTGTACCATTATCTGTAGACTCGTATTCATATGAGCTTGATTCATAAAATTTTTTTTATTTTAATTATTCTTTTTGAATCGTTTGATGAATATTGAAGTTGCATAAGTTCGACATTTCTTGCATTTATATATATATATATATATATATATATATATATATATATATATATATATATATATATATATATATATATATGTATGTATCTGGAAATTATAGTACCATGAAAATTATAAAATATATGCAAAGGAAATATATGCGTCCAAAATTTAGTTACCGTGGTATGAGTATATTTTATGTACTTTTATGTGTTGCCAGTTTGAATCTGGTTCGATATTTTTCAATTTTGTCATTTGTGAAGATGTAAATTTTGTTGACTTTGGAGGCCATGCGAATTCCATGCTGTAAAAAAATATTTGTACAAATAGAGAAAACAAAGTCAATTTTAGAATTACTAACTTCATGATCTAGAAAAGGAAAGACAATCTGTTTCTTCTCATTGAGAAATAATTTAAACATTTTAATTTTAATCTCATTTATGTTCCAAATATTCAAATTAGATTCTTTAGCTTTACTGACAGAAACTATACCTATTTGTTCAGAATTAAATGGATATCCCGGAACATTTTCTTTTAATACCATTTCTTCTCCAATAATAACTTTTTTATTGTTTAAAAATCCCAAATATTTAATAGCAACTATAGAATCATTGCGCAATAAACAACAGTTATCACTAGACATTTTTGAAAGAGCATAATTTTCATAATGAAGTATCTTGTAGAATATTAATTGTGGTTTCTCTAAAGCTTCTAATCCAGAAAAATATGGGTATACTAAATTACCATTTTCTACAGACAGTACATCTTTTTCTGTGAGTCGTCGAGCTATTTCTTCTAATGGTTTATCGCCTTTCCGTAAAAGTTTTTTTATATATTGTAAATAATTTTCAAAAGGAAATGAACTAAATAAATCTAAATTAGCAAATAGTTTAGCATCTTCGGCTAAATGGAGTAAATTATGGATTGTACAAGTAACATTTTGTTTTCCATAAATTAAAGGAAATTTATAAACAAATTCTTCCAAAAACAACTTAGCGTAATATAATCTTTCTTTACTATCGGTGACATCACATAATATTCTTATTGCACAGTGGAGTAATAAAAAATGTTTAAAATACTCTTTTGGAATAATGTTAAATAGTACTGATGGACTTAAATACAGTAAAAATGTTCTAAATTCGGTGGCTTTCCACCGGTCTAATTCCTCTAAATCTCTTGACTTTCTTGCAATCTCATATGGAATACATTTTCTACAAAGTTGTATAGTTAGGACGATTTTACTTGGCGAGTAGAAGTAATAAAGATTTCTCTGCGGTTAGGGAATAGTTATAAAAACTATAGGCGCGCCAGAAAAAATTCTTTTTCATGAATGTACAAACATTACAGAAAATAATAATAATTTATTTAATTATTACATTTAACAAAAAAGAATACAATATCAGGTACGAAATGCAGATAAAAAAATACATAAAGTGTAAATTGCACTGTATAAATACCGGGTGTTTCTATACTTATGGATCAAACTTTAAGGGATGATAATAGAGTCAAAAAGCAGATAATTTACATTGTATAAGTGCGTCAAATGAGCAAGTATTCGTTACCATGTACATTTTTTTTATTTATCTTTAATGGCTTTGATATAATGTTTCCATTCTTTAATAAGCCTAATTTCATTTTTTTTCCTTCAACCATATTCAGTATTTCTGGACAGGCTGTACCATAATATGAAGTTCTTACTTTTTTAGGTTGAGTACCTAAACCCTTCCAGTTTTCGATTTCAGTTTCTTCTGTTGTTTGAGAAATAATTGATTCTATATTGTGTGTCTCTTGTTTATTTAACATAGGCCTATTTGTATCTGCTAATAAAAACCGACCTTTTATGTCACTTATATGTGCACACACAAATTTGTCCCCTTTTATAGGTAAATTATATTGTTTAAATGTTCTATTTTTCAAATCATTAAAATATGATTCTACTATAGTTGACGTAGATGTATTTGTGGTGCATCCATAATATGTTGTCATTACTCAATTCCACATTACAAATGTTTTTAAATTTTTTGATAAATTGTTCTGAATTTCGGGTAGATAATGGTAATCCCTGTACTTACATATAATTTAGTTGCCTTAGGGAGAGTATCCTGGTATCATTATTTCATTGAAGGAAAATTTTAATTATTTTCTTCATTTTCTAAAGGAGTATCATCAAAGTCATTTATATTTACTATATTGTGAGTGGCAATTAATTGTTTTAAATACAATTTCTTATATCTATCACTGTTTTCATCGTTATATGTACTATTCCAATCTACTAATAAAGCTATAATTATTTCTTCGGCTTGTTTTAAACATGTTGACCGTATAAGGAGTGACATACTGTGCATGTAGAATTCTCGGAATGGCCAGGCTTTTTTTCTCAAGCATTCCCACTTACTAATAATTTTCATTATATGAGCGTAATCTATACGTATGTATAATTCTGGTAAAATGCAGTGATATTCTCTTAAATATTGAAAACTATAATCCAAATATCTATTTAAAACTTGAAATTTCGAAAATGATTTAGGAACTGCACCCAATAAAGCGTAGGAATGTTCACAATCAACAATTCTTGTTTTTTGCGCACCTCAATAAATCCACTCATTTAACCAGTGAGCTATAAAATGAGTACTGTGGACTTCAGATAACATTTGGCATACTGGAATTTGTCCTTCTGAAGACCCTAAATGTATCACTGCAGTATATAGGAATATATGCCCTGAATAATTTTCATATGGGCGTTTTATTTTAGCTACTAAACTTCCTGTTGCATCGATGGCAAGAATAGGTTGTTTCGTAGTTTTACAATATTTATTATAAATAGCTAGCTGTTCTGGGGTCCAGTAATGAGTATAAAATTTATCTAAAGAAATTGAATGGATAGATCCATAAAATGGTTGAGTGCATTTCAATTGTTCTAAATTTAATTACACATTTCTCTGTGTTATATATTTTGAATGGTGACTGATCTTGCTTGCACTGTTGGTATTGTCCTCACAAATGCATTGTCTTGCAGTTGTGCAGCTTGTTGACGGCGCCATGTACTTGCACTACCACATAATGCGATTTCTTGAGCTATTTCCTTACGACCGACGTTACTGACAGGTCTGCTAGAATTATTTTCGTGCTCTGAAGGATTCACATTGTAACACCGAATGTCACAGAGTACTCCATTTTCAGTTTTACTCATTCCTTGCATTTGTAATGTTCCTCCACATTCAGTACATTCAGCCATTATTTTGAAATTAATGTTGCTTTCTGTAGAAATATAATGCTTCTTAAAATTTCAAGTGCATTGCAATTGAGGCAGACGGTCCTTCAATTCATTATAAATAATACGTGTTCAACCAATTTCATATTTATTTATATCAATTTTTGGTATAATTTTGTACCATTCGTCTAATTCTAATGTAAATGCATATTCCAAACAATTATCGTTGTCTGAGTCAGAAGAAAAATAAATGGTCCGTTTTCGATTCATTCGAAATTCATAAATATCCAAAATTTTCCAACAATTATTTGAATTTTTTCTTACATATAAATATAATGTAGCAGGAGATATGGCTTTATTTATTTTATTACTAAAATCCGTCCATATTAGGGCAGATTTTTTTGATATATTCGTAACAATATCTGCTTTAAAAGATTTTAGCAAATCATGTAAGATATTAATATCATATTTTATTTTTCAGCCCCTCTACAACAAAATAAAAAGAATATTCTTTACATAAACGTCTAAGATTTAATGCGTACAAAAATATGTATATTTGTGTGTAAGGTGACTTATATTTGATGTTTTTTTTTTTAAGGTATCTTGGGTATTATTAACGATAGAGCAAAACTGTTTGTATAATCTGTTCATTTTTTGAGGCAAAATAGATAGATATTTTCTATCAGCTTATTTTTGAGCTACAGACTAACACGTGTTTTCTGGTCATTCTGAAATAACCTCGTTTTCATACTGTCCACTGTGTACTACTCCGGAAAATGACACCTCGAATGGCACATTACACTACCGGGACTAGCGGGTCCGAGAAGTGTTGCCTGGAAACATTTCGCGGAATGTTTATTTTTAACAAAAAGAAACCAGAAACGTCAAATTCAATATTTTAAATAACACAATATAAAACTTATAAACGATTAATATGGTACAATAAGAA
The DNA here is from genome assembly GCA_963082715.1 of Harpalus rubripes. Taxonomy (NCBI): domain Eukaryota; kingdom Metazoa; phylum Arthropoda; class Insecta; order Coleoptera; family Carabidae; genus Harpalus; species Harpalus rubripes. The sequence goes on from OY720465.1 coordinate 16,412,989, forward strand.
TTTTCACCAATTCTGAAAGTTCACATGCCCCATGGAAGCTCATTGATGTTGATAGAGCTTGAAGTAAAAAATTATAGACTTTTCGCCAATCACAAAATAACCAATATTCTTTTTCGACAACTTGGGTTCCCACCAAGTTGTCGAAAAAGAAGCTTCACCGTAGCCTCGCCATATTTTGTAGAAATTTTACTCGATAAATCACAAATATCACCAAAAGAATATGCAGCTGTCATTTTTACAATAAAGACAAACATTACAAATAGAACAAATACACACAAATGTCGCAAATTTAAAGATGATGTGACCTATGTTAAATAGACATGTTTTGAATTAATATAAATTTTTAAAACACGTAGACAGTATGAAATAAACTGTTGTACGTCATACGGCTGTGAAGAAGTATTACGGTACTCATATCGAAATTCTTGACTCGGCTCCTTCCTCGCCTCGTCCGTAAACTTCTCATCCGTATCGTAATAACTCAATTCCGAGTCTTTTTATATATTTTTTACATAAATTATTTTATATAAGCACATTTTTGAAAACTTAATAAATCTCGAGATTTAAAACGATAAAAGGATAAATACAATGGAAATTTTATTTATACTAAAATATTTATTTTTACAATATATTATTTTTGCTGTTTTAACTTCCTTCTACAGATTCATTTTTTTATGAAAACTCCCTTCTATAGCTTTCAGCTTTATTGTCAAAATCATTCTACTAAGAATTTGTTTTTGTACAAATCCCTCTTTTTATTGTTCAAAACATCATAATAGTGCACGGTGTATGCAATAAATTTTAGCCAATTTAAATACAGTAGAACCTCGATTAGTTGGTTCATTGTTGCCAATAAAAGAAAAAATCATTTACATAGCATTCTCACAATTTATATATATATATATATATATATATATATATATATATATATATATATATATATATATATATATATATATATATATATATATAATTAAAAGAACGTAAAACTGAAAGGAGTTCTTTTAATTTTCTCTAATATAGGTTAAGTTTTAACATTAAAATAATATTGCAATATGATATATAATACAAAGATAAAAGATTAGGATACATAAGGATATACATATAGGGTTTTATTTATTATTATTGTGAAGGAAAATTCTTATAGTTAACATACATATTAAGATTACATATTATTATACATTTTTTTTATAACTACAAATTGTCTTTTAATTTAGCTAAACGTGTGCTTCTCAGAGAAATAGAGGTGCTCTGGTGCTTCTTCGTAAGTTAGTTTCACTGACAGGGGAATTTTTGTTGTCAGTTACACCTGAACAGTTTGGCTGTTCATCTTGTTCAAATCTCACATCGGTATTAGATATTCGGGGGATAGTATTATTCTTTGTACATAATTTAAAAGTAGTGCAGTTCATAATTGTACTACGTTCATGATTATGAGTTGACGGAAATACTTTATTATTTAAACATCGGTTCTTACATCTTTTGAACAATTTATATAAAACATACACGATGAGGATTTTGAATAAGGTCAAAAATATATAGGCGAAATAAGGATGATTGATCACTTTATTAAATTTAGAATTTTGATTTGTCTCTAAAACATTTAAATTTTCGTTAATTCTATCTAGTTTATGACTAGCAATTTTTAAACTTTCTCTATCCACAGAAAAGGCGTTATTACTCATTAATTTTAGTTCAGAGAAGTTTTGCTTACTTGTTTTGATACAGTCGTCATCTACTATATCGAAATTTGGAATGAAGATATTATTTTCACTAGTTAGAGAATTGTCATTGTTAGCATTAATAATAATCATACTAGTATAGATCTTACAAGCAGGTCTGATTGTTAAAATGCCTTTGTTTTTAATTTCAACATCAATAGGTTTTTCGTTTTTGCAATTCACAGTGATATCTACTGGGTTCTTTAATACAAACAACCATTTATTTGGAGAAGATAATTTGTGCCTAGTTTCAAGTGGCATTTTAATAACTCGTGTATCACAAAAGGATGGAATGTGATCTGAATTTAAGAGTAGCTCTACTTCACAAAAAGTGTTTGTTCGAGTAGCATAAATTGGAGTAGTCAAATAGCAAATAATATCTTTTTCCACAATCGTGAGCAAAATTCACTATTATTCAACTGAAAATAGTGAGCAAAGTAGCATATTTAATCACAAGTGAGCAAAGTAAATACTTTTCTTCACAAGTGAGCAAAGTAAATAACTTTCTTCACAAGCGAGCAGAATACACAAGCGTATAATTGGTTACATACTCTTAGCACAATGTTTTCATGGGATTACCTATTACAGTTAATTATGATAAATTCAAATTATGTAGAAAGTAAAATCGTATTTTGATACTATTTATTAATTTATTTTAAACATAAAAATTTGTGAAGACGACAATTACGTTGTTACATTTCTTTTTCTTATGTTAGTAATAGTGTCTCGCCGGCATAACCGGGCATAACCTAAAAAATATTTGATAATTCTGGTTTGATTCTGGTACTCCTTGTGTAACACTTTCAACGATTTTTACTGTTTAGTTATAAACAATAAAAGTAAGTACGTAACAGTCACTTATACAGTTTTTTATTTACCATGTTTTATGATCTTAGGACAATACAAGCGTAATTATGACATCTTATGATAATAGTGAATCCGAAGATATATTAGAAAACACTCTTCCTAATATTAAAAAAGCAGCAACATTAGATTTGTTATACTATTATTCACGAAAGATGACTATTCATGGTCATTCCTTCGAAGAAAGAATACACATCACTTTAAAGCAGTAGCTTAGCAACATTTTGTATTAGAAAGAGAAAGATTATTTGACCTACGTCTATTTAATTTGTGATGTGACAGATATACGTAAATAGTGGCATTGCTTTCTAAAACACTATAAATAACAATGACGTATGTCGTAGAATTATAGATACCTAATTATCTGCTACACTGCCCTCTATGCTAGCATTTACCCAGTGGTGTTGCTGTTTAAATCAAATTATTATTCCTTGGTTTATAAGTTAAATCTATGTTTTTGAATTTTGCAAAAACATAAGTGAAGAACATAAATTTTTCAGAAAGGCATTATTTAGAAAGAAACATAATTTTCAAATAAATACCTCATATTTTTTCAGTTAAAATGTGCCCATAAATATTTCATATTGCACGCCTTTGCATACGAAATGCAATGAAGTTATCTGCAAGTAATATTATATCAGACGGCTCACAAATAACCTTGAATAGTCATCTTTCGAGAATAATAGTTTACCTGTTAAATCTAGACAGAAATATGAACAACAGTACAATCATTTTATGGAGTGGACAAATAAAAATAAAACAAACAAAATATCGGAAAATACACTACTTGTATATTTTGCAGAGAAAAATAGAGTTTTAAAGCCATCGACTTTATGGTCACAATACTCAATGTTAAGATCGACATTAGCGATAAAGAATAACATTCAGATTAATCAATACCCAAAATTAATTGCATTTTTAAAACAGAAATCTGTTGGATTCAAACCTAAGAAATCTAAAACTTGGTCCAAGTCTGAAATGGATTTATTTCTACTGGAAGCACCTAATGACAAATTTTTAATGATGAAGGTAAACAACTTAATACAATTTTGTAATAGACATATTCGTCATTAATATTTTGTACATTTTAGGTAGCACTGATTATAGGTGTTGCAGGGGCATGTAGATGTGACGAATTGTGTAAGATGTGTATTCAACATGTCCAAGATAAAGATTCTATGATAATAGTTACAAAGCAGACTCTAAAACAAAGCGTCAAAGAGTGTTTACGATCACTGATGGTACTACTAAAAATCTTCACTTATATAGAACATATATATCTCTTCGGCCACCAAACATCACTCACCACAGACTGTTCTTGACATATAGGTGCAACAAATGCACAGTCCAACCTGTTGGCATAAATACTTTTTCAAAAATCCCCAGTCTAATTGCTAAATATTTAAATTTGTCTGATCCCAATTTATATACTGGCCACTGTTTTAGAAGGACCTCGGCTACTATATTAGTTGCTCAAGGAGGTGATATTTTAACTTTAAAAAAATATGGTGATTGGCGTTCAACGTCCGTCGCCGAAGGATATGTTGATAATGGTCTTTCCAACAAGGTACAGGTTGCTAAAAAAATTCTTGGCGAGAATAAACCTACAACTTCATCAACTATTGGTGACGTCGATTATGAAATAGAAACTTCTCATATAATACCATCAACACTTACACTTCAAGAAACAAATGAAAATATGATTATTAATCCATGTACATCAGGAGTCATAAATTTTGGTGGAGTGACAAATTGTACCATAAATATTTACCATTCTACATAATGGAATAATTTTCTTTTTGTATTTATTGATAGTTAAATAAATTCAATTTAAACATAATGTACTTCTGAGTTTTTCATTTATAAACAAAGTACAATGTTTTATTTTTTTGGGAAAATTGTATTTCAAGATTGTGGAAAAAATCATGTTTAGCACACGTGAGCATGTTTTTTTCTCACTTGCCCAGTTGGCGCACTCGCTTCGCTCGTGCGGCCAATTTCTAGACGCGTGAGAAAAAAACATACTTTGCTCCCTTGTACTAAAAATAGCTATTATTAAATAGGGTGTGACAATGATCTAAATTATTCAAGGGAGCATATTGAGATTTAGATTCGGACATAGCTAAGTATTTACTTTGAGTTAAGATAAAAACATGATGAATGTTATCAATTTTAGTAGGCAAAGAGAGTATGTGAAATAAATCAAAGGTTTGTTGAATTATCAAAGGATTGGAAATTTTGAATATAAGTTTATTTTGAAAATAATAAACGGAGATTCTTGCGATTGATAAAAGTTCAAACGCATTTTTAGGGTGTAGTGGTAATGCGAAAGTAGTTAATACTGGTAATTAGTTTGATAATTTTGAGAGTTGATTTATAAATTGTTGTGGGGACATAATTGGAGGATGAAGTGTGTTTGATTTGGTAAATAAGATTGAATTTATTATAGTCGAATACTCATTATCTAATTCAGTTATCAAAAGAGATAGGAATGTTAATGTTCTTCCATATTTTGTTTGGCATTAAGATTAAAATATCTCTGGTTTTCCGTATTAGCGAAATCTTTTATTCTTTTAAGATTGTGTTGAATAATATCATTGTTTTTTTCTAAATTAGTAATAGTGCTATTAAAATTTTCGATAGTAGTTTTTACAACTTGGATTTGATCCCTTAAAAGTGAATTTAATTGTTTCTCATCAGTTGATATATTATCAATTATTTTATTATAATATTCAGCATCATCAGAATCAAGAGTTCCAAATAAAATTTTGAAAGCGGAACCTAAACCATTTATTAGGCCTCTCTTGTTCCTAGTTTTTACGATTTCATTTTTTGTTAGCTCTTTTAAACAAGTCTTTTTCGACGAGATTAGGGATGGTGTGAGAAAGAATTTTAAGGGAGTTATTACATAAATTAAAAGAAACATAGGTAGAATGACTACAAAGGAATTCTGTCTTTTTGAAAGTGGAAGTGACTAAGGATAATTTTGATTCAAAGTTTGATAAATCGAGATAAGTAATAATATTCCAAAAGTTATCGTAGAATTTTGTGTTACCTAGGTTTTCATAGAAGACACCTGGTGAGGGAGATATCTCTTTGGAGGTAACAAGTGAAGTATCATACGTTGTGGCGACCAATATAAGAATTAGTCTGAAACAAACGCGTCTTTTAATCTATCAGAGTGGACTTTTAATTTCTTGTTATTTACTAACAAGGTGTACGTGACAGGAGAATTGACTTCTATAATTTTATAGGGACCTTTATAGGTTCTCGAAAGTTTCCGTGATTTTCCTGGTTTGATTTGTTCATTTGTTAAAAATACTTTATCTCCAATCTTATACTTAACGTTTTTACATTTTTTATCATATATTGTCCTATTGGCTTCTTTACTTTTAATTAAGTGATCGCGTGCAATTTGGCGAGAATTTTGAAGTTTAAGTTTTAATTCGTCGATATAATTATCGTAATAATATTTAAATTCAGGGGATTTATCAAATTCAGAAGGAATTGATGGTTTCTTACCAAATACTAATTCAAAGGGAGTAAATTTAGTAGAAGTGTATGTTTTAGTGTTATATGCAAAAGTTGCGAAGTCTAACCATTGATCCCAATCGGTTTGATTGATGTTTACGTAATTTTTCAGGTAATCAGTTAAGGTTGAGTGGAGTCTCTCAAGAGCGCCATTGCTTTGGGGATGATATGCTGTACAATTAATTTTCTTTATTTTAAAAAGTTTACTAACATCTGTCATGAGAGTAGAGGTAAAGTCTTTACCTTGGTCAGTAAGGATGGAGTTAGGGATACCGAATTTACAAACAAATTCATGAACAAGGATCTTGGCGATAGTGGGAGCTTCGTGATTAGGGATTGCGTAAGCTTGGGTAAATTTGGTTAGACGTCTTGAAGTGTGAGGATACATTTATTTCCTGATTCTGAAATTGGAAATCCGCTAACGATGTCGAGAGCAATTCTTTCAAAGGGTTTCGTGGATGTGGTTGTTATATCCATGGGTTGTTTGTTTTTTTTTACGAACAACTTTGTTTTGTTGACATTCTATGCAATTTTTGACATCCGATTTCATAGTCGTCCATTTATACTTTTCTTTTACTCTGTTATATGTACGGTGAAAACCTGAGTGACCGGAAGTAGGGTTGGAATGGTTTTCTTTGAGAATTTCGGGAATATTTTGTTCAATAGGTTCGGTAAGTACGTCATGAAATATTTTTATGTTTATGTCAGAGTTTTAAAATATAAAACGTAACATACATCGAATTTTTGTCCAATTTAATTTATCAAAACCAATACCTAGTCTAGGTAAATTTATTGAGGTTAGGTTATTTTTTATTAAAACATCTCTGAATTTTATTAAACAATTATAAAGAGTTTCATAATGTGCATTTTTCCAATAGAATTGTTTATTAATAATATACACGATATTTTGATCTTTCTCTTTTATAATAAATATATCTTCTAATTTTAAATTTTGATTAGAAAGCTTATCAATGTGATTAAATATTAATTTTAAGTCTAATTGTGGTTTTTCCATGAACTCTAAATCTTCTGGAATACATAAGGCTATGTCGTTTTTAGTTTTAAGAAAATGATCGCTTGATTCGTCAATTTTACTATTTAATATAATAGTTGATTTGGTCTTGTGTAAAAAGTCTTGATAGGAAAGGTTATCGTTTGATGTAGAAGGATTTTTAATTATGTTTATATTGGAGGTAGGAGAAGATGGAATGGGGTCTGATTGTCTAACACGTGATAATGAATCTGCGTTTTTATTACGTTTACCTTCTCGATAAACTATAGTGCAATCATAATCTTCAAGAGAAACGCGCCAACGAAACAAACGTTTGTTATTTTGTTTTTTTTATATTAAACAACCATTGGAGGGGTTGGTGGTCTGTGATTATAATGAACTTACGTCCATAAAGGTATGGTCTGTAATCATTTATTGCCCAAACAATGCCTAACATTTCTCGTTAAATTGTGCTATAATCACTTTCGGTCTTATTTAAAGTTCGGCTAGCATATGAAATAGGTAGATCTTTACCTAGCTCACCTTGTGAGAGAACAGCGCCTATAGCATAATCACTAGCGTCGGTTGTTAGGTAAAAGGATTTAGAGAAATCAGGATATTGGAGGAGAGGTTCAGATGTAAGGGAAGTTTTTAAAGTTTCGAAGGATTTTTGTTGTTGTGAGGTCCAATTAAAAGGAATGTCTTTTTTCAAAAGGTTTGTGAGAGGTTGGGAGATTTTACTAATTTTGGGATGAATCTACGGTAATAACCTGCGAGTCCTAGGAAGGAACGAATGTCGTGTGGAGACTTAATTTGAGGATAATTAAGAACAGCGGATATTTTCTTTGGATCGGGTTTAACTCCGTGTTCAGTGATAAGGTGTCCAAGATACATGACTTCTTTTCTAAGGAATTCACACTTATCGGGTTGAATTTTTAGATTAAATTTAGATAAACGATCGAAAATATCTATGAGACGTTTATTATGAGAGGCTAAATCTCCACCATGAATGACAATATCGTCGAGATAAACAAAACGTCGATAATTTTGAATTCCTGCAAGAACAGTGTTCATGAGGCGTTGGAAGGTAGCTGGAGCAATTTTTAATCCAAAGGGCATACGATTGAATTGATAATGCCCGGAAGGAACTGAAAATGCGGTTTTGGCAGCGTCTTGTGGATGCATAGGAATTTGGTGGAATCCGGAAGTAAGGTCAATAGTTGTAAAATATTTGTAAAGGTTATTGTATTTTTAATATGTTTCACCTTTCAGACCATAGATTTTTAGCAATTTTTTTTATAATATTATATTGCTAAGTAATATAAAATATAATGGAATAAAATGTTTTTTGTAGTATGTACTTTCTATCTTTATGTACAACAATAGGCTTACCGTTCCGATATCGGAAAACCCCAATACTCAGATCTGGGTAGATTTTTTTTTCTTTCATAATATACTTAAGATTAATCTTAGTATAGTCGAGTCAATGAAGCGGAAAAAACAATAAATCTTCTAAACCCTCAAAAAACAGATGCGATATTAATAAATTTATTTTTAAATGTTTGTTATATTCATTTATTCAAAATCAGAAACATTTAAGCAGGGGCGCTCAATTATTTATATAGAATGTCCGGATTTTGAGGGACACTATTGGGATCACGGGAACTATAAGAGATACGACTTCAGTTATGTGAGACATATGGTGCGCCTTTGGGAAGCCATCTTAGACGTGCTTTTGTTTTGTTAATAATCCTCATAGGTTACTAGATAATGGCGAAATACTGAATTTGGTCGTTTTTACCTTCCGTCACCTTTAGGTAAGGAAGGTATTGTCTTTGGTCAAAAAATTCGATGATGAGTTTTTAATCAATAAGCACGTTTTAGGGTCCTTAGAATACGAATTTACTATTTTTACGATGATGTCTGTATGTGTGTGTGTGTGTGTGAATGTGTGTGTGTGGATGTGTGTGTGTAACAAAATTTTCGTCTGCGATAACTCTAATACTACAGTTACAAAAATTATAATTTTTTCGTGTACTTCTTCGTTACATCCATATGAAGAACTGATTAGATTTTGGTTACAATTGGTCAACCGGAAGTACCATCATTTGAAGATTTTAACAATTTTTCTTGAAAAAATTATGTTAAATACAATTTTTTCACATTTGATGTTATTATAAATATTAAAGAATATTTTATTCTCTATACGATTTGACTGCATTTTATACGTAATATTAAAAGGATATAGAGTTAAAAAATTATAAAGAAATTAAATTTCATAAAGTAGCCATAGCTGTGGAAACAACTACTATATTAAGAAAATTCTGATTGAAAGATGTCAGTGTCAAGTGAAATTGACATAGTGTGTTTATCTTATAATTTTACTGGAAATATAGGATCTTTTGCTTTCTGTATGGAATTTGTATAAAATACATACAACTGCTTTAAGGTAATAAATAATAATAATAAATCTTTTATTTCTGCAGATACATTACACTGTATATAGAGAACGTCACAAAATAATAATTTTCTGTAAGAAATTTGCATAAAATACATGCAACTGCCGGAAGGTAATGTACAAGAAATAGAATATTTAATTTAGCAAGGTACTTTCTGTATGAGATTTGTACAAAATACATAGAACTGACGGAAGGTAATGTGCTGGCCACATCAGATTTTTTCATTTTGAAATTATTTCTGAAGTATCAGTAATCGAGAAAAATGTTTCAAATTAAAAAGTTAGATAATTTTATTGTCTACCCAGTGGTGTACGAAAATAATTTTCATATCGCAAATTTTTAAAATATAACACAAAAACATATTTTTAAATGGAAGTCATATTTGATTACTAATTAAAGAAAATACTTTTTTTTTCTTTCGATTGGTATAAAGCTTATTGTTAGTGTGCAAATAATGGCGTTATGCCGATGATATTATCATAATGGGCAGAACAAAAAATAAAATCGAAGAGTCCTTTGCTACGTTGGATCAAGCAAGACAGAATAGTGGTCTCCTAAAAAATGAAACTAAAAGCGTATAATACAATTATGCTTCTCCATAGAAGTGAAGCATACCGAAACCAACGAAATATTCACCTTATTTATATTTAAGTTTAATCTTTACACAATAAAATTATCTAACTTTTCTATTTATATATATATATATATATATATATATATATATATATATATATATATATATATATATATATACAGGGGGTTAATACTAAGTCGTCACCCCGAAAATGGTAGTTAGACCTCATTAAAACAAACTTCTTAGCTTCAATATTTGATTTCAAAACAAGATTTTTTAATAACACCCCATCGATTATCGAAAGTAAAACATTTATAAAATCCTTAAACTATCTACATTTGTCCGAAACATTTTTTATATGAAGATTCATATTGATTTCCTGAAAATTGACATATTTAACAATGAAGGGGAAGCATGCACCCTAACCTGCTCTTCAGTGATTGTTTCTACACGAAAAGGCATTTATCAAGCAACTTTATTTTATATTTATAACCTACTGAAATATTAAAAACATTTCCAAAAAATTAATATTACTGACATTACTGAAACATTACTATAAATTACTTGATAAATTATCGACACAATTCCAAAAATATGAATCCTCGTATTACTTTTATAATAAATATTTAAGGATCCCGTAAAAAATTATTACTATAAAAACAAAATGCATATTGTAATAATTAAGATTGAGTGATATAAGACATAACTGATAATGTGATTTACAACTATGTCTTTAAATAACATCAACATATAATATAAATCATTTTATTTGAAAACTGAAATAAACAACACATTTACATATCATATTCTTAGAACTTCTATTTAAAAAATTACTTTTAAGATATATTGAATAATTTTTAGGGCTAAACGTTGAAAATAATTTGATTGTACAAAAAATTGTAATTTAAAATCATTTTATTATATTTATACTTATTAAACAATATTTACTTACAAACACGTTTCATCGAGCGTTTCATTATTTTATATTTTGAAACAATTGATGTTCTATCCTGTTCACTTAATTTTAAAGGATAATTGTTTAACATTATAATAGGTCCATAAAATATAAATTCTTTGTCGACAGTTTGAATATCAGTAGTTTTTGGCCAAATAAACGAATCTAAATTAGACTGCATGAATTTAATTTCATATTTGTTGCCTTCAAGTATTTTCAATATGCGCCCTATATACCAATTATCTGAATAAAAAACAGCATAGTATGATTCATTGTGTATTAAAACTGTTGCATTATTAGCAGAAGATTTATTTATGGATGTAGTTCTGTCACAAAATCTTTGAAGCCTGTCTGTACTAACTCTGAAAAATAATTTTTATTTAAAAAATTTAAATGATTGATTACTACAACTTCATTATGTTTTGTTTACCTATTATATCTTTCGCTGAGAAGCCAACACAAAGTCGTCTTTCTGATTGTTATAATATTTTTATCTTTAATTTTCACTTTAACAAATGGGCTCCTCTCGTCATTGTCTTCTTTATGTAAATCTTTAATCCAAAGATTATCGCTGAAATTTAAAAGTGTGTCATTGTCTCTTACTTCTTGCGGCATATCGTTAGACGTCGAATACGATTCAAACTCAATATCAAGATGATGTAGTGCTACATCATTATTATCCTCAGTATTTAAATTGGTAACAATGTCTTCTGTTGTATCTTCTTCATTTGAATAGTAATCCACTATACTTATTGATTGCCAATTTAAGTCATGTGTTATAATTCCCAGATTTTTACAATCTTCAGAAGCTTCATTTAACGCATTCATGCAAATTTTTTCAATTTCGCTATCATTTGGAAAAATATTATTTTGCATTTGTGTAGCTGTACCAAGTTTTGATGATTTTTCTCGTGGAAATACAAATTTTTCTGACAAATCATTAGTTATTTGATGAATGGTTTCAATTTTATTCAATCTACTCATTATATCCCGAAGACTAAAATTAACCACCGTCGAAAAAGTAGATGTTAATGATCGAGTGGCTCGAAATATTTGTTCACATGGCTGCGAACTGAATAACCAAGTGGTAAATTCAGCATTACATTGAAGATCGAGATTGTCCCTATATTTTCGAATTAATTTGATTAGAGAATGTGCATTTATTTCAATGCACAGGTATGCATTTAATGTAATAAAATTACTAGTAGTAGATAATTTATTTGTTATTCGTAGCCATTCTCTCCAAATTCTTAAACAAAATACCGAATACCATATTAAAAAAATTCTTTGAGAGATGCCTATACTTTTATCTAGGTATGAGTTTAAAACATTTCTAATTATTTTTAAATACACTATTGTTGCATTAGACCCCGGGACATGAAAAGCCAAAAGTTCAGAAACTGACACAGAACACATTTTTTCAACGGCTTTGAAATTCATTTTATCTTCAAGGTGAATGTCGCTGATAGTCAGGAGATGTTTATCTTTAGATACATTTTCTATTAAAAATTTCAAATGTGCTGGAGATACCATAAAATCCCCCATAGGCAGAATTATATTCGGTTTTAATAATCGCGTTCGCATTTTTGTACCAATGTGTACGGTATCTTGTACGCAAATATCTCCATCTTCAAGATCCATGTGAAACCAAGTCCAGATATTATTTTTTACATTGTGTTTCTGTAAGAGCGAACATTGTCGCATTGCTTTTAGCAATCTTGTATCACCATCGGATGAAAAGCCTAACAATGTGATGCTATATTTCTTGGCTTCATTTTTTATTTCATTCCGACGATTAAGGACATCTTTATAGCAGAAGCAATTATCTGTACCAAATACAGATAAACAGAATGATGGACTATTATTAATAGGACATTGTGCCATAATCACATATGCATAATCTGCCTTTTTTTCATTAAGAAAATACTCTTGAATTTGTCCAGCTGAATCTGCAGGGAATGAATTTTTTTTTGGTAAACCATTATCCAATTTAGAAACAAAACCAATTATTTGATTGTTGTTTGAGTTATATTGTATTCTTCCTGTAATTTTCGTGGCATCTTCGCTAATCCATATATATTTAGGTAAATTTCTAGAATCCAAAAAATCGTTTAATTCTTTGAATCGAAGGGATTCATCATTAATTTGATTGTTATCCATTATGCGAATCACTGTAGAAATTGATGGTAAGGCATTTTTCATATTCGCATATAATGTTTCGTAAAGCAGTCTACCCCCAGTAATAAATAGATAAGAGAAATTTTTTTTAAATCAGTAGTTTGTAGTACTGACTAAACATATCAGAAAATTGGATAACTTTTCGTCATTATTATTATTAGAACTATATTTGTCGGCCATATCTGATCGAAATTCTATATTTTGTAAAAGCATACTTTGAAGTCTTCCATTTTCAATTAATAATTTTTTAATTTCGTCAATAGGTTCTAAAAAATTTGTTATAAGAAGTTGATTAGAAGAATTTCTTTCCCGTGATCTTTTAATTCTTGCTTGTCTAGAATATTTTTTTGAAGACCATTTATTGGATATTTGTTTAAATTCTGTCTCGGATTCTGTATATGAGGAGGGGTATTTATTTTCAGCAGATCTATCACCCCCCATTTCAAGTCTGCTGCTGCAAAAATCCTGTTCCGAGTGTTGATCCTTGTTTTCGTGGATAATTTCAGTAACATCATCATTTTCGAAAGAAGAGTCTGTATCTGAATCAATTACCCGAATACTTCGTTTTAAGCTTTTTCTTGAATTATTATTAATACTTAATTCATTTGTGCTCTGTGGTTCTGAAAAAATACTTTGGCTTTCGCTTTGGCTTAAACATTTATTTGACGACATACGTGAATCGTTACTAGATTTAGGTATAGTATTTACAAGTATTTCTCTTTGATCATTACTTTGCTCATTTTGCATACTTGAAGACGTAGACTCAGAGGCAGATGATGTTGAAAGTATAGTTTGAGGGATTTGACAGTAATTAAGAATACTATTTTGTTTACATTGCCCAGCATTTACATTTTTAATTTTATCTTTTTTATCTATATGTTTAAAAAAATGAGCGTAAAAGTTAGATAGGATCCATTTGTATTTTCCGTTCTTCTGCGAAATTTGTTTAGCCTACGATACAAATTAAAATTTTAATAACTAAGTATTTAATAAATATCATAAATAACTTAGGAGCTTATTTTTAAAACGCTATATGTCCATTTTAACAAGATTTGAGATATTGGTCAATTTATGTTGTAATAATATATAAAGAAATACATAAATGTTATTTACAGATATTGTACGTATATACTTTATCAAAGTATAAACAATTATATAAAAAAAGTTTTTTTATAAACTTTTTTTTACTTTTTCTCCGACAACTACCCCATCCACATTGAACTAAAGTTATTGTTACCTACAATTGACAAAATAATAGGTACTGTTAAACAATTCATAAGAATACTAATTTCGCGATAATAAACGAAATACAAAAATGACAACTTGGAGATACTGCGTTATGAAAATAAAGGTTTTGGGATAGAGCGTTTTGAAAAATAATGTAATGTTTGCTATTTATTTTTATAAGGATTGACATCAATTTGAAGAAAGTGTTCATAAGAATGATAAAGAGTTCATAGAAAAGAACTAAATTTGTAAAATATTATTGCTTACCTTAATAAAACGATTACAAAAGTAACAAGAAATTTTTCAAGTAAGAATATCGTTTTCATATGTACAGTTGTAATTTTGGTGAACTATTGTTTCTAAAATCTTCCCTTGCTCCTGTTTTGTTAGATATTTCACATTCGGTTTTCGAAATATTTCTTTTAGCCACTTGTTTATGCAAAAAGTAATGTTTTTATTTTCATCGGATAAATTAGTTGCAGTACGCAATGGTTGGCTTGTGGATTGACTCGAAGATTGAAGATTTTGTTTAGAATGTGGTATTGGTACAATGTTTTCACCTCGGTTTTCACTATTTTTTTGTTTCGTTATATTTTCATTTAAATAATCACTTATTGCTAGAAGCATTTTTCTATATCCCAGTAAGAAAGTAAATTTATCTGGTTTGTTTTTAAAAATATCACCAAAATAATCTTTATACTGGCTTTGATCTATTAATTCTGGTAAATCGGATTTCACAAAATTTTCTAAAGAATTAATGTCATCATTTGTAAAAATTTTAAAACTATACATATTAGTGAAACCATTTATCTTCAATATATTTTTTATAAATAATGGAATTTTCAAACATAATTTCTTTTCGATTTCTTGAAAGAATAATTCAGAATTATCCTCAGTCATTTTACAATAAAGATTATGACAACACACGAACTGTCTAACATAGGTACGTAAACGTGAATTCTAACACAAGCTCTGTTACTCGGTATTGGGATATTGCACTACCATAACAGAACGCGATGTCACTACTATATTCTGGAAGGTGAACAGATTCGGTCCTCCTACTAACGAGCGCTAAATTAAAATGGAACATTGCTATTGGTAACCCGTTTTTACACAGCTGCATGAATACGACTACTGAGATCGGTCATAGCGGAATCGGTACAAGTCCGCCATTACGTCTGTGAAATCTCTGAATTTTGTGTATAAATAGTCTGCCTTCCCATAAGAATAGTATTATATAATTTAAATTTCCTCTTTAATATGTACATTAACTTCATTTCAAATAAAAACAGAATGGTTTCATATTTCTTAATTTGTAACGTGTAACGCTGACTTCTGCGTGCACTGTACTGCGCTAGTTAGGCCCTGCCCATTAATTTAATTACCGAATCTGTTTGCTGTCCAGACTATAGCGCTCACCTAACAGTGCGAGAGGTTTGTGGAACATGTGCTTTAAAAATAAGAATGCATTATAAAATCTTAAACGTAAAACGTATTTATAATTAAAGTGTATTATTAATTAATTAAGGAATGACAATATATAAATAATAAAATTTTGCAGATACATATAATAAAACAAATAATATAATATTTTAGTTAATAACAAGAGGCAAGAATATGAAAACTAAGCTTCAGTTTTTACGTCAGAGAACACAGTAAAAGAGTTTTAACAATATTAAAATCGAAAATAAGAGATGTAAATAATAGTAATCTTGCATTTAATGATTTTAATACCTACTTGCAAATTTATGAATCATTCATTATGTAATTGTAATTTTTTTAAACTGTTATAGCGAGCTGTAGCAATAAGAATAATTTTACATAAACACGGTATTAAAAGTAATAATTTACAATTATTTACACAGAGCTGAAAAAGTTTTATGTGACATCTACAACCAAGTCTATTACATTCAAACATCAAACACATATTATGAATTTGTCTTATTTCACAATTATTTGAATAATAACAATTTAATAAAACCTAATAATACAGAAACATCTTACGCCATAACACACATTAGGTACCACAAAAATTTGAAAGATTACCAAGAAATTACCAACATTACCAAAACATTACCAAGACATTACCAACATTACCAAAATTTTGTACACCAAATTACCTTGGTGATTACCCCCTCGGAACCGAGGCACCAAATCAAAAATTGGAACTAAGAAAAGTTGTTTGTTTTAATGAATTCTAACTACCATTTTCAGGTGTCACGACTTAGTATTAACACCCTGTATATATAATAACAAAATCTTATCTAGCCCCATAAAAACTAATTAAACGACACTATTGGATTTACGGAATGCGCGGAGTTAAAGTTAAAATCTTACCCATTCAATTTAATCGAATATGACCTTAATCGGTAATCCTTCTACAAAATTCTCATACACATACGTATTTACAAATAAATGGAATTGGCGAGAGGAATTGTGTTAGCCACAACATATTTTTTAAAATAATCATTTTACATTGAATATTGTTTGGTTCATATTTGATAGTGTAGAAAGACCGTATTATCTTGTAAATTTCTTGTGCCAAATTAAACGAGTTCAAAGTGGCGAAGTAGTAGGTAACGATGTAGTTCCCTGGAATATACAGAAGTGGATGGACGTAATTTCTGTTCATTAAGTAATATTCAAGCTAATATTTATAATAAAATACGAATATTTATTTTAATGTGTTTTCTTAGACGGCGTTATGTATGAAGATTTTCTACTAACTGGTAAGTGTCATTATTTAGTTTATGTAAAATGTGTTTTTGTTATCCCATCGTTTTCTTTATTATTTAAGAACATAATGTACATATGCAATGTACCTTGTAACACTAATACGTACTTAAAATAGATGTTTAACAAAAATGTTTGCTAAATTGTGAATGGTAACATTCAGCATATACTCAGGCGACACGTATTGAAACTTTTTGGGAGTTACTTACAAGAAAGGGGTACAAAGGCGCCCCAAAATTAAAACAATTAAGACGCAAAATGTTTCAAAACGTACGCAGAATACATTTTGATCTTGCCAATGACTGATGAGGAAAGTTAGAATTAAACTTCATAGAATGGAAGAAAACAGGTCCCTTAAACTATCAATACCGTTCATGCAAAAAATATTATCTAATTACGACTAGAACCTCAGCATTTCACCCTATTAACTACGATCCCGTCTGTAAATTAAATTTCTTTGGTGTACAAGTCGCAGGACCATTTCCCGGGAACAGTACCAGCTCGAGGGTTCCTTGCGCCCCGATGCAAATCGAAATTGATCGCCTTTAATTTTTATAATGAACGTAAAATTTTATACATCAGATAGGTTTAACAAACATACTCGTACATATTAACAACAAAGCAAAATATATAAAAGTTCACATATAGACTAGACTAGTATTATAGATACACAATATTATGTCCACTATTGGACATGGAGACTATAATTTGTAGTTGAATTTACGTAAGAAGATTTCATTCATGATTTTATTTGGTTTCTATCGAATTTCGCATTATGCGCCTTCGCAATTATTTAATTTTTCGAAAAATTAGTAAAGTTGGAAGTTACTAAACTTTTAACTTTAACCACTAATTTTAAATGAACATGTCAGCAACGCAATAATTTACATCCATTCTTGAGAGAATTCAGTGCTTTTTTACTTTTTTTCCTCACCTCGGCGCCCCTTAAGGAAGGCGCCCCGATGCAACGCTTCGTCTGCTTACCGCCTGGAGCCGGCACTGCCCGGGAATGTTTTCTTTAGCTACTGAGAGAGTGGCTCCACAGCAAACGATGTTTCGCCAGCAATCGTTTTAATTTTTACTGTCAAGTGAGACGAGGCGGGCAAAGCCAAAAGCCAGACCTATTTCTTCCGATCGTCTGCTGCGGCATTAAAAACCCCCATACAAGTCAAGTAATTATTGTCGTAATGAAGATGTTCATGAATAAAGACTTTATTATAAGTAATAAATGAAAATGTAAAGAGTAACTACAATACTAGCCTGCTAAATAATAAAATTATTATTGTTTTGGGATATAATCGGGTTCATTATCGAAGACTACTCAAAATCTTTTATGTGAAGAAATAATGACCCTTGGCTTTAGCCAATCACGATTTAGTGTCTCTCAGATTGGCTTAGTACCTATTACAGTGCTTTACTTTAAACTTGGCATAAGCATGCTGTAAAAAAACTAAATTTGCTATACCAAGAGTGGCGGATTTAATGGTAAGCAAAGGGACACTTTCTCCCTAGGCCCTCGTCCGAAAGGGCCCTCGGGCTCTTGTCTGAAAGGGCGTCAAATCAAAATATTCAGGTAAATATTAATTGTTACAAGTAAAATAATATTGATGCAATTTCACCATAAATAGATTTAGTTTCTAGTCGCGAATGTGAAGTCATTGTTGATATTTAATTGAATTAATATGTCGAGCCGAGCATTTGGCAAAGATATGCTGAGTCGGACTTAACGTCTTGGCCCGGCTTAAAAACTCGAAAAAAATGTAGGTAGTTAAATCACATGCATAGTCTCTTTGCTATTTTAATGAAAATAGATGATTTTAGACACGATCATAATGATTTAATAACATCCTAGTAAAAAAGAAAACAGTTACTTTACTTCAAGAATTCAAGGCTAAAGCCGGGACCGATTTCGAGTCAGGTTTTAAGCCGGGCCTGCTTATTTATTATCAAGCCAATCTTCGAATCTGACCGGTAAATGTTAAAAACCAAATAGGCAAATATGAAAATAATAATTTTTCTTTTGCATTTTTCTCGTTTTTTTTTCGTTATGTAAGGGTATAAACATTTTATATTGTTGTATTCAGAAAAAAATGCTGAATCGAATAGGCGAATAAAAAAAAATTGGTTCTCATTTAAAATTAAAAAGTTGAATTCTGTATTTTGAAAACCACTGGTTATATATTATATACTTGTAATGCTCATTTTAATAGTCTTGTAATATAGAAATAGTTTGCTAATTTAACCGACTTCGTATCTCTTGCGGTTATCGAGATAGCAATAGTGAACACTTAAATTGAACAGCCTATATATATATATATATATATATATATATATATATATATATATATATATATATATATATATATATATATATATATATATATATATATGTCGCAGATATTATTTTGCGTAAGATTATTTTTATTAAATTTATTATGTTTTGTCTCTAATAGCTATTTAGGTACGTAACCGATGCTGTTGGATAAGGGCTATATTTAATGATACTGGTATTCACGTATTTTATTTCAGTTTATTTCTAGATTTCAGTGTGAGAACATCGATATTATAGTGATTCTGGTGAGAGAGTTAATCTAGCATGTGTATGATTGTGAGTGTGCGTGTGAGCAGTACTGGGTAATGTAGTGGCCGCATCGTGTGAACCCGAGGGTCGCCAGCGTAGCAGCAGGGAAGGCTGTAGTGACCCACATCTGGTGTCGCCAACGGCAGCAGCAGTTAGCGCTGTAGTGATCTGATCCAGTTGGTTAAGAGGAATGTCTCCGGGTCACCACCGAAGCGGCAGTGGTTCCGCAGTGGCCGCTCGTGTGAAGCCGAGGGTCGCCAGCGTAGCAGCAGGGAAGGCTGTAGTGACCCACATTCTGTGGTCGCCAGCGTAGCAGCAGTTAGGGCTGTAGTGATCTGATCCAGTTGGTTAAGAGGATTGTCTCCGGATCACCACCGAAGCGGCAGAGGGTCCGTAGTAACTAGCGGTACTGCCCGTAGTTTCCAACATGTGTGTACGGTGTGTGAATGCCTGAACCTTTTGTAATTGATTGCCACCTCACTGAGTATTTCTCATGTTTTAATTCTTTTACAGAAATAATCACGGCGTGAAGGAGGATTCCGCGTGAGCAGGTTCGGCCAGGCGACGGTCATCTAGATTTGTTATTATTTTTGTATTAATACTGTATATACCGGTTTGGGTGATAAATGTGTTTTAATATTCTAATTTTCAGCGCTAACATTTAATCGTCATTTATAACATATATATATATATATATATATATATATATATATATATATATATATATATATATATATATATATATATATATATATATATATATTTGCATCCTACTATCATCCGAGCGTCTTTACGAAAACCGATAGTCGAGCGTCCGGTTATCTTAAATGTTGTATAAAGTATTTTCATAGATGTTCGTACAAGTATATTCCAAAATTAACTTATAATAATTAAAAAATTCACTAGTAATTGCTTTAAATAAAATCAATTCCTATTTTAATATCTTTGAAGCGTCCTTCTACATAGGTAACATAAAAGCGTCCGAAGTATACAAATATATTTCATTTTCTTGCATTTACAGCGTCCACTATATACATCTCAATATAATTAATATATATTAAAGCGTCCAGCAATGTTGCCACATATACTACACGGTTTTATGATTTTATTTCATTATTTGGTCTCGAAGAAGTCTTTTCTGATTTATTTGTGCTCCTAATCGGTGATTAAATAATTACCTATATTATCAAGATTAACATAAAATGATTGTACAAGATGCTCCCGGGTTAAGTAGCCCACCTTAAAATATGAATTTAAAACCTCAAAAAAAATATCCCCAAACGCTTCGTTTAAAGGATATGGACTTTTTACCCAGGAATTAATGAAATTATTGTTATATCTTTATGGTTTAAATAATTCAGGAAATCATGTTTCTGTTTTTATTTTAAAATCTCCGGGCAAGATTTATGATCTCTAAAGAAAAATTTTCTTGTTTTGAGGTCCTAAATTCTTATTTTCAGTTTGGCGGTCTAATCCGGAGGCATTTGTATAATAAATGGTCGGTAGTGTTATGCGCAACAAATTCAAATCATCATAGATTAGCTTGTCAATAAATCTGGAAAAAACTACTAACAATAATCATTCCATTATGCGAATTTCTTTTTACAACAATTTAGAATCTATTACGACGTGAAAAAGTCAATGTTTTTAGTACATTAAAAAACAAGTTTTGTAATTGTAAGGCAATTTGTTAACACACGAGTCGTTTTAGAAAGGACGAGTGCGATAACATGTTTTTATACTATTTTTTCTATTGAGGTAAATTTATAATTCTATTAGATTTGGTGTTTTTATAAGTCATGTTGATACCGATTCCCGCTAAAGTTTTTAAATTCTCAGATCAAAATTCATTTGTTGACTAACTAGACCGGGCGCCAAGAAACATTCCGTTTGAAAAAACCGGTGGATTCATTCCGATTGATGATTTAGGTTCAGAAAGACCTAAAGAATGAAATTCTGAATGTTGCCGGACAAAGTCAGTGGTCAATTTTTTTTTTTATAGGGGGTACAAGAATGGTTGATGAAATCGCTGTAACGGTCAAAAAAACGTTGTTTATTACTACTAAAAAGTTGTTTCTGTAGTATATGAAATTACAAACATCACGAATATTATAAAATACTAATTTAATATGGTAAATGGTGCCTGAATGTTTGGTCGCGAATCTGGGGAACTGGGTTCGATCCCGACCGATGGCAAAAAGAAATATATCGAATTTAAATGGCACTAAAGTTACCCTTGTGGTGCACTCTCCACACATCAATAACTGCCCGTGAGGTGACGCCTGGTAAACGCCTGCACAGTTGCCGGATACGACCGATGGTCGTTTTCTTTGTTTCCCTCTCCGCAGCAGTTTATACCAGCTCCAAAGTGTTGCGGTGGGCTATATTGTACCCGACTCGGTTTAGACGTTTTAGTTATAAAAGAGTTTTCACATAACGTCACACTAGATAGTGTGGTAGTTTATTTTGATTTCTGAGTTAACAAATTTAAGTGCAAATTCTAATAGTTGTTCCAGAAAAAGCAGATTGATGATAAAATTTTCTTAGTTAGAGGCCAAGTATATTACATTTAAATAAGCCTGTGTTGCCAGATCATAGCCCTTCAACCACTTCCGTTCCTGTATTAGTAAAAAAATTCGAACTTTATTAAGTTATATCTCTTAAACAATATGGCCAAAAAGTTATTTTTATTTTAATATTTGCCATTTATATATTTCTATAAACTGAGATGTGTTCCAATAAAATAGGAAGCACTGTTTTGAAGCTACAGTGAAAAATATGACATTTACTATTGCTTGATATAGAAAACACATACAAAAATAATTCTCTTTGATTGCATTTATCTCAAAGATGGTCAATCGATTTTTACTAATACGAAAATATGTAAATATTATTGTTCTGTACAATAACCAGCCACTGAGGGAGTAAGCCAGTTCAACTTGGCACCGGTTCCAAGCCCGAGTAAATGGTGAGGGTTGGTGGTAGGAAAGTTATCCGACTGGAAAATCTTCGCCGAAACCAAAGACTGAAATTGTAGGATCGGAAAGTGGTATAAGGGCTAGGGTGTTCCTCGCAAGTGACATGCAGTTGTAGCCTCGCCTTACCCCTGTGCCAAGTCGGTTATTACTAACCCGTCATGGACGGTCGAGGTTAGAGAAGCCAGTCCTCAGGATTAGAACTCTCAATCTCGGGAGTATGAGGAAGGGCAAAGAGGAGGAGGAAGGACTGTGACACAAAAGTCTTGAGTGAGAAAGGACAGTGTGAAGATGTGTTAGACAGGAATGATTGGAGGAGAAGAGTAAGGAACAGCGACCCCTAAGAATAAGAAGAAGAAAAACATACTACCTTAAAAAGACAAGTTTTGACAATTGTTATGAACACATTTACAGAGAGAGATACAGTTTAAGTCATTTTTTACAACTACAAGACATTGTTCTGTAGCCTGAATTACATTTGCAATGCCTAACTAAAAAGTGAGGCAGAGGAGGTTTTATCATATTCGTCGGGTGTGACTTGGAATTTCGTAATTCATACCCGAATTGGCGGAAGTTCAGAGACTCGAACAGAGTTGTAATGATTTTTTTCCATAAATATGTTTGGGCTGCACCTCTTAAACAATGTAAAAATAAAGCATCAGAAGTACAAATAATTTTGGTTAAATTTAAATTGAACCCAATATTACGGGTAATCAACTTGTAGTATAATATTCATCTGATGTGATTTTTTGTTTGGCAAACAAATAAATGCAGGCTTTTTCAACCTGATGAAAGTGCATCGGAGTTTCTGGGTTATTTCCAAAAGTAGCAAGTGCATCTTGAACAAATACTTGTGATGCAGCATACATACATTGTTTCTTAGCTCCTACCTGGCTTGTCGTGTCGCAAACAGTTTCACTGTCTGAAACAACCGATTTGCATGTACTCTTTGAACTATATTCTACCTGTAGTTTTAGTGGTACTTGGTTGTTTTGGGTATAATATGACAAAATTCACTGTTTTTTAGTGAATACAAGCTTTTGGCGTAACTCCGTAGTGCACTCGCCCGCGCAGCTAAAGTGTCGGTTTGAACTATGGAAGTTACTGCAAAACATTCTCTTCATTTCGCTTAGAAAATGCCTTTTCAAGTGATTTGGAGACATGTGAGAAACAGTTTTTACATCTGATTTGAACGTTTCAAGGTCTGAAACGACCGTTTTGCATGTACTTTTTGAGCACATATTTTACCTGTAGTGTCTGTGGTACTTGGTTGTTTGGAGTATAGTATGACAAAATACACTGTTTTCTAGTGAATACAAGCTTTAGGAGTCACTCCGTAGTGCACCAGATTGTTATAAATATTTCTATTTTAAATGTTGTTTGTGTGACAATTTATTAAAAATTTAAGCATCTTGAAATCTTTCTAATTTAAATTTGTTAACTCAGCGTTCAAAATAAGCTACCAAACTATCTAGTTTGACGTTATCTGAAAACCCTTTTATAACTTAAACGTCTAAACCGAGTCGGGTACAATATGGCCCACCGCAACACTTTGGAGCTGGTATAAACTGCTGCGGAGAGAGAAACAAAGAAAACGACCATCGGTCGTATCTGGCAACCGTGCAGGCGTTTACCAGGCGTCACCTCACGGGCACTTATTGATGTGTGGAGAGTGCACCACAAGGGTAACTTTAGTGCCATTTAAATTCGATATATTTCTTTTTACCATCGGTCGGGATCGAACCCGGTTCCCCAGACCAAACACTCAGGCACGCGGCTTTTTTACTATATTAAATTTGTATTTTATAA
The DNA here is from genome assembly GCA_963082715.1 of Harpalus rubripes. Taxonomy (NCBI): domain Eukaryota; kingdom Metazoa; phylum Arthropoda; class Insecta; order Coleoptera; family Carabidae; genus Harpalus; species Harpalus rubripes. The sequence continues at coordinate 16,437,587 of OY720465.1, forward strand.
TATTCGTGATGTTTGTAATTTCATACACTACATAAACAACTTTTTAGTAGTAATAAACAATGTTTTTTTGACCGTTACCGGTTTTTTCAAACGGAATGTTTCTTGGCGCCTGCACTAAACAGCAGTTTCAGGTTGTCATTAATCTGTCAGTTTTGAAAACAGTGTGTTTACAGATCTTATAACGACGTGTTTTCAGTCCTTTTATAGACTCAAAGACACCGAAATAAAAATATAAATAATGGAATGGGATTGAAGTTTAAGCATATATGCTACTAGACAGGTTTAAGCAAAAATTATGCAAGCTTTTTCATATTTACTAAGTAGGTAATAAGAAATTTGAATCATTTTAAAATTTCCATTTGAGATTGGTTTACAGTTTACAGACATACATATTTATAAAAAGATTTGTAAGAATAAATTGAGAATCACCTTCAAAATAATTTTTATTCTAAAATCTAAGGTATTTACATATAAAAATAATGATTAATTATTATATATATTAATTAAAATATAAACGGATGAAAGTATTATTTAATAGTTCTGTGTGATTATTTTCTTGTTTTCTTGGTGTACTCGTTTTGAATATAAACTTTTATCTTTAGCCAATCTTTATTCTGTAAAATTTTAGGTGCTTTCTTTTTCCTTATATCTTCGGCAAAAAAATTATTTAAAACTTTTTTCTGTTCTGTTGTCCACGGTACTAATATCCTTGTCTTCTTATTCTTCAATCTTGCGCTATTTGATTTTTCCTCGACTTCTTCAGCAACAATTACGTCTTCTGCTTTATATTTTTGCACGATATTTGAGCAACATTTTGATATGCTCTTGTACATCTATGCTAAACAATACTGGAATCCCTCGCCCTCTTTTACCCCTAATTACGACTCTTTTTAAGGTTTTCATAAGAATTTTTTCAGATGGTGTTATAACATCTGCAAATTTTTCATAGTTTTGTACATCCTTGGATTCTGTTTTTTCATATATATATGTAACAATAATCTTTGGAGTTCACCAGGCCTACGCCTGTTCAGCGATATTACTCTACAAAAAACAGTTTCCAATAATTGAAGGTATGCCTTTTTGTCAGAATTATTTTTCTCCAGTTTAGTTGCTGCTTCATTTGCATTTGATATGAGATAACCTTTCAATAGTTTTAGATCAGATGCAAGAGGAAGTAGAGTTATTTTATTCCACTTATTCACGTTAAGATCACTTGCAGCCTTGCTAGAAATTTAATATCTCCAATTGGTTTCAATTAAATGTATCATGGATCTTAAATCTGCTTCGGCCTCAGCCGCAGAATTTGTACCATAAATGTTCTTTCTCTTTTAAACAAAAACAATAGCAATGTCACAGCATTGCTTCAATGTGGTTCCCATATTGAGAGCTAGAGATGGTGCCCCATAATAATCTTTTTCGGCATCGTATTTGGCTATAATTTTGGTAGCTGAAACAATAATATCGAAATATTTTGGTGTAAGGATTTCGAACAGATTCTTGAGCAATGGAACATGTTTTCTAACTTCAATAAGAAGTTTGGCTAATTCTCTCATTTTTCTTGAAGCTACTATAGCAAAATGTTTTTCTCTATGAATTTTTATGTACCTTGCAGCAAATGCACATATTAAAGTATTTTTTTTTTCGCTTGTAAAGAAATTTCATCTGGTCTCATTCTAATGAAAACCTCTTCTTTCAGCTGGCGATCAATATCTAAATTTTGTAACAATAAATTTTGCCCACTACTCTGATGTTTTCTATCTGTACTGTTTTCGCCTTTCTTTCTATGTCGCCACAGTTTTTTAGCAGAATAAAGTCCTAAGCAGCCAGTTCACGGTAATAGATTTCCTTCAATTACAGGGGTTTTCATTGGTTTTTTTGTTGTATTAATGTTGAAATAATATCCTTTTTTCCTTAAGGCTAGTAAATCTTTTCTATCTTTACTTCCTGCAGGTTTTGAACAAATTTTTAATACTTCCGATTCGGTTGCATGGTTTCTTTGAATGTGCCTAGCAAAATTTAGTACAGATGTTTCACAGTAAAAACAGAAATCCTTTCCTTTATTGCCTTTGCGTTTTTGGCCGTTACTTTTAATCTTTCCATTTAAATGTTGTATATTCTCCGAAGAACAAGTTGGGATGTCTTCAGTATTAGGTAATGTACTCGTATTTTTTACCTCTCGCTAAGAGAGGTATTGTATTCATGCTAAAAATCGCATATCGATTTTAATGAATAAGCACGTTTTAAGGTCCCTAGAATCCGATTATAACATTTTTACGATGATGTCCGTATGTGTGTGTGTGTGTGTGTGTATGTGTGTGGATGTGTGTGTGTGGATGTGTGTGTGGATGTGTGTGTGGAAGTGTGTGTGGATGTGTGTGTGGATGTGTGAGTGGATGTGTGTGTGGGTGTGTGTGTGTGTGTGAGTGTGTGTGTGAGTGTGTGTGTGAGTGTGTGAGTGTGTGTGTGTGAGTGTGTGTGTGTGTGTGAGTGTGTGTGTGTGGGTGTGTGTGTGTGTGTGTGGGTGGGTGTGGGTGTGTGTGTGTGTGTGTGTGTGTGTGTGTGTGTGTGTGTGGATGTTGGATTCACTATATCTCAAATACTATAAGACTTAAGACATTTTTAACTACGGATTCCTCAATCTAACAATAATGGGAAGAGTCGAGTCAGTTTTGGTATGAATTGGACAACCGGAAGTAGTAGTTACAAGAAAAAAATCATCTAAATATTATTTATCGAAAATTTATGTAAATACTTATATTAAAGAACGTTAAATTTTTTATTCGATAAATATAAATTCATTATTATATCTTCTATAGATTTAGAGATAAAGAAAGGCATATAAAATAATCTGATGTAAAAAATCTCAGATCAAACTACTACAAGGCAAGAAATTCAAATGTTTGTAATTGACACATAAATGTCACTGTCAAAAATATTTGTATGCCTCTGTCAAAAATATTTGTACATTATTATGAAGATTATGAAAATAAAAAAAAGTCAACAACGCAAAAGAATATATGTAAAAAAGAATATAAAAGGAATTTGCGAAAAAATGACGAATATAAAGAAAAAGAAAAGGAAAGTAGAAAAAGAAAATTTCAGGATAATTAATATAAAGAAAATGTATGTACTGTACATAATTTATTTTAAAATATCCCATAGATTTTGCAAATATATGTGAGAATTATTTTGTAGTGAGACATGAATATATGTATTTGTATTTAAAAATATTTTTCGTTTTATGCGTACAACCAAGTAAAATATCTGGCGAGAGGTTATGTGTTGGCCACATTAGATTTTTTTGTTTGAGGAAGCTAATATTTCATTATAATGGCCTGAAAAGTTACTGCAGTCATCAGGCACCAATGAGTTCTGAAAAGAATATTCAACATTTATAAGAGTACATACACCGGCAAAATTAGGGGAACACCAAAAAACTATGTATTTAAAAAAAGTATGAACCTTCCATCTTTCATGTTTGTGTTGATAATTCTAGATCTACAACAAATACCGATATAACACGTAATTATAGCTACCTAATAATGATTGATTATCATTTATTCAGGTATTAAATGATGGGCGGTCTTTAGTTTTATTAAATACGAATGTTTAACACGTCTTCACTCAAGGCTTAACAATCATTTCTGCTTTTGCTGTTTCATTTTTAAGTATTTACAGTGAAAAATTTAGTTTTTATAATTAGAACTAAATTTTCCATTATTTATAAATTATTATTAATTATTACTTAAAAATAATAAGTTTTAATTTAAAAACATATATTTACTCTAAATATTTAAAGTTAAAACAACAAAAGCAGAAATGATTGTCAACCCTTGATCTACAGTGAACAGGAATTAAACAACCGTATTTAATAAAATTTAAGACGGAGCAATATTTAACACCTCGACTTCGATAAATGATAATCAAAATCAATCTTTATTATATATTCGTCATTTGTTATTATTTGTTGTAGATGTAAAACTACCAACACAAATATGAAAGACAGAGGGTTCGTACTTTTTTAAATACATAGCTTTTTGGCATTCCCCTAATTTTGTGGGTGTGTGTAGGTTAATTTGATATTAAATATTTTGTTTCCGGATCTACATGACGTCTTAAATACATAGATACATCAGAAGAACTTGGTACATAATCGAGATCCTTTAAATAATCGTTATCCATTTTCTTGTTTAACTTCTGAAAAGAAATATTAATGTTTTATTTGCTAAAAAAAAACATTTTACCTGATTTGTATATATAGAAATTATAGATTCAGCTGGAGAATTACTTTCTGGGGTAGAAAAGACAATCGTCTAAAATTATTTATTTGAACATTAATAAAAATAGGAAAACACAAATACATATTTCATAAAATATATTGTTAATATTGTACGTTGCATACTAACATCAGAGGGACTTATTGGCTGATAATCGGGATCTTTGACGAAATCATCCTGGCCATTATGAATAAAGTCAACGTCCTAAAATAAATATAGGTTTTTACAATGTTTTTATTCAGTATAGTTCTATAATATTATAAGTTGAGTACTAACATCAGAGGGACTTGGCTGATAATTGGGATCTTTAACGGAATCATCCTGATCGTTCTGACTAAAGTCAAAGTCCTAAAATAAACATTATTTGTTTATGTTTTTATTGAGTATAGTTAACTAATCCGAAAATAATTGACGAATAATAATTTTGAGTACTTAATTAATAGATATAAAATCAAAATAAACAAATGATAATCTATATTTGATTTTTTAATTTATTACAATTTGTTCACCCTAATAAATTAAAAATTCATCTTTAAAACAAAAGAATGTAGTCTTGTTCTACATCGGTGAAAAGCTTATAAAATGAGGAAAAAGATGACACTATTATCTATATATGTTCCCATTTAATATATATTATGTTTGTTTTATATCTCGAGAATTATTGTTTTCAAAAAATCTAATTTCGTCATTTTATTCTACAAAGAAAACCATATAAAAATATCTAAAAAAAATTTTCTTTATCTCTCATAAAAAGCGAGGTATGAGGTATTTTCAAAATAAGCGAAAATCAAGTTTTAACCTGCAACTCAAAACAAAAAACAATCGAAAATTCCTGTCCCAAAAAGTTGGCCCATAAAGACCTACATCAACTTTCTGTAGCGTATATAATAAGAAAGTTTTTCAAACAAGGAACTCGAATATGTTCCATCCTGTACATTGAATATTTTCGCGAATTTTCGCTTTCAAATAGATAACGGTTTAGATATCATATTACATTTATTATACACGTCACGTAAGGGACAATATGTTTCAAAAAAAGTGAGATGTATCTGAAATTAACTAGTACCTATTTTGCCAATTTTTTTTATGAAATGTGATTAATTTTAAAAATGAAAAATGCACATGTTCAAACGTTGTTCGTTTTAAATCACGATGCATAAAACTACTGGTTTAAACCGGCCTGGACTTATCTAATTTTGACCTGTGCTTTATATTGAATGACCACTTATTTGACAGTTCTTTCCTATTAATTTTATTATTAACTTCAAAATAAAATTAGTATTTAATATAGAACTTTTTAATCCATTTATTATTGTTAATTAAATGAAAATACAAACTGGTCCATCACAAACTATACAAAATATTGCAGTTATTTGTTTAATTTATGACATTCTGGAAACACCTTGAAGATGGAAACTTCAATTTACATCATAATGTAAAAAAGTGACTTTTTGAACAACCCTCCGCTCTTATAGTTAGAAATAAATAAGCTTCTACATACCTGCTCCGGAGAAACATTATTTTGAATTTCAGTTATAGGAGATGGCGGTTTATTGCAGAACATATTTTTATCTGGAGATGGGGGTTTATTGCAAAACCAATTGTAATATTTTGGCATATTATTGGTATTATTAACGCATTTGTACTAAGAAAAGATTAGAATTATGGAATAATATACTTGAGAATATTCGGAAACAACTTACATATTCCGATGGGAAATAGCGTCCGTTGGAGGACATGGTGTCAGCATGGAAAACCTACGACTTACCCTCAAACATTCATTACTGTTGCCAAATGTACGGACGCCCGTTTACCATAAAACTGTATGAACTATATATTTTCGTAGATATACGCCATTCAACACTAGCGACACTAGTGAGTAACAGCAGAACTGGTGTATACGAAGTCTGATTGAAACTATCAAATTGTTACAATAAAGCGCCCAGGACAATTTTTCCCTACACTACGAGATGGCATTAGGCAATGAAAAAAGACCATTTTAACAGAGATGCATTAGAGCGTCCATATACGGACGCTTCAATGATGGTGAAAGACTAATTGATGGGCGCTTTAATGTCTGGTAGATGTATATATATATATATATATATATATATATATATATATATATATATATATATATATATATATATATATATATATATATTTGGAAGTTTGTTATAAGTTATCGTGGACGGAAAAAATCGACACACACCCACACACAAACACGCACGCACGCACGCACATACACACACACACACACACACACACACACACACACACACACACACACATACAGAGAGAGAGAGAGAGAGAGAGAGAGAGAGAAAGAATTAGAGAGAGAGACATCATCGTAAAAATAGTAAACACGTGTTGTGGGGACCCTAAATCGTGCTTATGTACTGAAAACTCACCATCGAATTTTTGGCACGATTAATTACCTCCCTTACCTACGGTATGACGGGAGGTAAAAATAGACCTATGCCCCTTAAATACTTTTTCGTACCTCCGTCCATTTTGACTAGTACGTATTACAGCTCAAAATCGTCCAGAAATGCGCTGTTGCTGACCTAGGCCGGCAAAAGGAGTTGGCATTACTGTTCTGGTGATATGTCAATTTAAGATAATTTTCAACACAAGAATTAGCAAAATGTGTACAAATTTTAGGGCTAAATCTTTAATTGTTGTAAATTAAATAACTAAATTTTGTTATAAAAATAATAATATGCTGTCATTACTAACTCGTATAGATTAATTGTAAGTTCCAATCTATCTTTAGGACTAGTTTGTTTTGTAACTACAAACTACAACTAACTTCACGTGATACAATTGAGTTTCCGCAATCTGTCATTAAAAATATGCGAAAGTATATAATATAATATATATATATATATATATATATATATATATATATATATATATATATATATATATATATATATATATATATATATATATATATAATGTTTGTATGTTCTATTTTCAATAGATATAAAATTACTACGCATTTTAAGCTCAAATGTAAGTAATTATAATTAATCTTGCAATGCAAAACCGATAAAAATATATGTTCATTTTTTAGGTTATGTAACAGGATAAAAGGTAGAGAAATATACGAAGAATTTGTGGAGAAGTCGGTACAAAAAATCTTGTGTATGACGCGCCCAGAAACTGTTTTGCGAGATCTCGTATTTGCAGGCCTCGCTCGGCCTGTCAAAATAAACTCGGTCTCGCAAATGTTCAGTTTCTGGCCTAGTGATACAAATAACTGTTGTACCCTGGGCCTTTTTATTTAAACCCGCCACTGTGTGCCAACTTATATTTAACGTATAAATGTCTTGTATACGAAGTTGGCATCTTCTAATTGTCACAGCGTGCAAAGTTGCCAGCAAATAACTGTCATTTACATTTGAATTGAAATATTGACACATCTAATGTAAAGAATACTAAAATTTATTAAAGAAAATAATACTAAATTACATAATAGAAAACGATTACAAATATCTCAAATAAATAAATAAATAAATCTTCCAATCCTCAATCCCCGGATGGTCCGCACTACTCGCCACGAGCGCCAATAGTCTGCAAAAGATAAAAATATATGAGTATATTCTCAGTGAGTACTTAGGATCCCCGTAAATGCTCCAGGCTCGAGCCCAACTTTTGAGATTAGGATAGGATTAGGTACCAGTCCCAGCCGCACTGTAGACTCTTCCTCAGTCCGCAAGCGAGGGAACAGCTGAAGCGCAGAACAGCTCTTTCTCAACACCGCAGTGGAGAGCACTCAGTCTCATCTCCGCAGAGAATGAGATAGTCCCAGCCGCACTGTAGACTCTTCCTCAGCCCGCAAGCGAGGGAACAGTTGAACCGCAGAACAACTCTTTCTCAACACCGCAGCGTGAGAGTAACCACACATAATAACCACAAAATCATAGCACTCACAGTTTCACAAAGAAGTAAATGCACCAACTAGACGTCGTCGCTTCGAAAACACTAGCACAACTGACCGATAATCAAATGAACAGTCATTTAATAAATATACGATCATGTAATTCAATTTAAAGCTGAAGTTAAAAATTAAAGAGAGAAGTAATTAAACATAATACTTGCATAATTCAAAATGGCGCTAACAGTTCGGCTATCCTGACTCTCTCTTCGCGTCCCCGCGAACTAATCCGCGATACCGTGTAAGTCATCATCGGATTCGTTTAATTCACTGGATGAATCAGACATTGTTTGTGGTTCTATATACGGTTTCATGGGGTCTACAGCTATTACGTTACTATATTCTCCTTTTCTACTTCAATTCGTACCAGGCAAATCTTCTACTGAAAATCTATCGTTCGATAGAACTTTCTTTATTTGGAATAGTCCTTCATATGGATGGTATGAAATGGAATCGGTAGTTTCTCAATTGGATTAAATCGTTTTGGCTGATTTCCTCTCTGTTGTTTATGGTAAAAACATCTAATACACGAGTCAGTGTACTTCGCGAATTTTCTCATTTCTGGAAACCAGTAAATTCCAAAATGTCCAAACTTATCAAGACATGAACGTACTATATGCAGCCGTTGTCCTCTAGGTACAACCCACTAGATTCCAGACGCGGTAATTTTGTAAACCCGTTCGTCTCGTAAACAGTAATTTTTATAAATATTCCTTTCGTAGTTAGTTTCCGGCGGTTTACTTACAATGTTTTTGATAATTTTCAATTTATCATTTGTCCGGCGAGTATCCAGTTAGCTTGTTATGAAAAATTTCAAATTCTGCAGAAAGTACTACTCCTGAAACGGGTTTTCGACTTAGCGCATCGACGTGACCCATTCGTAATCCTGGACGATATTTTATATCGAACGAATATTCCTGCAATTCCAGCCACCATCTTCCAATCCTAGGTATCAAATTCTGTGCTAGCAGTTCGTAGTGCACTGCAGTATGTTACTTATTCAAAATGTATTTCCAGCAGATATACTCTAAATTTCTTTAACGTTTCGACTGTTGCTAAAGTCTCCAGCTCACACGAATGATACTTCATTTCCGTTGGTGAAATAAGCAACTGGGTGGAATTTACCTGTGTCCAATTTCTGCAGCAGGATTCCTCCTAATCCTAACTTGCTGGCGTTCATGTGCACCTCTGTTTCGGCATTCGAATTGTATAGTTGCAAAATGGTCGTTCCGTAAGCTTTTCCTTTAGGACTTCAAATGCATTCTGTTCTTTCGCCTCCCAACTCCACAGTGTATCCTTTCTCGTTTAGTAATCGGTTGCAAAATCTTAGCGTAATCTTTAATGAAGCGTCGAAAATAACTTGTAAGTCCTACAAACTGTCTTACTTGATGCACATTCCTCGGTGCCCGAAATCCGGTGACGGCTTTTATTTTCTCCTTTCCAAGTCGAACTCCATCTCAGTCAATCTGAAATCCTTAATAATTGATGCTGTTCTGAAAAAGAAACATTTCTTCATATTCAGTGTAAAGTTGTTTGCTCCAAAAGAATGTCAAATAGTGTCGTCAGTCCCTGAATTCCCTCTGCAAATGATGATGGGCAGATGATGTCATCTCAGTAAGCCATGGCGATGGTGTTACGACATGATCCTAGAACTTTGTTGATCAGCACCTGAAAAACTGATGGACCATTAGATAATACAAAAGGGAGACGATTAAATTCGTAATGTCCGTCCAATATTACAAATGCAGTTTTTGTACTTCGAGCTCTCCGCGATAGGTTTCTGGTAATATCCTGACGTCATATCTAATGTTGTGAAATACTTCGCTCCTTGCAATTGATTCAGTTGGTCATCAATTCTTGGAAAGGGGTATCGGTCTTTTACTGTTACTTTGTTTAAATGCCTGTAGTCTATACACATTCGCGCTTCTCCGTTCTTTTTCTTCACTAGAAGAATCGGTGCTGAAAAAGGTGTAGTGGATTCGCGTATAATGTCGCCATCAAGAAGCTCTTGTACTATTCTCTGAACATGTTTTCTCTCCGGAATTGACAATATATACGGCCTGTAAGTAATGGGTGTATCATCAGTGAGTAAAATATCCACTTCGGTCGCGTTCGTGCATCGAATATCCTTCACAGTTTTTGCCACACAATCACTATATTCCTTCAGCAGACGTACAAGTTGTTCGCGTTGATTCTCTCTTATATCCGTTCCCACGTGTAGTTCATCCTACGTAAAGTAAATTCCTTCATTTTCTGCGCTTCTGTATTATCAACTTGACACTTCCATCCTTTTGTTATAATTTTATCCTTCTGAATTGTTAATTCCGCATGTGATCAGTTTAAGACTGGTAGAACACATTACATATCCTTGTCTGCTATTACAATTGTTCGCGGGAATACGTACTTGTGTCCTTCAGCTGTACGTACACTAAAATACACAAAAAGTTCTCCTTTGTCTTCCACATGGCAGATCACGTGTCCTACATATCCTGGTGGTATAACAGTTGCATGTTTGGCTCAGATGTTAACCTTCTTAGGGGGTCTCGCTTCGATTCCACTGGATGGTGAGTCTTTTTTCCTGAAAAATCTTAGCCGATTTGAATCTTTGTACACAACTACTTCCGGTGATTCTGTGAAAGGCTGTCCAACAATGATGGGTATGGATTGAACTATGTCTGGTACTATGTTGAATACTACATCCAGTTCTACTTCGTCAATTGTCAACTTGTGAACTCCAGTTTAGCCTAAAGACCTCAACCATCCATTACCGAAACCACGCAGAGTAACTGTCTTGCTTTTGTTGAATGGTAATTCTAGTTGTTGTGCTCCGCAGAAGTTATTAAGATGTTCCTTCCTGGCAGTTGTGGTTGTGGCTCTTGTTGACGTTGAACATGCTGATATTGACGTTGTTGTGGTCGCTGGTTCCTACTTCCACTGAATTCGCCTCCATTTCGTCCTGCACAAGTCGATACTCGTTGACGTTTGTTGTCATAATGTGAGCGTGTATATCCCAATTTTCCACAAATAAAACAACGAATGTTCGCCATTCCATCGTTGTGTTGCTGCGTAGTATATTAAGGCCACTTGTTCTTCTGAAAAGTACGATATAAATCGCGTTTAAGGGGAGTAGAAAGGTTTCGTGTCGCTAATTTATCCTCGATCGTCTTCAAAAATAATAAAAGAGACTGCGGCTTCTTGCATTCTCTGATAAGAGCAAGTGTTGAGTAGCGCCAGCTTCTCATAATAGTATTGCAAGATGGGTTCATCCGGTTTCTTGTTGCGAGAAATCATTTCTTGAAGCAACTGAAAATAATTTTCCTGTGACGGAAATGCCTTCAACAACATAGCCTTCCATGTCTCCCAAGAATGATTTATTCCTTGCAGCGCTTTATACCATATTTCTGCATACCCTCTCCAGCGAGATGTCACATACATGATGGTAGTTATTTCGTCCCATTTATGCATAGCGCGTAAAGTGAACATACATACTGAAATTGAGGACTGTTGTTAGGTAACGCCATGTTGTAATGTTGTTCCAGTTTCGTAATCCAGCTATACATAAACGTAACCAATATCCACACTGTTCCAAAAGTTGTGCTGGTGTGGTCCCAAAAGCTGAAAGTTAAAAATGTTCTGATCCCACTTCTGAAATGTAAAGAATACTAAAATTTATTAAAGAAAAGAATACTAAATTACATAATAGAAAACGATTACAAATATCTCAAATAAATAAATCTTCCAATCCTCAATCCCCGGATGGTCCGCACTACTCGCCACGAGCGTCAATACTCTGCAAAAGATAAAAATATATGAGTATATTCTCAGTGAGTACTTAGGATCCCCGTAAATGCTCCAGGCTCGAGCCCAACTTTTGGGATTAGGATAGGATTAGGTACCAGTCCCAGCCGCACTGTAGACTCTTCCTCAGCCCGCAAGCGAGGGAACAGCTGAACCGCAGAACAGCTCTTTCTCAACACCGCAGAGGAGAGCACTCAGTCTCATCTCCGCAGAGAATGAGATAGTCCCAGCCGCACTGTAGACTCTTCCTCAGCCCGCAAGCGAGGGAACAGTTGAACCGCAGAACAACTCTTTCTCAACACCGCAGCGTGAGAGCACTCAATCTCATCTCCGCAGAGAATGAGATAGTCCCAGCCGCACTGTAGACTCTTCCTCAGCCCGCAAGCGAGGGAACAGTTGAACCGCAGAACAACTCTTTCTCAACACCGCAGCGTGAGAGTAACCACACATAATAACCACAAAATCATAGCACTCACCGTTTCACAAAGAAGTAAATGCACCAACTAGACGTCGTCGCTTCGAAAACACTAGCACAACTGACCGATAATCAAATGAACAGTCATTTAATAAATATACGATCATGTAATTCAATTTAAAGCTGAAGTTAAAAATTAAAGAGAGAAGTAATTAAACATAATACTTGCATAATTCAAAATGGCGCTAACACTAATTTTAATTATTTTTGTCTTTTAAGAGTAGATACCTACTAGTTACACATTTTCATTATTGCAATCGAATTTTCTTGATTGTAATGAAAAATTGTTTTTATAGTAATAATTAATAATTTTTAAACAAATTACCGAGATAAAATCATAGTTTTCTTTTATACTAATGTTCGAAGCATATCCTCGAATTTCGAAATATCCTGTACAGTTTAAAATATGATATACAAGCATATAGAGTTCATTAAAGTGCAACCAATATGTTGCGTTGGCAATCTATGAAGTGACTACAATCAATATATTTATTACAACATTATAAGTTTATAGAATTTTCCACGGTAGTCACTAAAAATTATGATGATATGGAAACAGGCAGCTATTAAACAACGAATAGCTAAATGGACAGACGGTCTTTAACTTTCGAACTAATACGTCCTAATTATTTTAAGTTCACAAATTATCAGACCTATTCTGTAACTCAGTGGTTAATTTTTAACAACTGATTAAAACTGTTATCCAATAGCTATTGATTTAACAACTAAAAATCCTAATTTGTGTTATGTATCAACATACTTGATTGGTTAATATTTTTAACAAGTTGTTAAAAATTAACAACTGAGTTACTGAATAGGCCCGCATATCACAATATTTATTTTAATTATTTTTATATTCAATATAATTGTTTTTATTACTTTTATATTTGAGTAATTATTTCACACCCAAATCCTAGATCCTAAAATTGGTATCGTTTGAACAACTCGGTTTGGCAAGGACCCAGTTAAATTTGTATTGTTGGGGTTGAAACCACCCCACGTTACACTAAACCGGTAGGTAACAACTTTCTACTAGCTTAACAACTCTCCCGGTAGGTACGCCTTTGCGTCTCTATGGCCTAAGCTGATAACACGTAACATTTTAACAATTTTTTAAATAGGTAGAAAACTATAAAATTCAATTATTAATATCGTGGCACAAAATTGACCCCTGTGGTGCACTCTCCACGCCAGCATTGAGTACCCGTGAGGTGACGTTTGGTAAACGTCCGCACGGTACAAATATATCATCATTACCGAAATCTGTGTACAAAGCATATTGGCACACCCAACAATGGGTAATTTATGCCGTGATGATATATTTAAATTCATTAATTTTTATTTATTAAATATTTAACAATAAATTAAAATTGTTTTTAACAAGCAACATAGCGACATTAACGAACTACATAGAAACCACAGCATACTTAAAATTTACAACGCCAGCACAACGATACCGAATATACAAATAATATTGAATCCTTATTGAATTTCGAAAAACAAAATAAAATAAAACGTTGTATGTACCATGGGCATAAACAAGATTATAGTACTTGGGAAAATTAAAGGTCTCCGATACACGTCCCGTGCTACAATCTTTTTATTAATTGCAAAAGAACTTTTCCGTTCGCTCGCAAAATAAAATGTATTTTTACCTCCCGTCATACTGTAGGTAAGGGAGGTAATGTTATCGGTCCAAAAATTCGATGGTGAGTTTTCAGTAAATAAACACGAATTAGGGTCCTCACAACACGTTTTTACGTGTGGTGTGTGTGTTTGTGTGTGTGTGTGTGTGTGTGTGTGTGTGTGTGTGTGTGTGTGTGTGTGTGTGTGTGTGTATATATATATATATATATATATATATATATATGTGTGTGTGTGTGTGTGTGTGTGTGTGTGTGTGGGCGTGCGTGCGTGCGTGTGTGTGTGTCGGTCGATATTTTCGTCCACGACAACTCTTATAAGAAACTTCCAAATATTTCTATTTTGTTGATTAGATTTTGTATAAAATTGGATAATCGGAAGTGACTCTTTACTTGAAGCCCATAACAGTTTTTAATGAAAAATATTAAAATATTATCCAAAACATTTCAATTTTAGTATTTGAGACTTCTATATCAAGGGGAATAACATATTAGATTTTGGCTAAAATTAATAAACCAGAAGTGACACTTTACTTAAAGCTCTGAACAGATTTTTGTGAAAAATATATTATGATATACTTCAAAACGTGTCAAATTTAGTATTTAAGACTTTTATTTGAAGTGGAACAACATATTAAATTATGGCTAAAATTGAGAATTCGGAAGTGATACTTTACTTGAAACTCTTAACAGATTTTCGTGAAAAATACATTATGATATATTCCGAGACTTTTCAAAATTAGAATTTAAGACTTTTGTATGAAGGGGAGCAACATATTAGATTTGGGATACAATTCATAAACTGTAAGTGATACTTTATTTGAAGCTCTGAACAGATTTTTGTGAAAAATATATTATGATATATTCCAAAACTTGTCAAATTTAGTATTTAAGACTTTTATATAAAGAGAAGCAACATATTAGATTTTGGCTAAAATTGATAAACCGGAAGTGACACTTTATTTGAAGCTTCCAACAGATTTTCGTGACAAATAAATTGATACAATCCATTTTTTTTTAAATTTGGTATTTAAGACTTTTGTATTAATGAGAACGACATACTAAGTGTTTTCTAAAATTTATAAACCGAAAGTACTACTGTACAGGTAGCTATAAAACAGATTTTTAACGTAAGTGTTACAAGTCTACAACTGAATACAATAAATAAATAAGCAGGAATAATACACAGGAAATTTTGACGTTTATTCTAGGATTGAAAATAACAATTTTATTATAAAAAGCTTTTCGATGTTTACGAAACAGTAACAGTAACAAACCTCATAGTCGTCTATATATATATATATATATATATTCAAAACATATGAAAAATAATATTCAAACTACTAGGTCACTACATAATCCCACTTACAGAAAGAAAAGATCAAAAATATCGAAAAAAATAAAATGAAATGAGTTATACAAAAAATCACCACATGAAAACTCAACGTCAATCTTCTTTGAGAAAAGCTGGTTTCAATCTATCAATTGAAACTGTTTGTAACTTGTCGTTTACCAAAATTTAAAAAAAAAATTCGTAACGTTTTATAACTTTAAAGGGACCGTCAAAAGGTTGTTGCAAAGGGGAACCAATAGCATCATGTTTAACAAAAACATGAGTGGTACTATACAAATTTTTATCTACAAAAAGTTTGTAATTTTTAAATTTTGAAATTATGTATTGGTTTGAAGTTATTTATTGTTTGTTTTAATTGTTGAAGATAAAATGGAATATTTATGTCTGATAATTATTGTCGATGATTTTCAAAAAATTCACCTGGTAGTCGTAATTTGGTTCCGTAAACCAATTCTGCAGCACATTTTATTGGTTCTTTAATTGTCGAGCGGATTCCTAATAGCACCATAGGTAAGTAAGTAACCCATTCCGAAGGATTGTTATATGCTTTAAGAGAATTTTTTAACTGCCTATGAAATCGTTCAATCATGCCATTCGACTGAGGGTGGTATGCTGTCGTTTTAATATGATGAGTTTCTAATAGTAATAGCAAATTTCTGAATAAGCTAGATTCAAACTGTTTACCTCTATCTGTTGTTATAATTGAGGGAACTCCGAACCGTGCTATCCAATTATTCACTAATGCTTTTGCTATTGTTTCAGAAGTACAATCTTTAATTGGAATTACCTCAGGCCAACGAGTAAACCTGTCAATGCAAGTGAGAATATCCTTTAGACAACGGTAAAGTAACTAAATCTATATGAATATTATCAAAACGGAATTGTGGGTTAAGAAATGAACCAAACTCGGAGTTTGTATGTTTAATAACTTTGAAACAACATTAAATTTTGACTATACCTATATGATTACAGATTACATTTCGGTTATTTAGTGAATACATCCTATAAAACACTAGGTTTCATTATTAGAAATTCACGTAGCTTCACTAATATCACAACTCTCAAGTCCTTATACTTTTCTCTAGTTAGATCCAAGCTTGAGTATTGCCTGATTATATGGAATCCCATGTATCATACTCATAATATCAAAATTGACTCATAATATCAAAATTGAATGGGTACAAAGAAAGTTTGTACGATATTGCGCAATAAAATCTCTTCTTTTTAATTCATTTACTTACAGTTACTCAGTGAATGTATCAAATTTAAATATGCAAACATCGGATTCTAGACGTAAGATTCGCTCATGCTTATATTTACATGGGTTACTGCGAAATGTTTAAGATGACGTTAATTCAATGAGCTGTATACAAATAAATATACATTTATAAAACATGCCATACATAATATAATTTTCATTAATAAAATTTTTCTACACTTAATTACAAACATTTACATCAAACTAATTTTCTAATAAAGAATGTTACAATAAATTCACACGAATTTTCATTTGACATAAAATATTTATTTAATTTTTTTTTATATTATTCCATATACAAGTAAAGTATCACTGTGCTGCATATAATACGAATCAGCTACATACGAGTATATCTTCCCATTGTCATCCTTCACAAGCAGTTTGTATTCCTTACCAACTGCCAAATCAATTTTTCGTTCTAATGTTTGCACTCTGATGCATGTTCAGATATGCGAAAAAAGAAATTTATATGCAGTAACATCTACTTAAATCAAGAGGCAATATAACTCAAAAGGCTTACTTAGGGCACAGAATATATACATGACTAACGTCAACTTAGGGCCAGCAAGGCGGACCGGGTTCAGCTAGTATTTAATAAAAGATAATAAATACATGTTGATTGTTCACTCTCAAAAATAAAATAAATGAATAAAATATACATTTCAATATTTTTATATTTTAATAATTACAAAGAAAAAACACTTGGTGTAACTTTCATAAATTTTATATTATTGTTTTGTTAATCTTTACGCATAATAAGATATTGTTCAATTGTACCACAATAAATTTATGTAAAACAAAACGTGATTTATACATCGTTACGATACAATGGAT
The DNA here is from genome assembly GCA_963082715.1 of Harpalus rubripes. NCBI lineage: Eukaryota > Metazoa > Arthropoda > Insecta > Coleoptera > Carabidae > Harpalus > Harpalus rubripes. The sequence goes on from OY720465.1 coordinate 16,455,169, forward strand.
ACAATGAAACATAAATAAATGAATAAATATAAATATATCATCATGGCATATTACCCATTGCTGGGTGTGCCAGTCTGCTTTGTTTGCAGATATCGGTAATAATGATGACATATTTGTACCGTGCGGGCGTTTACTAGGCGTCACCTCATAAGCACTCACTGCTGGCGTGGAGAGTGCACCACAGGGGTCAATTTTGTGCCATTTAAAATTCGAAATATTTGGCGTCGGTCGGGATCGAATCCGGTTCCCCAGTTTCGCGACAATGAAACATCGACATATTGATATATCAATATTCCAATACATCGATATATCGATATATTTAATTTAATTCACATCGAATATTTGAAAAGCTTAAAAAAGCTTGAAATAGCTTGAAAAAGCTTGTAAATAAATAAAAATAAATAAATGATAAACCGGAAGTGGTACTTAATTTGGAGCTCTTAACAAATATTCGAGGAAATACGTAATAAAATATAATCCAAAATTTGGTATTACAGACTTTTCTATTTATTGGAACAATAAATTAGATTTTGTTTACAAACGATCAACCGGAAGTGAAACTTTACTTAAAGCTCATTGCTATTTCAATTGACGAGAGGTCATGTGTTGGCCACATCAGATTTTTATTTAATTATTTACAATATTAAAATAATAAACTTCTCGGTTAAGCGACAAAGTATCACTTTACACTCTTTATACTCAAATACTATTTTAGTTTGATTTGTTTTGCTGGCATCAGTTTTTGCCTCGACTGTAAACTTTTTAGATACGGCTAAAAAAGATCACTTTTACAGGCTTGATACAAAAAAAAAATCATTTGTGTTGATCACAGCAGGGATATAGTCACATCACAAAAATGTACATACCTCTTTATTTATATTTAGGTAATACATTTTATATATGAAGCGACTACTGTTATTTTATTTAAACTACTTTTATACCAAACATTTATACTTATTGATTATTATAAGCAGAACGTAGAACTGTGAAATATTGGTATGAAGTTTTCAATAGCTAAAAAAATAATACGTTTGTAATTACATTTCAGTTACAATAATTGAAACAAAACTCACACGTGTTTATGTTATAATAGACAATATGAAAATTCCTCCCGCTTTTATTTTTATGGGTCTCTTGCATCTCTCCATGATCATAAAAAGTATTTGTCTCATTTTTTTGTTACATCTGTACCATTCCATGTTGTAGCAGCTGTCTCCTATAGTAGAACTCTAACATAAAAAAATATTTTCCGACGACCACTACGAAAAGTACATAAATTCACACGCTAAACTCAGCGTCGTAGCTAGGGGCTGACGAGGGGGGCGGCTGCCAGGGTCGCAGCCCTTAGGGTGGCGCACTTTGCAGACCCACAGCTACAAACACCATATAAAATCATTATTGCCTGATTTAAAAAATGCAGATTACATTGCACTTCTTAATTGCCATGAAGAATATAGCTTAGTGGGCAGTTATCCCAATATAGCTATTGCACTTCGCCTAGCATTGACGCTACGTGTGACTTCTGCCAGCTGTGAAAGATCTTTCGGCAAATTAAAATTAATTAAAAATTATTTACAATCGCAGATTGGTCAAGAACTTTTGAGTAATCTCGCTATACTATCGATTGAATATGACATTGCAAAAAGTATTAATGTAGACCATATTATTGACAAATTGGCCTCAGAAAAAGCCAGATAAGTAAACTTTTAAGATTTTATAATGCCTAAATAAACGAATTCTTATTGTATTATTTCCCTTTCTACATAATAGTAAGTAAGAATTAATTTTGTGTTTAAATGTATATAAATAACTTAAATTACACTTTCAAAGTTAATGTGTTATTTCTCTTCCTAGAAAATCAGTAGAGGGGGGGGGGGCGCAAAACTCAAATCTTGCCAGGGGCGCTCATGACCCTAGCTACGACAATGGCTAAACTATTACTGAAAGTTGGTCATTGCACATCACTAGCAATGCTGTGTGATCAGATGCGTCTGCAACTGTGTGATATGATTTTATCACACGCTGCGATAACTGAGCGAACTAACCTAAAAATTTGTATTTAAAAGTTTGACAGTTGCAGATAATTTGCTGAATTTACACGGATAAAGAAGGTTGTACCCTGATTTATCAGATTTTAACATAATTTTTGGTGAATTCTGATAGGAATGATGTTAACATAATCTGTTTTAATATGTATATACAGTTATGTCAGTTCAACAAATTGTGGTCGTCGGAAAAGTATCGCGTACAACACGTGCTGAAAGGGTATTTCACACTCATATAATTGAACCACTCGCCTTCCGCTCGTGGCTCAAAATTCACATTCGTGTGAAATATCCAACTTTCAGCACTAGTTATACAGTATACTATTTAGTTCATAAAAATGTGATTGATCTATATAATAACGTATGGTCCTAAAGTTTTGAAAATTTTTAGATGTTTTGAATTTACACCAAATAACGTTGAATACAACAGGCACGTAGCCACGGGAGGGGCTCGAGCCTCCCCCCCCCCCCCCAAATTCTAATGAATTTAGTTTAAATTTATCCAAATGTATCTAAATGTCTGACAGTTCATTAAAAGTCAGGCATTTTTTCAATCACGTAAATTTATTGAAATGTATATTTATTTGAATTAATCAATTTATTCGTAAAAAAATTAACATTAATACACTGACGCAGTTTTCTTAATTTCAAATTATTTGAATTAAGCGAAGCGGTACAAAAATTCCCGGCAATGGCATTACTTGCGCCGGCGTGCCGGTGAACAGATGTCGTAATAAAATTAAGGCAGGGCCAAACTAGCACAGTACAGTGTACGCCAAAGTTGGCTTTACATACGTTACAAATTAAGAAATGTGAAACAATTCTGCTTTTCTTTGAAATGAAGTTACATTTAATATATAAATTGAAGACGAAATTGAAACTAAAACGAAATATAGTTTACATTAAAAGAAATTATAAAAAAAAGGTATTTACATATTCATTTTTACCTGCAGTCACATTACAAATTCAAATTACAATTTGCATTACACACCTTTTGCACCTAGAATATGATTGAAGTATTAATAAATACTATTTATAACAATAATTCGAAATAAGATAATCGTATGGAAACATCAAAAATATTTCACAGAGATACGAATGCAAACACCAACACCAAACCAAATAAATAGCATACATGGTCAACAATACAATTTATTTTGTTTGGATCAGCCGGTAATCCATTTAAATTTTTGATAATTGATTTTCGAAAATGTAACACGGATATTTTTATGCTTTGAGACAATGATATACCTGTTGATGGTCTATTAAATTGTATTATCTTATTTTTCGTTGCTATGTCCCTTCTAGGAAATGATTATTAAGTAAATCCGTAATAAGTAACACTTGAAATTTCCATTCTATACATTTTCATAAGAACAAATATAAGTTAAATTAATTATGTATAAATTATATACCAAATAGTTACCTAAAATAAATAATTAAATTTTTTTCACTACCAAATGCTGGCAAGCTATACATATATTCGTAAAGGAATTTACAATATTTTTGGACGAATGCCTGAGTGTGATATTGTGATATCTGTGGCAACAATTTATCGGACAATAAAAGATTGTGAAGAAGATATACCCTGTGTTAATTTGCCTAAAAGTGGTCGATCAAAAATTTTGAGCCACAAGCGTAGCCAATAATATATTAATCGTTTCTACCTGTATGATAATTTGATGTCCACTCCAACAATAAAGAAATAATTGAACTAGCAACACTAGCAAGTATGTCAATGCAAATTCTGCACTTCCAAACGGTATCTGAAAAGAAAAATATGAAATTTTAATATAAAAGTTAAATGATCTATCAAAATAAAATATTAGTCATTATCATCAGTTGTATAGTCAATAGTTATACAACAAGAGGTTCGAAAATATCGAATATACAACTGAGAGGACAAGATGTGTTTTCAGGTTATCGAATCACTCAATATTTGCACTACGATTAATTTTGATCAACAGTTCAGCTGAACTTGAAGTTCAGTTCAATATATTTAGTACAACTTACCCTAAACCATTTCTATTCGAATATTATTCTTGAATACTACCTGAATATTGAAAAAAAATAAAATGTGTGCTTCACTTGTAAAACGTACATTTATTGTACTTGTGCAATCACCACTCGACTACGTTTCGTGCCGTACATAACAATGTAATATTAGTAATAATTATTACCCTTAGCAACTGCAAACCAATAATACAAAGAGACATGCAATTTGATAGAAATTGTACCATGAGTCCAGGATTGAAAAATGTTTCTACATCTTCCAATAACCTAAAAAAATATTTTTAATTAAAATAAAAGAATGAAACAACACTTTATTTTTATTGATTGCATATAAAATACATTCATTTTGAAAATAAAATGCCGTACAATGTTTTGAAATAATAATTATTCTCCTCTGTCAGTTTTTTACCTTCCATCACCTTTAGGTAATGAAGGTATTGTCTTTGGTCAAAATATTCGATGATGAGTTTTAATCAATAAGCACATTTTTGGGTCCCTAGAATACGATTTTACTATTTTTACGATGTCTGTATATATGTATATACAGGGTGTAAAAGAAATAAGTCCATTAAATTTGACCTGTAATATAACTCGTCGAGAGCAACAATATTTCTTAATAACTTTTTCTCGAAATCGCATATTTTTTTAGCATTTTTATTACCCCGTAAATTGACGAGTCGTTCCAAATATTTTTGTTATAATTGAATGCAGTAGCAATAGCTATGAAAAATTTTGATTTAGCAATTGACAGTCTTGTCAATTGTTCCAATTAAATTTTGACATTAGTAATAAACTTGTTTATAAAGTAAAATTCTGTCAAAATGCGAGCACACAGACATTGTAATGACTTACCTATGGTTCATTTATTTATTTTTTTACTCGTATCTGTACTACATTTTACTTGATATCACGGTTGACATAAAGACAGTGTCATGGAGTTGCCAACGCATTTACACGAAGCGTTTCCAAATCATCACCAAATCATTCTGTTAATATTCGCACATTTGTTAATCTTGTACATCTTTATCACATCACAATACAATTTTTTTAAAAAAGGAACAGTTATATCCATAACATGTGCAAAAAGTTCTGTTTTCAGCACATAACAGACTTCAATTTTGGGAATGGCTCATAATGTTCATTAATGAGACTGAATTTACTTGGGAAGGTGTATTTATTATGCACAATACATATCTCGACAGACGAAAATGCTGTAAAAATTTTCATATATAATATCATAAGTGAGAATTTTATTTTATTCTCATTTGTTTAATATGTTTCAACGAGAGCCAACACACGTGTCCATTAATAATATCATAAGTGGTAAATTTTTGCCGGAAAATTTTTCAGATTGTTACGAGAGCCGGTTGCCTAGCAATGTATTGAGTGACATTGACAAAAAAATCACGAGTTGTCAAACGAGTGATTTTTGATCAATGTCACGAGATAAATTGGCAACAGGCTTGTGTAAAGCAATAGGAAAATTTTTCCAGGATAATATTTAACCACGAATGGTATTCGGATGACTATTTCCGAAATAAAAATCAGGTTATCATTTATATATTTTTTTATTGTGTTTAGTGGTATTATGTTTCAGTTTGCTTTTTCAACGTTTTAAATAGATTCCTGTTCGAATCGACTCGTTTTTAATAAAAACTGATAACACTGAAAATACACAGACTTTGACAGGTATGTAAACAATATGTTTCTAAAACGTCAAAAAAATTTCGCTTATCAAAACTCACTTACTTGTAAAATTACCTCTTATTGGCTTAGGATGCGACAAATTTTTGTGACGATGTTTTGTCGAAATGAAACTTGGTAACTATGTAGAATCAAGAATTTGGATTGGTTTATATATTTATGAGTGAAATAGTCATCAAAATTGTTTGGGTGGGAACAAAAAATGGACGACTAATTATTGGTACTCATGTACCCCTTTTAACCTTTCGACGTCCAAGCCTTGTAAACTAACGAAGAGTCCGAAGTGGGGTCACAACGGTCCCCCATCGGAATTCGGCTTTTTACCTTCCTGTATGGCCTCAGATACATTTCCCTTCTACAAAATAATGGTAAATCCGTTCTTGAAAATCTTTATTGTATATAAGATATTAAAAAAAAAAAACATTCCAGTAAAAATTACAAAAATTAACTTAAATTACCAAATTAGGATTTAATTATTAAAAATCTATAGTAACAGGATTGAATTGGTCTATTCCTTAGATGCACAAGCTACGGTGGTTACTTTTTTTTCTGTGGGATTCACATACAAATTTTTTAAATTTTTGCAAAATATTTTGTATTTTCTGTCGTCTTTCCTTGAACACTTGTAACACCTACCACGTTTTCTTGATTCAGATGCAACTTCAACACAAGAGGGACCAGGAATTTCCATTCCGCAATCTCTTATAGCTTCTTTGATATGTCTATGGAGGGAGTTATCGTTTGCACGAATTTCCATATTTCCTCTTGCAAGGTCATCCCCAAGTTTTAGTAAAAACAAACGCCTTCGATAGGAGCTTTGTTTTTTCCACCCTGGATTTTTCTGGGTATAGATCACAAAAGAGTTTAAAGCATAGATGTCAATTATATTCTGGAAAAGTCTGTAAGGCCAACGTTTAGTGGCTCTAGCACAGGTGTACTCTCTAATAAATTTGTCCGCATTATCAACACCACCCTTTGTGGCATTATAATCCAATATTATTGGTGGTTTCTTTTCATTATTTTCAGAAGTACTGTCATCATGATGTTGAGAAGACAAGAGATGGACCATCTTATGTTTTTTAGGAATATAGGAAACCATTGTGAGATCCTTTGTAAAGGCAAATCTTGAGGAATGCTCTGGAAGAGAAGTAATTTTTAGTTCTTGTGGCGTATCTAATTTATTCTTTCGTACAGTTCCAACTAGAGTAAGATTTTTTGTCAACAAATAATGGGCTACAGGAACTGACGTAAAAAAATTGTCAGTAGTAATTCCTCTTCCACTATTGTGATAGGGTGTAACTAAATCTGTTACCACACGGTATCCTTGATTTTGTTCTCTTGCGGAGCCAGGAAGTTTTCCAGTATATACTTGCAAGTTGCAGAGATACGATGTCTTAACATCGCAACTGCCCAAATTTTAATGCCATATTTAGCAGGTTTCGATTTTATATATTGTCTGAAAGGGCAACGTCCATGAAAGGCATTTAACTGCTCGTCTACCGTCAAATTTTCATAAGGTTCAAAAGATTTTTGACAATTTGAACAAACATATTCCAAATATCTGATATTGCTGCTAGTTCGTCGGTTTTTTTCCTGTCACCTCTTGTCAATTTGTCGTCAAATCGCAAAAAAACAGATATCTCTGTAAATCTGCTTCGCGACAGTGCAGCAGGAAAAAATGAGCGTCTTATACTACAATCAGTAGTCCACATTTCTCTTACAGATTCTTTTCTGCATCTAAGAGCTCCTGCTTTTATGAGGATCCCCAAAAAACAGTCAAGCTCATTATGGTCTAATGGTTTCCATTTTTTTGGCTGATTTTGATACTTTTCATTATATAAAGCATATCTTTCGGCCTCCTGATTTGTATATAAGCATATCGTGTTTTTCATCTCGGTTGTTATAAATAAATTGAATATTTCAACGAAAGACTCAGTATTTCGACTGTAAGATGTAAGACCAGGTCTCGCATTTACAATATTCCTTTGCAAACGTCTGGAGCTTTGTCTAGGTTTACTGCTCCATTTTATTCCTGATTTGGCAATGTACTCTTCTATTTCTTCATCGTCTACAACTTCTTGATCAGTAGTGTCTTCGGACAAATTGGGTTCTATGTCAAATTCTTCTTCAGAGTGTATTTCTATATTATCATCCTCTGATTCGGACACATTTTCTTCTAAAATGAAGTCTTCATCTTCTTCCTCAGGGTCAGAAACATTTTCGAACTCCACTTCATTCTCTGAGTCCGTTATATCTCCGAATTTCTCAGCGATCTAAGTAAGTTCTGTGTCCGTTAAATATTTACGTGTACTCATTTTCATAAAAACAATTGTAAAAATTCAACACAATCTGAAATAAAAACGGCAAGACCGAAATGGGGTACATTAGGGGCACACTTACCTAATTAGATAATATCTCTCAAAATACAATTTCAATCACAAAGAAAACGCATGTAACATAACCTTAACATGTATGTGACAAATACATGGAAACACTGCTGCCAACTAATACAAATGAAAAAGTTACCAAAAGAATTGTAAAAGTGGGGGACCCGAGTTACCCCACTTAGGCCTCCAAAGGTTAAATGGACAAAAGTTTGTACTTATATTTTTTGAATAACGTATTTAAACTATTATGATTTGTCGACGATAAATAATCATCTCATAACCTAATAACTATGCTTTTGCTCTTCCTCTCATTACCTCGTCCCTCCTTGTCTTCCTCTCGTTACCTCGTCTCTCCTTTTCTTCCTCTATTCACACTATTCGCAGGTAATTAAGAGCCTGATTTAATACACAACTTTATAATTTTGTTATCCAAAATTTAAAATTATTTATTTTAAATATTGTAAGTAGTAAAGGGGGTCCGAGAGCCGGTCACCTCAATGCAATAGACAGAGACAGACAATCTTGGATAAATGGAGTTTGTGTGAGAGCGAGAGAGATGCAAGAGTAGAAAGAGAATTGGATGAGATGGGTTATGCAGAGTATGAACGAATCAGATTCACTGGTCAAGCAGGCGGCGGTCGCGTTGGGGGTAATCTGTGATACGTGTATTCTGGTATTTTACTAACGTGCAAAGGACGAAACTTTAAATAATAGATGGAAGAAATATAATGTTACGCTCATGCTTTGTGGAATTTATTTGTATATCTTATTAATGTAAACTTTTAGTCCGTTGTGGAATTTTTTCTACCACTTAGTATAATGTAAACATTTCAGTTCCCGGACGAGAGGAATAGCCCGTGATCTAGTCTTATGCTGTTTACGAGGGTAGAAATAACGATTTGCTCGTCTTGAGATGACGTTTCTTATTTTATTATTTAATATCATTTTATAAAACAATTAAGTAATAATAATTGTTAAGTGTAATTTCTAATATTTGTATTGTGTACTATTTGTGATTATTAAAGTGTTTGGTTAGAGTATTTGGATTGTTCTCATAATAATATGTGTGAAACGGTACAGATATCATGCCCTTGCTGTTGTGATAAACGCAATGTATATGGATAAGAAGCTTTACTTAATTTCGTTTGAAGGTAAGATTATTTAGAAATAAAACATGTTTCTTTATTTTACTTATTTTGATTAAACACATTTATTTATAAGAAAATAAGTGTAATCTTCACATTTTATTAAACATAGTATACAGTAATAGTAAAACATAATACATAATAAAATATTAAGGATATATATTTTACATTAAAATTAGTGAACTTACTTTTATATTTCTTTAATATACTTATAAAATAAATACAAATACATACATTTGAATAACATATTATAAGTAATATAACAATAGGGATTATTATTTAATATTATACATGAGTGGTTACCTGATTATAAATATTAAATTTTAATATGATATATACCATCACAAATAAATATATAAATATTATGTTTCGTTTATGAGTATTTTTGCTTTTTCACAGTTCCAAACGGTTCAGAGCTAATATCATTAAATTTTCTTTTAAGATAAACATTTTGATACGTTTTAATTTGATCACAAGACAGTACACGAAATTGTTTAGTGCGTATAATTTGATTTTCGTATTTCAGAACTATAGGTTCAGTATATTCAGTAATCATTTTTACTAAATTATCAAAATGAACTATATTTTTATTGCTTACATTAATTGTTATGCCTTTAATTTTGTATTCTGTTTTAATATTATTTTATCGCCAGATACACACACTTGAAAAGCGTAATGTTTTGGACCCCCAGATGCAAAAGCTTTTATATAAGAACCCTTACCATATTTATTGAGTTCGTTCGTCATATCACCCAAAAAATTTCTGTGTTCTGGCATCCACTCGTTTGGTTTTTGGGTGTAAATTATACTATCTGTGTCACAGTACAGTGCCCGAGTTCCAAGTTTATCTAAATATTTGTAAAGGTATATACGTGCTAGTGCAGTTGTATAAGCTGCTATGAAAACATTTGTGGTAGGAGATACTTGTCTATTATTGTCTTTCCACGTAATGTACATAATTTCTTCATTGATAGGTATGGTTGACTGTACTTCATAATTTGGATTGCAAAAATATGTAATTAATTCCTCATATGTAGAGATAATTTTAGTATGTGTTAAGTCATCTCTCATACCAAAGCGGCCCCATAAACTATTCAATTGCAATTTTGAAATAGATCTTAAACCAGGATTATTTTGTATTTTATTTTTATCTAACAAAATTCCCTCTCTTTTATAAAAATCTTGAATATATTTTTCTTTTAAATTTTCATTATTTAAACATTCAATAGGCCAGTCACTAGCTTCTTGTTTAATTTTTAAAAAATTATTGACATAGTTTGCAAATAAACCACCAGTTTTTGAATTTGGATCATATTTTTCAGTTTCAAATTCCCAAACCTCGTATTTTTGAACAATTTTATAACCTTTAGAAACAGCTAAACGAACTTCATTAACGACCCATGTGGATGTTAATTCTCTATCGGTATCAGAGTGTGTGCAGTCATTGATATTCATGTTTTCCGCACAAGTACGACATAAAACTGTTGCGTCCCTCCGGTGCGAAGGACTAAGTAATAAGGACCTAATGGCTCGAAGGACCATATGTTCAAACCCTAAACCAGCGAATCCGGTCTAGAAGAACCAAAATGTTTTGATCCTGCTCGCAAGCCCAAATGCGATGTCTCTAGATCAGCGAATCCGGTCTAGAAGCATCAACAATGTGTTTGATGTTAAATTCAATGAATAAAACAAAACTATATGTAAACCAAAATAATTACAACCTTCGATAGCTGGTTCACATCACTGGACTTGGCCAATAAACGGGATAATACTAATTTGTGAAACGTACTAATTAACAACGAACGAAGGACCAGATAGTTTTACGAACTAACAAACGTGCTAAATATAATTGCACCAAAATAACAAACAACTGAAAACCAATTCTGAGAGATATGTGATAGCGTATTGAATATAAGTGACAAACAATAATAAACCAAAAATAAAACAAATACGATATTTGTAGAATTAACTAAATCATTTCATAAGTGTATGAACAAACAAACTTAGTTAAACAATATTAAGAATTCTAAATGAATTTAATAACAACCAACTAGAATGCAAACTTGTTGCCTTGACTGTACCTAGTCGACAATAACAGCAGATGTGCTGTGGATGACGTCACTCGAAGGTGAACTTGTGCAAACAGGTTTACAAAGAAATAATAATAATTTCACCCAAGGAAATATGAATCAATCAAACCCTAACAACACGAATTCCCGTGAGAAATCAAATTGTACAGTTCGATTTTACAATTGATTCCTGAGATGTGTCTATTAGCTGCATAAATTGGCGCCGGAAAGTATTCACGGATTATAAAGTACCAAATTAAATGAAAACCGAACGATACTCCTTGAATTAGTCGTGCTAGGCTAATCAAGCTACGCGTACGATAATTAAACAACCAATTACTTTACTGACCATATGAAAATCAGAAAGTTTATGCAAAATGGTGGAAAACCACTCTCGCGAACGACGACGCGATACGTGTTTACCGTTTGCAAGCCAGAGACACTCTGAGTTGGTCGCAGTCGGTCAGTGCTGTAGCAGCTGCACTTGGCGTGGGGTTGCGCGCGCACTCGCGTGAAACTAGACGCAGTAATATTAATATTAATAATTAGTTTAAGATACTACAGCTATTTCAAACAATTCTAAAATTAAACTTAAACACGTAAAAATATATAACTAATTTTTCAAAGTAACAGAAACAGTTATTTCCATTTATTTATTGACTTATTTAAATAGAGTCAGGGCGGGTTAACCGTTCTATTCCCATGTGCAGCGGGTTGCTACCTCAAGGGGTTAATATTTTCCAAATTCCTCTCATTTAAAACATGTTAGTTTTAAACATAAAACAAACATACATTTTTTGTTTATTTTCATTGGTAATACGGGATGATATAATTCACGTGGTGGTAATATTGTACATTTAATTAATCCTTCAAAATTAAAAATATCTGGACAATCATCACCTAAATATATCGTTGGATGACCGATCGGGTAGGCTGAATATTTGTTAATGTACGGATATAAGCTACAAATATCAGAATAATAATTTTTTTGTTTTTACTTTCATCAATTTTATAATGAGTTACCATTGTTTCAACTCTTCCTCCATAAAAACTGTCACGTGGATTTATGGGTTTTATAGACAATATTTTACGTGTATTAAAAAACTGTTGTAAATTAATATTATTTTTACGATTTTTTTCGAATTGACAACCCCACATTTCTATTACTACTATTATCCTGCACTTTTTAATATTTCTATTTTTCTAATTGTTGATTCATATCGAAAATTCATTGTATCGTCTGCAGTATTTAATAATGAATTATTACGGTGGTATGGATAGCAAGTAGGACATCCATGATACCAACAGCCTTGATATTCATATATTATTTTTTTATTTTCTATTTCTGTGTAACCGTCTACTTTAAAACCCTAATATATTACGTTCATTATTATTGAAAGCGTGTTGTATTTTAATGTTTCGTTCTTTCTCCTCCCACAATAACCAAATAGTTGCCTCAAAAGAATATTTTTGTTTACATCTGTATCCAGATGGTGGGACAATAGCTATTTTATTTTCTTCCAAATAATTTTTTCTGTACGTATAAAGACATGCACTAGCTATAGTTATTGAACGTCTAAAAATGTCAACATTATTATTTTCAAAAAATAAAGTTTTAAATTTCATACATGCCTCCCGTAATATATTGACGTCATTTATACAGTATTTAATTAATTCTTTCTTCAAATTAAAAATATAATGAGACTGTTTGTTTTCGTTATACCATTTATTAAAACTTACAATTTCATCGGAACTCATACTCTGTATAGGATAATATTGTTTTGGAGGTATGGGTCCAATATAATCTAAATTTTCACTTCGAATGAAATAATAAGGGAAATAACCTTTTTCCAAAACATTATCACATTTCAAGTCAAATGCACTAGGCATCTTACTTAATTTCATAGGTAAAAAATTTAAACTATCAATAAAGTTTATGTTTTTTAAACGAATATTTAATATTTTATTGCCCCGAATTAATATGTCCGGTGTCAATTTTAAAGTATCAGCTATGTATCTTAAAAGAAAATGTCCGTCATATGATCTAAGATTATGAGCAATTACAATAATCTCTTTCAAATTTTGTCGTGGTAACATTCAATATTCAAAAAATTGTTTTATAGGATTTTCCATAAATATATGTTCACGAATACCACAATTATTACAAAATTTATTACTCACATTAATACTTCTTTCTATGCAATGTATGCAAGATTGTTGTGCTACACACAGGACTGGTACATGTTCAAATGAAATATTTTCTTTCTTCTTTTTAGATGAACAGGATGTTGTCTTATCGTCGTTGAATGGTGTATTTTGTGAACATTCCAAATCAAAAAAGATGTAAAGTACATGTGCAGCTGTTTTTGAATCGTCAGTCGTAATATTTTTCATAAAACATTGATGATTAGGTGGAAAATGTTGCTAACAAGAACAATAAATTGAAATATAAGTAATTAAGTAAAATAAAACAATACAATAGAATTACTTACTTGACATACAGAGCAAAATATTTCGAAGCATTCGTGGGGTGTTTTCCTTGTATTCAGATTATAAGTTTTGGAACATTTCGTGCAATATTTAATAACTTCACACATTGATCTATTTTTAGTGTATGTACTAGCCTAAGCTCGGCTTCGCCGAGTTTACCCTAGGGCTCCGCCGATAGTGTTTTATAATAGTTTATACGTACATCCAATCTGTCTACGCACAATTTAAAACCAAAGTGGTAACGTCAACAGTCTTGTCAGATACCCAAGTTCCCCCTTCTATCAAACGAATTAACTTTATGCATAAAACAAAAGCCAATCAACCTGTCATAAATTTCCACACTTGTGTCTAAAAGTTCGTAAACAGACCTCTCATTTGATACCAAACACGACATATTTCTAGCACCTTTATACAAAAACAAAAGCCGACCGAGATGTCTATTTGTTGACACTTCTATGTTACAGCCCTGCAGAAAAAAATTCACATGATCCTAATCACTACATGGTTCTGACAACTTTATGTAAAAAACAAAAGCCGGTCAAGTTGATGTCAAAATTTTGAAAGTTCTATAGTTTAGCCATGCAGAAAACTTTTCATTTAATACCAAAGAGGATATACAGGTGTTTCATATAAGAGTTCAAGGCTTTGGAGTATGAATTCTGATACCAAAAGGGGGAAAAATCCCAATAAACATTGATGCTATAACGCTTTCTAACAGAGATAGGTACCCAGGATTTTATTAAAAAAAAAAAAAAAAAAAAAAAAAAAAAACAGGAAACAGGTTATTTTTATTTATTTTTGTATTGGGTCATAAATAATTATTTATAAAATGAATCCCAGAGCAAGTGTTTAAAATGAAAGGCATTACATTCAATAAATAAATCAGTATTATTTAAAAATACTACGGTAAATTACTAAAATATTACATTTTCATTAAATACAGAAAGCTTGGCAATACTTTTTTGTATTAGAAATATTAAATAACAGGTGTAACAATTAAATAATTATCGGATTGAAATAAGTGGAATTTTTAATTAATTAAATCTCATTTAAATTTTAAATTAATTAAACAAATTCCATCAGCCAACTATTTTCTGCTATTTCAGTATTATGCTTCATTTAAGATAAATCCTCGGTATCTCTGTTATGAAGCGTTCTAGCACCAATGTTTATTGGGATTTTTTTCATGTTGGTGTCTAGAATTCATACTCCGAAGCCTTACATAGTTACATGAAACAGCCTGTATTTCTGACAAATTTATACGAAAAACAAGAAAAGTTTTCTCATGGACTGTCATAGAGAATTGTCAAAAATACGACAGCTCGATCGGCTATTCTTTTTTGCATAAAATTGTCAATAATATTTCGGAAGTGTAGTATCTATAGCTGAGTGCACGATGTATAATGTATTACAAAGAATGGCTAAATAACCGGGTTAGTTCATACAGTATGCCGCTAGATGTCAGGTTTTTTGCGACCCGGTTTTTACAAAAATATTTGAAATAGTAAATTATTCCTATATATCGCACAATATTTTATATTTTCAATACATTACCTTTTATCTTTTGTCAGTTCTATGTATGTATTTTATACAAATTCCATACAACAGGCTTCTATAATTTCAGTCAAATTATAAAATAAACATAATGTCATGTACTTGACACTGACATCTTTCAATCAGAATTTTCTAAATCGTAGTACCTGTTTCTATGGTTATATCATGGCTGGCTGCTACAAAACCGCACATTTTGGCACCTTAAAAAGACTATGGTCCGTATTCTTACATCTTAAAGTAGCGCTACTTCCGAAAAATCGCTACTTCAACTGTCAAATGTCAACTTTAACATTAAAATGAGAGATATAAAAATAAATTAAATTGTAAAAAGCATTTATTTCTAATGTCATAGGTTTCATTTACAAAAATATGAAACCTATTCTTATCTACTCATAAAATTATATAAATAAAAAATCGAAATAGCGCTACTTCCGAAGTAACGTTACTTCAAGAGGTGAAAATTCGGGTCTATATCTCTTTATTTGATCCATACCCTGTTGTACATCCTATATCACAACATTTTCTATTTAAACGCGAACTTATTTTAACCGCAACCGACACACTGCGGCACACCAACTGCCAAACGCCTGTCAAATGGTAACGGGTCGCGTTACCTTCTTTTTTACCAGCTAGTTATGTCAACTCATCTCGTACTCTCACCTATAGATACTACACCGTGGTAGGAACTGATGAAAACATATAATGAAATGAACAAATGCTGCGCATTTTATGCGAGCAAACAGGACAAAATTACAGGATAAATATAAACATAATACAAGGTGCCCATTTTATATGTTACCGCCTGAAATTTTAAGAGTAAGCAAAACCATATACATTTTATAAGCCACTTGGTGAATATTAGTACTTTAAATCGAATAATCACAGTAGGTATAAGAGCAAAACAAAATTTTAAAAACCAAGTCACTTATGAAATGTATCATGGATTGCCTAATCATGAATTTTCAGGCGGGAACTTTTAAAATGCGGACCCTGTATTAGTAACATGTATATGAGTACACAATACTAAATTTAAAGATAAAAATAAATCAAACAAAACTAAAAGATGTGTTATTTTAATTCTAGAGTAAACAGTTAGTTACAAACTGCAGAAAAGTAAGTGCTTACATTACATTAGATCTGAACTTTTACAACGAATTTGAAAATATATCAATAAAGTTTGGATTGTTAAAAATGATAGGTATTAAAGATTACTTTTCTGGCTCATGCTGTATGATTATGTAATTTAAAATATTTTTTATTAGTACGATACAATAATTGGGAATAAAAGAATTTTAATATAGATAATTTTAACGTAATATAAGAAAATAAAATACAGATTAAATTCTGTACCGTTTTAAGATAGATATCGAATTATGTATAATCTGAAATAATTTTAAACGTAATGTAAGAAAATGAATTACAAAAAAGAACAGATTAAAACATACTATCTAAAATTATTGAATTGTCTTGTTCCAGACTATGATTTTCCTGTACACGTCTTAAAATCATTACCTATACCTATATATACAATCGGTTTATAACGTTGTACTATGTCTTCCGATGCGAATTCTCCACTGGTCTTGCCATAGATCTTCATTCTCTCTTATTTCTTCTTGGATTCCTGCAACCCAATTCCTTCTAGGTCTCCCTCTTTTCTTTTTGCGGCTAGGAGTTTACTGTGGTATGTGTTTTGCCATTACTCATTTGCTGTACGTGATCGTACCATCTTAATTGACTTGTTATTATATCATCGGTTATAGTAATTGATACATGCATAATTTGTCATTAACATATCAAATATGACATGACAATGTTTATCTTTTAAATTTTGTACATCGATTGTGATATTATTCCTACCTTTCTGAACCTTTTCGTCGTGTTTCCTTATACATTTTCCAAAATTCTATTTACAAAATAAAATATATAACATAATAATAAACATGGCTTACAATCATTACATATACCTACCTTGTTAAATTCATCATCTTTTCATTAATTATTACATATTATTTAAACATTTTATTGCATTTAAAAGGAAGAAAACTGATAATTTGTCATCATTGACATTGACATAACAGCGTTTATCGTCTTAAATTTTCAAGGAAAACTGTGATCGTTACTGTGAAAAATATTGTTTAGTTAGAAATATTTGTTTTTTACCTAGTTACTTATGACACATTTGGTAACACTGTCCAAATACATATGAACCGTCAAATTTTATAATTTTTAATTAAAATGGTTTAGGCCTTTTTTACCTGTGCGGATATAATTGCCCATTCTCAAAATTTATAATTATGAATTAAACTTCTTTCAAATTGTCTCCATTTCATTAATATTTCCATTTAAAGGTTCAAAATGACATGACAAACATGGCGTTCTTCGTCTTAAATTTTCAAGGAAAACTGTGATCGTTACTGTGACCTATTGTTTCTTTCCCAATTTTCAACCTTTACTAATTTTTTTACACAAAAACTATGCATCCTACTGGAATTCGACCCATTAGAAGGGCATTGAAGCCAATCATTTCCGACAACTTGGTATAAATTTCACGAAAATCGGTCGCACCGTTCAAGCTGTAGCCTTGTCTAAAGTTTCGGCGATCGTCTTGATTAATTCAAACAACTATATATGACTCAAACCTTTTAGTATTAAGGACTAGCCTAACCTCGGCTTCGCCGAGTTTACCCTAGGGCTCCGCCGATAGTGTTTTATAATAGTTTATACGTACATCCAATCTGTCTACGCACAATTTAAAACCAAAGTGGTAACGTCAACAGTCTTGTCAGATACCCAAGTTCCCCTTCTATCAAACGAATTAACTTTATGCATAAAACAAAAGCCAATCAACCTGTCATAAATTTCCACACTTGTGTCTAAAAGTTCGTAAACAGACCTCTCATTTGATACCAAACACGACATATTTCTAGCACCTTTATACAAAAACAAAAGCCGACCGAGATGTCTATTTGTTGACACTTCTATGTTACAGCCCTGCAGAAAAAAATTCACATAATCCTAATCACTACATGGTTCTGACAACTTTATGTAAAAAACAAATGCCGGTCAAGTTGATGTCAAAATTTTGAAAGTTCTATAGTTTAGCCATGCAGAAAACTTTTCATTTAATACCAGAGAGGATATACAGGTGTTTCATATAAGAGTTCAAGGCTTTGGAGTATGAATTCTGATACCAAAAGGGGGAAAAATCCCAATAAACATTGATGCTATAACGCTTTCTAACAGAGATAGGTACCCAGGATTTTATTAAAATAAAAAAAAAAAAACAGGAAACAGGTTATTTTTATTTATTTTTGTATTGGGTCATAAATAATTATTTATAAAATGAATCCCAGAGCAAGTGTTTAAAATGAAAGGCATTACATTCAATAAATAAATCAGTATTATTTAAAAATACTACGGTAAATTACTAAAATATTACATTTTCATTAAATACAGAAAGCTTGGCAATACTTTTTTGTATTAGAAATATTAAATAACAGGTGTAATAATTAAATAATTATCGGATTGAAATAAGTGGAATTTTTAATTAATTAAATCTCATTTAAATTTTAAATTAATTAAACAAATTCCATCAGCCAACTATTTTCTGCTATTTCAGTATTATGCTTCATTTAAGATAAATCCTCGGTATCTCTGTTATGAAGCGTTCTAGCACCAATGTTTATTGGGATTTTTTTCATGTTGGTGTCTAGAATTCATACTCCGAAGCCTTACATAGTTACATGAAACAGCCTGTATTTCTGACAAATTTATACGAAAAACAAGAAAAGTTTTCTCATGGACTGTCATAGAGAATTGTCAAAAATACGACAGCTCGATCGGCTATTCTTTTTTGCATAAAATTGTCAATAATATTTCGGAAGTGTAGTATCTATAGCTGAGTGCACGATGTATAATGTATTACAAAGAATGGCTAAATAACCGGGTTAGTTCATACAGTATGCCGCTAGATGTCAGGTTTTTTGCGACCCGGTTTTTACAAAAATATTTGAAATAGTAAATTATTCCTATATATCGCACAATATTTTATATTTTCAATACATTACCTTTTATCTTTTGTCAGTTCTATGTATGTATTTTATACAAATTCCATACAACAGGCTTCTATAATTTCAGTCAAATTATAAAATAAACATAATGTCATGTACTTGACACTGACATCTTTCAATCAGAATTTTCTAAATCGTAGTACCTGTTTCTATGGTTATATCATGGCTGGCTGCTACAAAACCGCACATTTTGGCACCTTAAAAAGACTATGGTCCGTATTCTTACATCTTAAAGTAGCGCTACTTCCGAAAAATCGCTACTTCAACTGTCAAATGTCAACTTTAACATTAAAATGAGAGATATAAAAATAAATTAAATTGTAAAAAGCATTTATTTCTAATGTCATAGGTTTCATTTACAAAAATATGAAACCTATTCTTATCTACTCATAAAATTGTATAAATAAAAAATCGAAATAGCGCTACTTCCGAAGTAACGTTACTTCAAGAGGTGAAAATTCGGGTCTATATCTCTTTATTTGATCCATACCCTGTTGTACATCCTATATCACAACATTTTCTATTTAAACGCGAACTTATTTTAACCGCAACCGACACACTGCGGCACACCAACTGCCAAACGCCTGTCAAATGGTAACGGGTCGCGTTAGCTTCTTTTTTACCAGCTAGTTATGTCAACTCATCTCGTACTCTCACCTATAGATACTACACCGTGGTAGGAACTGATGAAAACATATAATGAAATGAACAAATGCTGCGCATTTTATGCGAGCAAACAGGACAAAATTACAGGATAAATATAAACATAATACAAGGTGCCCATTTTATATGTTACCGCCTGAAATTTTAAGAGTAAGCAAAACCATATACATTTTATAAGCCACTTGGTGAATATTAGTACTTTAAATCGAATAATCACAGTAGGTATAAGAGCAAAACAAAATTTTAAAAACCAACTCACTTATGAAATGTATCATGGATTTCCTAATCATGAATTTTCAGGCGGGAACTTTTAAAATGCGGACCCTGTATTAGTAACATGTATATGAGTACACAATACTAAATTTAAAGATAAAAATAAATCAAACAAAACTAAAAGATGTGTTATTTTAATTCTAGAGTAAACAGTTAGTTACAAACTGCAGAAAAGTAAGTGCTTACATTACATTAGATCTGAACTTTTACAACGAATTTGAAAATATATCAATAAAGTTTGGATTGTTAAAAATGATAGGTATTAAAGATTACTTTTCTGGCTCATGCTGTATGATTATGTAATTTAAAATATTTTTTATTAGTACGATACAATAATTGGGAATAAAAGAATTTTAATATAGATAATTTTAACGTAATATAAGAAAATAAAATACAGATTAAATTCTGTACCGTTTTAAGATAGATATCGAATTATGTATAATCTGAAATAATTTTAAACGTAATGTAAGAAAATGAATTACAAAAAAAGAACAGATTAAAACATACTATCTAAAATTATTGAATTGTCTTGTTCCAGACTATGATTTTCCTGTACACGTCTTAAAATCATTACATATACCTATATATACAATCGGTTTATAACGTTGTACTATGTCTTCCGATGCGAATTCTCCACTGGTCTTGCCATAGATCTTCATTCTCTCTTATTTCTTCTTGGATTCCTGCAACCCAAGTCCTTCTAGGTCTCCCTCTTTTCTTTTTGCCGCTAGGAGTTTACTGTGGTATGTGTTTTGCCATTACTCATTTGCTGTACGTGATCGTACCATCTTAATTGACTTGTTTTTATATCATCGGTTATAGTAATTGATACATGCATAATTTGTCATTAACATATCAAATATGACATGACAATGTTTATCTTTTTAATTTTGTACATCGATTGTGATATTATTCCTACCTTTCTGATCCTTTTCGACGTGTTTCCTTATACATTTTCCAAAATTCTATTTACAAAATAAAATATGTAACATAATAATAAAAATGGCTTAAAATCATTACATATACCTACCTTGTTAAATTCATCATCTTTTCTTTAATTATTACATATTATTTAAACATTTTATTGCATTTAAAAGGAAGAAAACTGATAATTTGTCATCATTGACATTGACATAACAGCGTTTATCGTCTTAAATTTTCAAGGAAAACTGTGATCGTTACTGTGAAAAATATTGTTTAGTTAGAAATATTTGTTTTTTACCTAGTTACTTATGACACATTTGGTAACACTGTCCAAATACATATGAACCGTCAAATTTTATAATTTTAATTAAAATGGTTTAGGCCTTTTTTGCCTGTGCGGATATAATTGCCCATTCTCAATATTTATAATTATGAATTAAACTTCTTTCAAATTGTCTCCATTTCATAAATATTTCCATTTAAAGGTTCAAAATGACATGACAAACATGGCGTTCTTCGTCTTAAATTTTCAAGGAAAACTGTGATCGTTACTGTGAAAAATATTGTTTCTGTCCCAATTTTCAATCTTTAATAATTTTTTACTCGAAAACTATGCATCCTACAGAAATTCGTCCCATTAGAAGGGCCCTGAAGGCAATCATTTCCTACGACTTGGTACAAATTTCATGAAAATCGGTCGCACCGTTTAAGCTGTAGCCTTGTCTAAAGTTGGGCGATCGTCGTGATGAATTCAAATATATATATATATATATATATATATATATATATATATATATATATATATATATATATATATATATATATATATATATAGATATAACTATAGATAGTGATTCTAACCTTTTAGTATTAGGACTAGCCTAACCGATAGTGTTTTATGATAGACTATACGTACATCCAATCTGTCTACGCACAATTTAAAACCAAAGTGCTAACGCCAGCAGTCTTGTCAGATACCTAAATTCTCTCAAACGATTTAACTTTATGCATAAAACAAAAGCCAATGAACGTGTCAGCAATTTTGACACATGTATCTAACAGTCCTTAATTAGACCTCTCATTTGATACCAAACACGACATATTTCTAACATCTTTATGCACAAAACAAAAGCCGACTGAGATGTCTAATTGTTAACACTTCCATATCAGCAGACAAAATTTTAGTTGATCCCAATCACGACAGGCAGAAAACTTTTCATTTAATACCGAACAAAATATATTTCTGACAAACAACAAGAAATGTTTTGTCAAGGACTATAATGGAGAAATGTCAAAAATACGACAGCTCAGTCGGCTACCGTTTTCTTGCAAAAAGTTGTCAATAATATTTCAGAAGTATAATCAAAAAATGCAGTTAAATATAATTTTTCGACATACCTACATACCAGGTGGCACTCCAAATCCGTTACATAGGCATTTAACATGGAAAAACAGTTTTACCTCGCGCGTTGCTTTCCAAATTATTTTTAAAAAAATACTTCAAATAAAAGTTGTAGATCATGAAATTCTGCATTTGAATCAAGAAAAAAATTAATTGTGCATGCTTTGTAACGGCAGAAATTGCAAATGAAAATATCGAAAATCACGTCAAAAATAGTGATTAGCCATAAAATTAAAACAAACAACATAACAAATGTAATTTTTTATGTGATTAAAAGTCTCAATATTTGACAGTTAAAACATCAATCATTTGTTTGTCTCTTTGTTTTAATTCCATGGCTAGTGCTATTAAACTAAAATTTTCATATTTAATTTCTAGAGTTACTAAACATAGGAAATGGATTTTGTTTATTAATATGAAAGTAGAATTTTATGCTCTACAACTTTTATTTGAATAATTTTTCTCTATAATAATTTGGGGGGCAACGCGTTACGGAAAACTGTTTTACCATGTTAAATGCTTATGTATACAAAGTGATTGGTAGGAACTGATAAAAACATATATTGAAATGAACAAATGCTGCGCGTTTTATGCGAGCAAACAGGACAAAATGTCTTAATTACAGGATAAATACAGTGTGTTCAAAAAATTCGGAGTAGGCTATGTACAAAGGGACGTATGTCAATTAATTAAATGTCAATTTGACTTAAAATATTGTCAAAAATGTTTTGCAAAGAAATCAAAGCTTTTCAAATTAGAAAACGGCGAATGTCGATAAACTGTATCCTTTGACAACTTGACTTTTGAATTGAATATTGATCAGACACACGTTTCTCTGTTCATAGCCTACTCTGAGTTAGGATTTTTTTTGAACACACTGCATAAACATAATATTAATAACACGTCTATGAGTACACAATGCTAAATTTAAAGGTAAAAATAAATCAAACAATACTCAAAAATGTGATATTTTAATTCCAAAGTAAACAATTAGTTACAAAATGTAGAAAAGTAAGTAGTTACATTACATTAATAAAGTTTGGATTGTTATTAAAGGGGAAAAATGCAAGACTCATAGGTATACAAGATTACTTTTGTGGCTTATGCTGTATGATTATGGCCCAGTTGCATAAAATATTGTTAACTTTAATCACATTGTTAACTTTGACAAGACTTCTTTTCCATTGTATTTTTGATACGTATCCACGGTTACATTGTGCATATGATCAGCTAACAACGTTTTATGGCCCTATGTAATTATAAAGATTTTTTACTAATTGGCAATAAAAGAATTTTAATATAGATAATTCTGGACGTAATATAACAAAATGAAATGCAGATTAAAATCTGTACCGTTTTAAGATAGATATTGAATAATGGTGCACTCTCCACGCCAGCAATGAGTGCCCGTGAGGTGACGCCTGGTAAACGCACGCACGGTACAAATATGTCATCATCATTACCGATATCTGCGTACAAAGCAGATTGGCACACCCAGCAATCGGTAATATGCCGTGATGATATATTTATTTATTTATTGAATTATGTTTAATGTGAAATAATTTTAAACGCAATGTAAGAAAATGAATTGCAAAAAAGAACAGATTAAAACATACCATCTAAAATTATTGAATTGTCTTGTTCCAAACATTAGGACATGATTTTCCTGTAGGATTTTTGGTGAATCCAAGGAGTAACACATTTCTGGCTGGATTCGATGAAGAACAACTAACTAACGCGTATGTCTTTCTCAGCCTGACATTTTGTTAAATCTATTTACAAAATAAAATATATAAATTAACAATAAACATGACTTAAAATCATTACATATACTTTGTTCTACGATGTCTTCCGATGCCATTTCTCCACTGCTCTCTATCTTGCCATATATCTTCATTTAATTCCCTCTCTCTCTCTCTCTCTCTCTCTCTCTCTTATTCCTTCTTGGACTCCTGCTACCCAACTTCTTCTAGGTCTCTTTTATTTTTGCCGGTAGATGTTTACTGTAGTATTTATTTAGGAAGCCTCTCATTACGCATTCGCTGTATGTATGTTTATTTCTAGACCTCAGCTACGGTGTTCTTCTATAAATTTTCGTATCATGTATTCACTATCGTAGTTGTAGTCTTATGCAATAAGTATTTGATCATCTGCAAAGCATAAACTGTAAATTGTTTGAACTTCCAAGGGTATACCCATATTTTTGCAATTCTTCTTCCACGTTTACAGTGCTTTTTTATATATACCTACCTACATTCTTTTCTTCAATTTTACATAGTTAAATATTTTTAGTATTGAAAAGAACAACCGGTACGACATTCATAATTTTTTGTCATTAACATATCAAATATGACAAATGACAATGTTTGTTTTTAATTTTGTATGTATAATTTTCGACCGATTCCTGCTCTTCTTATCCTTTTCGTCGAGTTTCCTTATTCATTTTCCAAAATTCTAATTACAAAATAAAATATATAATACATTAATATAAAACATGGCTTAAAATCATTTTATATACCTACCTCGTTTAATGCATAATCTTTTCTTCAATTTCACATATTATTTAAGCATTATTTTGCATTTAGAAGGATGAAAACCGATAATATGTAATCGTTGACATTGACATACCATATGACATGAACGCGTTTATCTTCTTAAATTTTTCAATGAAAACTGTGATCGTTACTGTGACCTATTGTTTTTGTTCCTACATTTCTCGTCCATTTCGTCGTTTAATAACCTCGAACATTTTCAACAATCTATTTACAAAATAATTTATAAAATAAGAATAAACATATCTTACATTCATAGCGTACCTTACATCGTTTAATTCTCACATTCTTTTCTTCAATTTGAAACCGATTATTTTCTGTAGTTTGTCATTAACATATCATATGTGACAGAAGACAGTATTTATCTTTTTAATTTTACACATGTATTCTTCGTTCGATTGTGAAACTCTTCTAGTCTTTATCAACGTTTTCGTAGTTTTTAGTAACTTCTGACATTTTGTAAAATCTATTTACAAAATAAAATCTAAATTAACAATAAATATTGCTTAAATTCATTACGTATACCTACCTCGTTTAATTCATAATCTTTTCTTCAATTTTACACAATATATTTATTTATATTTAGCATTGAAATGGTCGACAACCCATACGACATTCATAATTTGTCATTATTGACATTGACATCATGTCAAATGTTACACATGACAGCATTTTTATCTTCTAAATTTTTACATGTATTCTACGATCCATTGTTTTATTTTACGTTTAATAATTTTTTACTCGAAAACTATGCATCCTACAGAAATTCGTCCCATTAGAAGGGCCCTGAAGCCAATCATTTCCTACAATTTGATACAAATTTCATGAAAATCGGTTGCACCGTTTAAGCTGTAGCCTTGGATAAAGTTGGGCGATCGTCGTGATTAAAGAAACTATATAACTATAGTGAATCTGATCGTTTAGTATTATACTAGCCTAAGCTCGGCTTCGCCGAGTTTACCCTAGGGCTCCGCCGATAGTGTTTTATAATAGTTTATACGTACATCCAATCTGTCTATGCACAATTTAAAACCAAAGTGGTAACGTCAACAGTCTTGTCAGATACCCAAGTTCCCCCTTCTATCAAACGAATTAACTTTATGCATAAAACAAAAGCCAATCAACCTGTCATAAATTTCCACACTTGTGTCTAAAAGTTCGTAACCAGACCTCTCATTTGATACCAAACACGACATATTTCTAGCACCTTTATACAAAAACAAAAGCCGACCGAGATGTCTATTTGTTGACACTTCTATGTTACAGCCCTGCAGAAAAAAATTCACATGATCCTAATCACTACATGGTTCTGACAACTTTATGTAAAAAACAAAA
Source organism: Harpalus rubripes (assembly GCA_963082715.1). Taxonomy (NCBI): domain Eukaryota; kingdom Metazoa; phylum Arthropoda; class Insecta; order Coleoptera; family Carabidae; genus Harpalus; species Harpalus rubripes. The sequence goes on from OY720465.1 coordinate 16,481,795, forward strand.
GCCGGTGAAGTTGATGTCAAAATTTTGAAAGTTCTATTGTTTAGCCATGCAGAAAACTTTTCATTTAATACTAAACAGGATATACAGGTGTTTCATATAAGAGTGCAAGGCGTAGGAGTATGAATTCTGATACCAAAAGGGGGAAAAATCCCAATAAACATTGATGCTATAACGCTTTCTAACAGAGATAGGTACCCAGGATTTTATTAAAATAAAAAAAAAAAACAGGAAACAGGTTATTTTTATTTATTTTTGTATTGGGTCATAAATAATTATTTATAAAAAGAATCCCAGAGCAAGTGTTTAAAATGAAAGGCATTACATTCAATAAATAAATCGGTATTATTTAAAAATACTACGGTAAATTACTAAAATATTACATTTTCATTAAATACAGAAGGATTGGCAATACTTTTTTGTATTAGAAATATTAAATAACAGGTGTAATAATTAAATAATTATCGGATTGAAATAAGTGGAATTTTTAATTAATTAAATCTCATTTAAATTTTAAATGAATTAAACAAATTCCATCAGCCAACTATTTTCTGCTATTTCAGTATTATGCTTCATTTAAGATAAATCCTCGGTATCTCTGTTATGAAGCGTTCTAGCACCAATGATTATTGGGATTTTTTTCATGTTGGTGTCTAAAATTCATACTCCGAAGCCTTACATAGTTACATGAAACAGCCTGTATTTCTGACAAATTTATACGAAAAACAAGAAATGTTTTCTCATGGACTGTCATAGAGAATTGTCAAAAATACGATAGCTCGATCGGCTATTCTTTTTTGCATAAAATTGTCAATAATATTTCGTAAGTGTAGTATCTATAGCTGAGTGCACGATGTATAATGTATTACAAAGAATGGCTAAATAACCGGGTTAGTTCATACAGTATGCCGCTAGATGTCAGGTTTTTTGCGACCCGGTTTTTACAAAAATATTTGAAATAGTAAATTATTCCTATATATCGCACAATATTTTATATTTTCAATACATTACCTTTTATCTTTTGTCAGTTCTATGTATGTATTTTATACAAATTCCATACAACAGGCTTCTATAATTTCAGTAAAATTTTAAAATAAACATAATGTCATGTACTTGACACTGACATCTTTCAATCAGAATTTTCTAAATCGTAGTACCTGTTTCTATGGTTATATCATGGTTGGCTGCTACAAAATCGCACATTTTGGCACCTTAAAAAGACTATGGTCCGTATTCTTACATCTTAAAGTAGCGCTACTTCCGAAAAATCGCTACTTCAACTGTCAAATGTCAACTTTAACATTAAAATGAGAGATATTAAAATAAATTAAATTGTAAAAAGCATTTATTTCTAATGTCATAGGTTTCATTTACAAAAATATGAAACCTATTCTTATCTACTCATAAAATTATATAAATAAAAAATCGAAATAGCGCTACTTCCGAAGTAACGTTACTTCAAGAGGTGAAAATTCGGATCTATATCTCTTTATTTGATCCATACCCTGTTGTACATCCTATATCACAACATTTTCTATTTAAACGCGAACTTATTTTAACCGCAACCGACACACTGCGGCACACCAACTGCCAAACGCCTGTCAAATGGTAACGGGTCGCGTTAGCTTCTTTTTTACCAGCTAGTTATGTCAACTCATCTCGTACTCTCACCTATAGATACTACACCGTGGTAGGAACTGATGAAAACATATAATGAAATGAACAAATGCTCCGCATTTTATGCGAGCAAACAGGACAAAATTACAGGATAAATATAAACATAATACAAGGTGCCCATTTTATATGTTACCGCCTGAAATTTTAAGAGTAAGCAAAACCATATACATTTTATAAGCCACTTGGTGAATATTAGTACTTTAAATCGAATAATCACAGTAGGTATAAGAGCAAAACAAAATTTTAAAAACCAAGTCACTTATGAAATGTATCATGGATTGCCTAATCATGAATTTTCAGGCGGGAACTTTTAAAATGCGGACCCTGTATTAGTAACATGTATATGAGTACACAATACTAAATTTAAAGATAAAAATAAATCAAACAAAACTAAAAGATGTGTTATTTTAATTCTAGAGTAAACAGTTAGTTACAAACTGTAGAAAAGTAAGTGCTTACATTACATTAGATCTGAACTTTTACAACGAATTTGAAAATATATCAATAAAGTTTGGATTGTTAAAAATGATAGGTATTAAAGATTACTTTTCTGGCTCATGCTGTATGATTATGTAATTTAAAATATTTTTTATTAGTACGATACAATAATTGGGAATAAAAGAATTTTAATATAGATAATTTTAACGTAATATAAGAAAATAAAATACAGATTAAATTCTGTACCGTTTTAAGATAGATATCGAATTATGTATAATCTGAAATAATTTTAAACGTAATGTAAGAAAATGAATTACAAAAAAAGAACAGATTAAAACATACTATCTAAAATTATTGAATTGTCTTGTTCCAGACTATGATTTTCCTGTACACGTCTTAAAATCATTACATATACCTATATATACAATCGGTTTATAACGTTGTACTATGTCTTCCGATGCGAATTCTCCACTGGTCTTGCCATAGATCTTCATTCTCTCTTATTTCTTCTTGGATTCCTGCAACCCAAGTCCTTCTAGGTCTCCCTCTTTTCTTTTTGCCGCTAGGAGTTTACTGTGGTATGTGTTTTGCCATTACTCATTTGCTGTACGTGATCGTACCATCTTAATTGACTTGTTTTTATATCATCGGTTATAGTAATTGATACATGCATAATTTGTCATTAACATATCAAATATGACATGACAATGTTTATCTTTTTAATTTTGTACATCGATTGTGATATTATTCCTACCTTTCTGATCTTTTTCGACGTGTTTCCTTATACATTTTCCAAAATTCTATTTACAAAATAAAATATGTAACATAATAATAAACATGGTTTAAAATCATTACAAATACCTACCTTGTTAAATTCATCATCTTTTCTTTAATTATTACATATTATTTAAACATTTTATTGCATTTAAAAGGAAGAAAACTGATAATTTGTCATCATTGACATTGACATAACAGCGTTTATCGTCTTAAATTTTCAAGGAAAACTGTGATCGTTACTGTGACAAATATTGTTTAGTTAGAAATATTTGTTTTTTACCTAGTTACTTATGACACATTTGGTAACACTGTCCAAGTACATATGAACCGTCAAATTTTATAATTTTTAATTAAAATGGTTTAGGCCTTTTTTACCTGTGCGGATATAATTGCCCATTCTCAAAATTTATAATTATGAATTAAACTTCTTTCAAATTGTCTCCATTTCATAAATATTTCCATTTAAAGGTTCAAAATGACATGACAAACATGGCGTTCTTCGTCTTAAATTTTCAAGGAAAACTGTGATCGTTACTGTGAAAAATATTGTTTCTTTCCCAATTTTCAATCTTTAATAATTTTTTATTCGAAAACTATGCATCCTACAGAAATTCGTCCCACTAGAAGGGCCCTGAAGGCAATCATTTCCTACATCTTGGTACAAATTTCACGAAAATCGGTCGAACCGTTTAAGCTGTAGCCTTGTCTAAAGTTGGGCGATCGTCGTGATGAATTCAAATATATATATATATATATATATATATATATATATATATATATATATATATATATATATATATATATATATATATATATATATATATATATATATATAGATATAGATATATAGAACTATAGATAGTGAATCTGATCGTTTAGTATTAGGACTAGCGAAAACTCGGCTACGCCGAGTTTCCCTAGGGCTCCGCCGATGGTGTTTTATAATAGTCTATACGTAGATCTAACCCTTCTAGGCACATTTTAAACCCAAAGTGCTAACGCCAACAGACTTTCACAGTGTCCACGCAACATGCCTATCCAAACCGGCCACGCAACATGCCCACCGGAACTGTCCACGCAATATGCTCACCAAAACTGCCCACGCAACATGCCCACCCAAACTGCCCACGTAACATGCCCATCCAAACTGTCCACGCAATATGCCCACCGGAACTGTTTACGCAACATGCCCACCGGAACTGTCAACGCAACATGGCCACCCAAACTGCCTACGCAACATACCCACCCAAATTTCCCACGCAACATGCCCTTTCAAACTGCCCACGCAACATACCCAACCAATTGCCCACGCAACATGTTCACCCAAACTGCCCATGTAACATTTCCACCCAAACTGTCCACACAACATGCCCATCCAAACTGCCCACACAACATACCCACCGAAACTGCCCCCTCAACATGGTCACCCTAACTACCGACGCAACATACCTTGCCCACGCAACTTGTTCACTCAAACTGTCCACACAACCTGCCCACGCAACATGCTTAACCAAACTTTTTGAAAAAATGCGGTTAAATATCATTTTTCACATTTAATATTATTGTAAGCATTAGAGAATATTTTATTCTCTATACGATTTGATTGCATTTTATGCAAGATATTCATTGGGTATAGAGTTAAATATTATAAAGGAATTAAATTCATAAAGCAGCCAAATATGATATAACCATGGAAACAGCTAGGTACTATATTAAGAAAATTCTGATTCACAGATGTCCGTATTAATGACTATGGAATTTATACAAAATACATAGAACTAACAGAACAAGAAAAGAAAAATCACTTTAGAACAATCCAAAAAGACCATAAGGACAACCAATTTATATATCCAGACTAATCAAAAATAAATAACAAGGTGGGTACAGCATTCGTAACTCAGGACCTAATTCCATCAAAGTGACATTAGTCAATTAATTTTTATACTGTCAACAAAAAATTGTAAATTTTAAATAAAACTACAGGAGATATTGTTGCCAAATTTGCCATAAGTAACTATGTAAAAAACAAGTATTCCTTACTGCATTAGTGTGAAGTTAGCCCATTAAATCCGTACTGCCTTTAAAAATACAGTAAATTTTAAATATAACTAAATAAAGTCATTTGCAAGAAACTTTCTGTATGCAATTTGTACAAAATATTCAGAACTGACGGAAGGTAATGTGCTGGCCACATCAAACTTTTTTAAATTCATTTTATACTTTATAAAATATACAATGTTTCAACACTTCTGCCCAGTTGCACCGCTGACCCTTAAATTTTAAGCCAGTCTTTTTGGATTGTTCTAAAATGATTTTTTATTTTTAAATGATTTCTCTTCTTTTCTTGTATTGACTGAGATTGAAATTTATATTGAGTATTCCAAAGGACTATGGGCGGTATTTTGGAAAGAATATTTTTGTGAATATTAGGTATGCTGAGGTTAATAAAGTTGAGAATTTGAAGGATATGGTTTTGGTAAACTGAATGGTTTTGTATAGATTTTGTTGAGTACCGAAGATCAAAGATATGGGTGAAACATAGGTGATTCAGTTGGTTTGCTATTTTGGCAATATATGTCAGATTTCGAACGTCGCTCGCAAAGTTCACTGTATTTTCTTGTTTGTTTATTAATAGAAATCTAATAAATTTCAATCTACAGTAGATTTCAAAGGTACAAAATCAGAGCCCAGATGACTTTTATACCAAAAGATAGTACATTTTGAACAAACGGTGTAAACTTAGCTAAGCGGTAAAAAAATGTATATAGCTTTTATTTCATTAATATTTATTCCGTTTCCAAATTTGCACCCTTTATCAAATCGATAAAAAATTTGTCTCAAATATACCTCAATCATTCTCCTGTGTATTCGTCTAAACAAGATTAGGGATATCTTTCCTCGTTTTGAATTATGAATTTTTTCAACCACCCCTGTCAAAGTAACAGTTGATATTTTTCTTAGTCAATACAGATCTTTGATTTCCAATGATAACTCTGTTTTTAACCCTGGAGTGGTGGCGCCCTGTAGCATAACGCAAGCAGTGGCGCCGAGTCTGACAGACTCAGTACAAAAAAAATATAAAAATCAGTAACTGTTTACGGTATGATTTTCTTTGCTGGTATTTCAATAACTTACATACCTTAGCTTTATAAATATGTCACCGTAGAAGTTGTTAATTAATATGAAATAAGAATTTCGGAAAAAAACAAACGAGGTAATAATATAGAGGTAAAATTAAATTGAAAAAAAATAAATTGTTTCAAATGATAAACATAAAGAAAACATACTTTTCTGAAGGAACATACTATAAACAATATTAAAAACTATTTTATGGCAATACGGCACATACTGGACATCGAAATTCTGCATGTTTCAAACACAACCTTTTTTTACAAATTTTACAAAAATAACGAGTGGTATTGTTGTTTTTGCAAAAAATAACACCGTTTTCTGCCGACTGGCGCCTCCTGCCGAACTACAGGAACATCAGCTGAAGTGCCTGCTACTTCTTGACGTCTTTCTCGGACTGCTGGTGCAATATTTTCCATATAAGAGCGACGCTTCAAATGCTGGTCTGTTAGTTCAACTGCTAATTTTTTTATATAAATTCTTAGAAATGTTTTTGAATTTGGGTTATTTGAAACGTGAATTATTTGGGAGTTTATGCCTGCTATATTCCACAGAGAATAAAATATCACCATTGGCTACCTCTACTAACCGTAATAAATGCGACTGTTCTTGCTTGTAATTCATTTTTCTAAAATTATTATTCATTATTTTAACTTCTTTAGAAGAATATAGTTGTTTACTTCTTACCAGAAGCGCAAAACATACAAAAATTAGGAATATATGCAACTTGAGATTAATGGTCCTTAAGTGGTGGCGCCGAGTCTGACAGACTCTAAAGGCTCTGCAAATTTAACTCAAAACTGTTAGCACTGATATCACTGCATAGATCAGTAGAGTAGTGAATTCTAGGAAGCTACTGAAGAGTGGTACCCCACAGCTCTACACCCACTCTTTTTCCATACAATCTTAAAACGCTCGAGTCTGAGAGACTCAGCGCCACCGCTGCAGGGTTAAAAATTCATAATTCAAAGTAAAATTAATAAAAGTTGCAGCTACCAAATTTTGAATATATACATAAATTAAGCCATATTTTTAAACCGAGGCGTGAGGTGTTTTTAATCCGATATTTAACCACTTTTATACCGGAAATGTACAAACCAACTCTCTAAAATACATTTTTGCAAGAATAAACACTATTTGCAACAAAAATCTTGAAATTGAATAATTTTTAATGTCACATTTTTAGCCGAAACTAATTAAGAGTACATGCATGTTTGAGGGCTCATAACTCCTGAACTGTTTGAAATATCTTCAAATTAATACAGACATGGTGATGTATGAGGTTGAAATATGAATGAGCTCCTATATTATTGTTGCAATCAACACATGTTTTGTATAAATCCTGTGATGCGATTATATTGTTATAAAGCATTGTTGTAATCAAGACATTTTACATGATAAATATGTAAAGTACATTGTATTGTAATTTACCTCGGACACGGTTAAAATATCTCATTTTCAACTTCAAAAATGTATTTCAGATACAATATTTATCTCCTACACTAATTTTTATTAACGACGATAGTGTGGTGCAGAAAATATTTAAACATTACTTTCACCGCAAATTTCAAATTTCTTTGTCGACCACCGGCTTTTTATCTTCGGTAATTTTTTTTCACATTCCGTGGGATGGAAAATTTTCTAAATTATTATTCAATATCTCTAAAATATGTAGATACCTAATAATTATACGATATTATTTAAAATTTACAATTTTTTATGGACAGTATAAAAATTAATTGACTAATGTCACATTGATGCAATTAGAAATATTTGTTTTTTACTTAGTTACTTATGGCAAATTTGGCAACAATTTCTCCTCTAGTTTTATTTAAAATTTATTACTTTTTTATTGGCAGTATGAAAATTAATGAACTAACATCACATTGATGTAGTTAGGAATATTTGTTTTTTAATTGGTTACTCATGGTATCTTTGGCAACACTTGTGAACGGACTTCACATTAGTCTAGTTTGGAATATTTGTTTTTTACCTAGTTACTTATGGCATATTTGGAAACACTTTCCAAGTTCATATGAACCGTCAAAATTTATAGTTTTTAATTATGTTATAGGCCTTTTTACTTGTGAGAAATAATTTCCTACTCTCATCATTTCAGATAACGAATATTTGTTTTTGAATTAGTTATATTTAAAATTTACTGTATTTTTAAAGGCAGTACGGAATTAATGGGCTAACTTCACACTAATGCAGTAAGGAATACTTGTTTTTTACATAGTTACTTATGGCAAATTTAGCAACAATATCTCCTGTAGTTTTATTTAAAATTTACAATTTTTTATTGACAGTATAAAAATTGACTAATGTCACTTTGATGGAATTAGGTCCTGAGTTACGAATGCTGTACCCACTTTGTTATTTATTTTTGATGAGTCTGGATATATAAATTGGTTGTCCTTATGGTCTTTTTGGATTGTTCTAAAGTGATGTTTCTTTTCTTGTATTGACTAAGATCTATATTTATGTTGGGTATTCCAAAGGACTATGGGCGGTATTTTGGAAAGAATATTTTTGTAAATATTAGTTATGCTGTGGTTAATAGAGTTGAGAAATTGAAGGATATGGTTTTGGTAAACTGAATGGTTTTGTATAGATATTGTTGAGTACAGAGAGTCAAAGATATGGTTGAAACAAGTGATTCCGTTGGCTTGCTATTTTGGCAATATATGTCAGATCCTCCGTCAGATTTCGAATGTCGCTCGCAAAGTACACTGTATTTTCTTGTTTGTTTATTAATAGAAATCTAACAAATTTCAATCTACAGTAGATTTCAAAGGTACAAAATCAGACCCCAGATGATTTTTATACCAAAAGATAGTACTTTTTAAACAAACGGTGTAAATTTGGCTAAGCGGTAAAAAAATTGTATATAATTTTTATTTCATTAATATTTATTCCGTTTCCAAATTTGCACCCTTTATCTAATCCATTAAAAATTTGTCTCAAATATACCTCAATCATTCCCCTGTGTATTCGTCTAAACAAGATTTGGGATATCTTTCCTCGTTTTTGAATTATGAATTTTTTTAACCATCCCTGTCAAAGTAACAGTTGATATTTTTCTTAGTCAATACAGATCTTTGATTTCCAATGATAACTCTCTTTTTAAAAATTCATAATGTCAAAATGGGGAATAGAAAATTTAAAAATCTGATGTGGCCAGCACATAACCTCTCGCCAGATATTTTACCTGGTTGTACGCATAAAACGAAAAATATTTTTAAATACAAATACATATATTCATGACGCACTACAAAATAATTCTCACATATATTTACAAAATCTGTGGGATATTTTAATATAAATTATGTACAATTCATACATTTTCTTTATATTCAATATCCTGAAATTTTCTTTTTCTACTTTCCTTTTCTTTTTCTTTATATTCGTCATTTTTTCGAAAGTTCCTTTTGTGTTCTTTTTTACGTATATTCTTTTCATAATCTTCATAATGATGTACAAATATTTTTGCCAATGGCATACAAATCTTTTTGAGAGTGATATTTTTGTGTCAATTACAAACATTTGAATTTCTTGTCTTGAAGTAGTTTGATCTGAGATTTTTTTACATCAAATTATTTTATATGCATTTCTTTATCTCTAAATCTATAGAAGATATAATGATGAATTTATATGTATCGAATAAAGAATTTAACGTTCTTTAATAAAAGTATTTACATAAATTTTCGATAAATAATATTTAAATGATTTTTTTTTACTACTACTTCCGGTTGTCCAATTGTTACCAAAACTTAATCGACTCTTCCCATTATTGTTAGATTGAGGAATCCGTAGTTAAAAATGTCTTAAGTCTTATAGTGTTTGCGAAATCGTGGATCCAACATCCACACACACATACGGACATCATCGTAAAAATGTTATAATCGGATTCTAGGGACCTTGAAACGTGCTTATTCACTAAAATGTGGATATGCGATTTTTAGCATGAATCCAATACCTCTCTTAGCGAGGGGTAAAAATAAAGTTTAAGCTACCAAATTTTGAATATATACATAATTCAACCCATATTTTTAAACCGAGGCGTGAGGTGTTTTTAATCAGATATTTAACCACTTTTATACCGGAAATGTACAAAACAACCCTCTAAAATACATTTTTGCAAGAATAAACAGTATTTGCAACAGAAATCTTGAGATTGAATCATTTTTAATCTTACATTTTTAGCCGACACTAATCAAGAGTATATGCATTTTTGGGGGCTCTTAACTGTTTCAAATATCTTCAAATTAACACAGAAATGGTGATGTATGAGTTGAAATATGAATGAACTCCTTAATTATTGCTGTAGTTAACACATGTTTTGTATAAATGCTGGGTTATTATTATATTGTTAGAAAACATTGTTGTAATCAATACATTTAACGTGATAAATATGTAAAATACATTATTTTTAAACTACAACTTTTTAAAGGAAACATTTTAATTGTTGTTACCCCCATGAATTATTTAAATATTATATTGCGATTCAGTAAGATAATCAGTAATCACTTACCTTTGTCATATAGGTAATCTTTGCACGTAAGTCTAATACATTGTCCCGCGTTTTTCGTGTCTAGGCTTATGTTACCTGGCACCTGGTTGATTTAAAATATTTTATTGAACTTAGTCATGGTTAAATTTACAGCTGTATTAACTTAAAAACTAAAATCTGCATACATTGTTTACTATATTTTAATAACATTTATTATTTACAGCAGATAATATAATAATAAAGAAATAGTCATAAAATGTGTGATTTATAGTAAATTATCTCGGACACGGTTAAAATATTTCATTTCTGATTTCAAAAATATGTTCCAGATACAGTATTTATCTCTTATACTAATTTTTATTAACATATTTAAACATTACTTTTACCGCAAATTTGAAATTTTGTTGTCGGCTACCGGCGTGTCGTCTTCGGTCGTTTTTTTCACATTCCGCGGAGTCGAAAATATACACTTGCATACGAACTTCACGTTAGTCTAGTTAGAAATATTTGTTTTTTACCTAGTTACTTATGACATATTTGGTAACACTGTCCAAGTACATATGAACCGTCAAATTTTATAATTTTTAAATAAAATGGTTTAGGCCTTTTTTACCTGTGCGGATATAGTTGCCTATTCTCAAAATTTATGATTATGAATTAAACTTCCTTCAAATTGTCTCCATTTCATAAATATTTCCATTTAAAGGTTTGACATGATATGTCAAACATGGCGTTCTTCGTCTTAAATTTTCAAGGAAAACTGTGATCGTTACTGTGAAAAATATTGTTTCTGTCCCAATTTTCAATCTTTAATAATTTTTTACTCGAAAACTATGCATCCTACAGAAATTCATCTCATTAGAAGGGCCCTGAAGGCAATCATTTCCTACATCTTGGTACAAATTTCACGAAAATCGGTCGAACCGTTTAAGCTGTAGCCTTGTCTAAAGTTGGGCGATCGTCGTGATGAATTCAAATATATATATATATATATATATATATATATATATATATATATATATATATATATATATATATATATATAGAACTATAGATAGTGAATCTGATCGTTTAGTATTAGGACTAGCCTAAACTCGGCTTCGCCGAGTTCAGCCTAGGGCTCCGCCCATGGTGTTTTATGATAGACTATACGTACATCCAATATGACGGATGACAATGTTTATCTTTGTACTGTTGTACATGTACCCTTCGATCGACTGTGATATTAATTCTGCCTTTCTGATCCTTTTCGACGTGTTTCCTTATACATTTTCCAAAATTCTATTTAAAAAATAAAATATATAATAAATTAACATAAAACATGGCTTAAAATCATTTTACATACCTACCTCATTTAATTCATTATTTTATCTTCAATTTTACATATTACTTAAGCATTTTTGTTGCATTTAAATGATGAAAACCGATAATTTGTCATCATTGACATTGACATGCCATATGACATGATAGCGTTTATCTTCTTAAATTTTCAAGGAAAACTGTGATCGTTACTGTGACAAATATTGTTTCTGTCCCAATTTTTAACATTTAATAATTTTTTACTCGAAAACTATGCATTCTACAGAAATATGTGTTATTACGAGGGCACTCGAGACAATCATTTCCTACAACTTGGTGCAAATTTCACGAAAATCGCTCACACCATTCAGGCTGTAGAGGTGTTCAAAGGATGGCGATCGTCTTGATTAAAATATATAAATATAGATAGTGAATCTAATCGTTTAGTATTTAGTACTAGCGAAAACTCGGCTACGCCGAGCTTCCCCTAGGGCTCCGCCGACAGTGTTTTATAATAGTCTTTACGTGCATCCAACCCGTCTACACACAATGTAAAACCATTTTTTTCTCGCTTGCCCCTGCAACCTGCCCACCCAAACAGCTCCAGCTACATGCTCACCCAAACTGATCACGCAGCATGCCCACCAAATCTGCCCACAGAAACTGCCTACCCAAAGTGCCCACCCCAAACTGCTATTCAAACTACCTATTCATACTGCCCACCCAAACTTCCCACTCAAACTGCCGACCCATACTGCCCACGGAACCTGTTCAACCAAACTGCCCACTCAAACAACACACCCAAACTGCCCGCTTAAACTGCCTACTCATACTGCCGACTCAAACTGTTGTAATCTGCAATAATTTCTTTTCTAATGTTCTTGTTGGTGTTGCAGTTGTAAAACTAGTTCTAGTTGGACTAATAAAAATTATTTATTTGAACATAAATTTAAAAATTAGTGTAGTTTGAGTGAAGACAACACTTGTCATTTTTGAAGGTTTGAAGTCAGAGACAGAACATGGATAAGACATTTTTTACTAATGGCAACTGTTTGGCGGACTTCTGCGTAAATCAAATGCATGTCGTATACTTGATTAGTGAAAGCAACATGCATATCTAAATATCTAAGTGATATTCCACTTTTTGCAAATTAAACGTCATTTTTGATAACCGAAAAATATTGTTCTCTAGAATAAATTGATATTCAGATTTAGCTGGTACGTAATTGGTCGATTTTACAGTATTACAACTTTTACAACTTGACAAATTATGCAATATATATATATATATATATATATATATATATATATATATATATATATATATATATATATATATATATATATATATATATTAGTTGTTTACTTGTACACACAATTCACGAATATTGCTAACGTTAATATTTTTCTCAGATATCAAAGATCTCTTCTCTCAAAAAAATCTGAATTTTGTCAAAAAACAAAAGCCGATCGAGCTATTAAAATTTGCCATCTTAGAATATGATTTAACATTCTTACATTTAAACAATATATTTACAATAATACAGACCGACAAGATGGAACATATAGAAGTTTAACATGGGTATTAAATTGTGCCAAAAATTTGTTGTCCTGTATATTTTAGAGCAAAAATTTACAAATAAAATTAATATTTACTTCTAAAAAATCTTTATTTAATACAATAGAATATCTGTTGCACTAGATATATAGAAAAAAAAAAATTTCTTCAAAAATCAGATATCCTATCCATGGAAATAAAACAACATCTCATTTTGACAGTTCAGTGTTGATGTTAATTGTTGTAATCATTGTTTCTACATTGTTATAATTCAGAAATAAATATTCAAATAGTATGATCTTAATTGATATTTTCTTTTGTTTTTATTTTATTTTTATAGCTATATTATATTTGGCGATATTGTCATATTTTATTTTCTAAGTATCTAGTACCACAAATATTTTAATTAAACTCCCATGTTTCGCATTCGTTGCACACCTTTATACATATTGTACTACATGATTTCCGTATTTATAGCATGTTGTTATTCTTAAGTTTAACAATACAATAAATTACATTTGACGTTTCCAATTTGACTTTTATAAATAAATCTGAACAAATTGTTAAACACCTATTTTATCAATTTATCATATAATATAATAGAAAATATATAAATTTCATTAATAAACCAAAGTTTATATGTGAATTATTATACTGCCGATAGATGACAGTGTCATCTGAGTGAATATTAAAATTTATTAGGAAATTATAAAAAATTACATATCCACATTAGAGTAGAGAAACGCAAAATACATAATAGTTATATTCTAAGTATAGGGTAATTATTATAATAAGTACTAGTATTGTAGCAGAATATTGATTTAATTTAGAAAATTATCACGTTAAAATAGTAACAAAAGATGGCGCTAAAGATGGTTATATCAGTCTAACTACGCGAATTGTACACTCCAGGTAAGTGTGTTCTTGACAAGTAATATTTGGGGTGATAACTTATTGTGTAAAATGTAATGTATGAAAATAAACTAAATTAAATTGAAATAAATCATGAAAACACGTGTTTTACTTATATTATGATGCAATATAATTGATGAAATACAAAATTTAAAATGATGTCTTTAAGATTTGGAAATATCCCTAGAATATGTTATTTTCCGACACAAGGTGTTTTCAGATGAAATTTGTATATGTAAAGTCATGAAACAATTATTTAGATTATGTTCTTAAAAAATAGAATTTATTACTCAATATTAAGAGTGTTTGAATGTTGGGACTTGTGAAATGAGTGCAGCTGCAGCGACAGTGAAACATTGTATACCTTCCGTCAGAGATGATGCAACGTTTGTTTTTTAATTATTAATTATTGTACATGAAATTAATATATTATTTATAAAGTGAATCAGCACCTACGATTTCGACTAAGATTTAGTATGAATTGTAAAATGTATATACAGTGTGAAGTAAGCAACAGTGAATTTTTGTGGACTTTTTTTTTTTTTTTTTTTGTTTACCTATGTATGTACCTTGACTTCATTACAGAACACTGCGATCCATTGTTTTAATGTAAGAATTTTGACCAGTTAATAATTTTTTCCACAAAAACTATGCACAGTAAAAATAAGAGACATATCAAAGGCACTAAGTTGATTTATTCTCTACTATTTAAAGCAAATTCCATCCAAATCGCTGAAACCGTTTCAGTTGTAGCTTTGTCTAAAAATTTCCCGATCGTCGTGATGAATTTTGGGGGGCTTGACCTTTTAGTATTAGGATGTAAAACGGCTTTTTAAATCGCAAATGCGTGATTTAAAAAATATGATAATCGTTTCAAGTCATAGATAGGTAAAAAGCAGTCCGTTTTGATGTATAATAAGTCATATTGGCGATATATTCCAAAATGTGTGGAACAGTTTAAATTTTATTCATACAAAATTGTATAATATTGTTTAAAACTATGTAATATGATAAATAGAGATAAAAAATAATAATAAATTAATTTTATTGTAAAAAAATGTAATTTTGTTTAAAATACGTATTTAATATGAAATGAATGAAGTCAGATATAGGTAAATATTTATTAAAATAATAATAATAATAATAATAATAATAATAATAATAATAATAATAATAATAATAATAATAAAAGAACATAAAAAAATATATCTGATAATAATAATAATAATAATAATAATAATAAATAATAATAATCAGAGAGGTACAAATATACATAATTTTTATTTAAAATAATCAAATACAATAAATGTATTTAAAATGGTTTCAAAATGACATAAAACTTTTTCAGACTGTCTTCTTAAAAATTTTCACGCATACTCAATTCAAATAATTAGCCTGTATTCTCTGATTTTGTACATTTGACATCAGTACAGAGAACTTTGATCTATTGTTTTAATGTAAGAATTTTGATCAGTTAATAATTTTTTCCACAAAAACTATGCACAGTAAATATAAGAGATATCAAAGGCACTAAGTTGATTTATTCTCTACTATTTAAAGCAAATTCCATCCAAATCGCTGAAACCGTTTCAGTTGTAGCTTTGTCTAAAAATTTCCCGATCGTCGTGATGAATTTTGGGGGGCTTGACCTTTTAGTATTAGGATGTAAAACGGCTTTTTAAATCGCAAATGCGTGATTTAAAAAATATGATAATCGTTTCAAGTCATAGATAGGTAAAAAGCAGTCCGTTTTGATGTATAATAAGTCATATTGGCGATATATTCCAAAATGTGTGGAACAGTTTAAATTTTATTCATACAAAATTGTATAATATTGTTTAAAACTATGTAATATGATAAATAGAGATAAAAAATAATAATAAATTAATTTTATTGTAAAAAAAATGTAATTTTGTTTAAAATACGTATTTAATACGAAATGAATGAAGTCAGATATAGGTAAATATTTATTAAAATAATAATAATAATAATAATAATAATAATAATAATAATAATAATAATAATAATAATAAAAGAACATAAAAAATTATATCTGATAATAATAATAATAATAATAAATAATAATAATAATCAGAGAGGTACAAATATACAAAATTTTTATTTAAAATAATCAAATACAATAAATGTATTTAAAATGGTTTCAAAATGACATAAAACTTTTTCAGACTGTCTTCTTAAAAATTTTCACGCATACTCAATTCAAATAATTAGCCTGTATTCTCTGATTTTGTACATTTGACATCAGTACAGAGAACTTTGATCTATTGTTTTAATGTAAGAATTTTGATCAGTTAATAATTTTTTCCACAAAAACTATGCACAGTAAAAATAAGAGACATATCAAAGGCACTAAGTTGATTTATTCTCTACTATTTAAAGCAAATTCCATCCAAATCGCTGAAACCGTTTCAGTTGTAGCTTTGTCTAAAAATTTCCCGATCGTCGTGATGAATTTTGGGGGGCTTGACCTTTTAGTATTAGGATTATATTAGGATTAACTGTTTTATGATTATCAAAGCAATCCTGTCCATTAAAGTGTCTTTGACATTCGTTGCATTTTACAAGTATATTATTTTCACTTTCGATGTGTGAACTATTACACCGTGAACATGAAAAAGGACATCTATGTGTACCTTTCATTTTGTAACCTAAATGACATTTACGACACGATAAATTAAATGCGCCAGTGATACTAATAATTGGATTATAATGATTATTAAAATATAAAATATCAATATATTGGTCGGTACCATTAAAAACGTCAGCTCCTTCAAAAATAATTTCTTGTCCTAATCTATCATCACCAAATAGAGTAATTTTAAATTTTTTTAAATTATTTTGAAAGTCCTGCAATTCTTCAATTCCTGCACCGTTGTCTAAATTTATGTTAAATTTTTGACATAATTCAATGGCATGTTGTTTTTGTAAATTTTCATTTTTACGTAATTTTTTAAATAAATCTTGATTTTCCAAATACGCAATACTTAAAACAATAGCTCTAGCTAAACACAAATTATCGTTATTTTTTATGTGTATTATCGAATGTTTTCGATTTAAAATTCGTTTTTCCTTTACCTGATGGCATAATTGTATGAGCTACAGATAACATAAGGGTGTCATTTAGGAGAAAATTTTTGTTACTTTGTAGTACACTTTGTATGGCATTTACAATAACATTCGATGATAAGTCAGAAATTTTTTTGTAACTTATACCAATTGGATAATATGGAGAATTTTCGCTAAAAATTTCAATACCTATTCGATCTGAAGGTAAAATTTTCATTTCGTCAGCTAAATATTTTATTAGTTTATCAAATATAGAATTTAACCATTGAACAGGATCTTCGTTTGAGGAATTCGTATTTATTGCAATATTAATTTCACGCCATGCAGATTTGAATTTTTTCATTTTTCTTTCACGAATATTTAAAATTTTGAATAGTTGATGATCAATTTGTGAAGTTACATGTTCTAAAGATGTTTCCGGAGAATCCGTTGACGGTGATATCGGTAAAGTAGTGGAACTTGTTGAGGCATTTGTACTCGTATTCGAACTCGTAGTAGGTTTCGCAATGTGATGGTCAATAGATGATTTGGACGACGTATTTACTGATACAGTTGAAGACTATATTAGAACATTAATAAAATAAATAAAATATAAAATCTTACTTGAGACGTAGGCGGTTGCAAACCCGTTCCTGAAGGACCTTGTTCTAAATCATCTTTTAGAAGTGATGTTGCAGCAATTTCAGCTGATAAAAATTCAGCAGTACCCGGCACCAGTGTTGTAAACTTTATTAATGTTGCTGCATTGCGCCCGGCACTCATATTTTTTAAACCCAAATAAATCACACCCAAGTGAGATGTATCGTTAAGTGATTGGATTTGTTCGTTTGTTAACGAAGAAAATCTTTCTGGTAAGAATATAGAAAAGGCCCCCAAATCATACAAAATTTTATCGCCAAAAGATTTGGTTTTAATTTTTTTAACTTTTATAACTTTATATGGTTGATTTTGTTTTAATTCACGCACTTTCTTTGTAGGTTTAAATTCGGACAGCTGTCCGATTTCATTAATTTTTTCCATATTCATTTTAATTTTGAATCGTTGTACGCTTAAACGAACTTGGTACAGAATGAAGATAATTTGACTAAGACGACGCATTTTATATTGAGATCTTAAACAGGGGTTCTCAAAGTAATATTGTATTTGGTGGATCCTTTTCTATATTATTCGCAAAACAGTAAATCACATTTTAAATTTTTTTATACCCCTGAGCAATGTTTATTTATTAGCTCTGAAACTAAATGTATCTGGCTTTATTTTCCTTTATAAGGCTTGATTATTTGTTTTATTAATTGAAATATCATTAGTCAGTTATATATAATCAAAACATTTTTATCTTAAGATTTTTGACTAATACTACGAATGAGTATTGTTTATTTATTAGCTCTGAAACTAAACGTATCTGGCTTTATTTTCCTTTATAAGGCTTGATTATTTGTTTTATTAATTAATATATCATTAGTCAGTTTTATATAATCAAAACGTTTTTATCTTAAATTTTTAATAATACTACGAACGAGTTTGAACCTGCAAATTTTTGAAAATAGTATATATATGAGTTACGTATGAGATCGATTTTAGTTAGAAATAAGTGAGGTTTATGAGAGTATCTCTGTTTCTTCGTTTAAAGTGTCCGTGAAAATGTGGGCTGCTTATGTACATACAGAGGATGCTATTGATCTAGAATCAGCTGTAAGAAATTTAAAAAATCATTGCTATTATTTTGCACATGACAATGAACATGAAATAGTTTACAAGCGAACACGTTTCGATGAAGATTTCGAAATTTTTTTAAATGATTCTTACCGAGAAGATTCGAAACGTTATACTGAAGGTGAAGAAATTTGTTATAGTTACCTTATTAAAAAAATTAATATTATTCAGTTACTCGTAAAATTCAAGAAAATTAAGTTATTGCAAGAATTAGAAAGTGAAGTCGTTGATTTTCTTGAGGAAGAGGAAAAGGAATTTTTCAACTTTTTAAAATCTTAAGCAGATGATAAAAAATCGATAGAGAATAAGGTAAGATTTTTTTAGGATAAACTCAAATATTAAATATAGTTGATATTTATTCATTTTTACAGAATGGCCCAGAAAATGATAACCAATCATGCTTCTCGCTTATTGCTACAACAAGCCTACAACCTTTGCAACAATAACGAAAAAGTCCTGTATGTGGGAATTCATCCCATAAATGTAGAAGTCGTTGTTAAGATTGTAAATTATAAATCGCAGAACAGTATTGTATTCAATGTGTCAAAATGGAATGCTTTTGTTGATTATATAAAAATTATTGTAAATCCAATAAGTAGCACTGGTGACGAGGAACATAATATTGAATTTCATAGACCAGAAACTGATTATTCAATCTGTATAAAATGGATGAAAAATGAAATATTGTTAGATAAATTATCACTACAACTTATATGTAAAATAAGTGATATTTTGACAGACACGCTAAATTATTTTAATTCTCTTAATTTTGGGGATTATTATAGGGACATTAATACTCAAGCTTATTTCATGCCCGGAAAATCTCTTGACAATATAAAGAAACTTATTTTCAAAGAAGAAAATAATATTGTTTGTACGATATATAAAGAAATGTTGACTTTTTATCCAAACTTCATATTAGGTGATTTAAAATCATATATGTATTATGTTCCCAGTAATTATAATAAATTTAAACATTTGGCTAATAAAATGGATAGTTATATATAAATATATAATGAAAATTCGTAAATATATAACAAATAAGTAAACTATGTTTTATATGTGATTACAAACCTTATTACTTACTTTACTCCTTTTAATCCTGAAAAATGTAAATAAAGTATACTGGATAAGTATATACAATTAACAAATAATATTTACAAAATTTTAATATAAATATATAATAAGTACAGTATTATTAATATATAGTTTTACAATATAAATAATAATGAAAAATATATAATTCAGAATGGATCATCTTCTTGTTTTTTTGATAACCAGGCGTGAATTGTAAATACATTCCGAAGGGCACATGCTGATATACAGTTTCTTTGTGTTGAAAGTGTTTTATGAGAAAAACAAGAAAAGTTTGAAGTATATTTGTTCTTTATTCGTAGTGATGGTGGCATTTCATCATAGTCATTTATATGTTCTGCCAAATCAACTATAGTACACATGTTATTATTTTAAAATAACTTTTCTATCAGTTTTCTTTTTACATTTCCCTTTAAATATATTCTGCAGTCGCAAGATAATATACTCTTTATTATATTATGAGCTGTATAATAATCTATATATCCATCATCCCACGATAATCCGTGATAATTACATTCTAACCAACATATTTGCTTACGCAATGAAAAACTGACGTCACTCCATTTACAAGGAGGTTGAACAAACATGTGGATTAATTGCGTATCATTTTTTGTTAAGATGGCTACTTCTTTTAAAATAAAACGATTATTACTGATTCCATATCCTTAAATATCAATAATAAATTCTTTCATTTTTATGAACAGTACGATGTAATATGATGAAGAGTTACTTGTGAACTGTTTTATATTTTTCTTACAAAACCTTTTTAACAATATTTCTTAATGGATTATATTCGATGAGTCGATCGTGCAATATGATGCAATATGCAGATGTGTTGTTTGGAATTGTATTTTTTGATTCAAATTCTAGTCTTATATCTACTGTAGACTCATTTTGTCTTGAACAATCAATAACAAACACTGGTGCTATGTTTTTTAAATCCTGAACACCAAATAAAGGGTCACCATATCCACTTCGACCGTAATACGATGATTGAAATCTTTTATACATATCATACATTAACGCATATTTATTGTTGTCAATATCTAAATTCATATTGTCATAAGGAAAACATTCAGAATTTAAATATAATTTTACATTAGTAATATTACAGTGGTCAAATAATGATGCGTCCTTTTCTAAAGAGTTTTTTCTGTCAGTTTGAAACACTAGTAAGACATACCGAGGTTTCTCCAACTGTGCACTTGTTTTTACAGTCCATGTATGTTTCGACGTATTTGGTAACATAGGAAACTCATATGTTGACCAACTTCGAAAATTTATATGAATAGGTTTACCTTGTTCAACTATCTTTAATAAAGATAAACGTTCAGGATTGGCGACGTATACGTACGGTACTCGCCACTGGATTTTATTAAGTTTTACAAATATGTTATTTAAATTGCCTGCTTGTGTGCATACTAAAGCATCATTATCAGTTTTAGAACGGACCAATATTAATTCTTGATGCGAATTTAAAATGATTTTGTTGAAATCTTCAGCAAATCCTAATAACATTTTTAGTGGTATACATACATTAAAATTTTCTTTGTAACTAATTGCATGGTCAGCATTTTTTATGTTCCATCCTGCATTTTCTAAAGACAGTACTTCATTTGGTGTAATTGACGTATACGCTTTAACAGTTGATGTTATACCCAATGTTTTTGTACGGTCGATTTCGATCCCATTTAATTCATAACGTACTTCTTCAAACAAGTAGACAATACCATTGTTGATGAACTTAATTACTGCTTCCGCTTCCTGTTGACCAGCTTCAATTTTACCTTCTATATAGAGAAAACTGTGTGCTGGTAATGTGTATATATCTTGCTGTTGAATTGGAATACGAATTTCGTCGTTATTATTAAAAGTTGTTGTCACATATGGTTGCTGTGTATGCCACTCTATGCGGTTAATAGACTCATCGAACGTAATATCTTCGTCCACTGATAACATATCATCAGTGATGCACGTTGTTGCACTATTCATGTTTTAACTTGTATCCAAGAGCTCTCAGGATGTTTTGACTATTTGCTGTTAACTTCGAAACGGAAGAAACGTTTCTGATATTTTTTTCAGATGAACATCTGTATTTATAAATATCAGATTTTCTTCTTTTTCGTGGAATCAGTAAAGGATAACTTTTACGCAGTGAGTTTTTATTTTTTATCTTCTGAAGAATCATAAGGTTAAAGTGGTTTGATATGTAATCTTACTGTGATAGCTTCTCCACGAAAATTGACTAAATTATCATCTTGATCGAGTATTTCAAGTGTTAGATTGTCGATTGTGTTTACCCGAAGTGGTAGATAAATTATATTGTTTGGAATTTCAATTATTTTATAACCAGGTGGTACCATTGGGGTAAATTCATGGATTGTATGCATTAATTTCTCATTTGTATAAGAGCCTGTTGTAATGTTACACTCTATCCGTATATTAGAAACTTTAATAATCTGAACAGGTATATCTGATTCGTGCCATTTATTTGGTTCAAGAGCTCGTTCTGTAAATCCTAATAAAGGTCCAAAACTATTAGGTTTATTAAAATAAATCCATTCACTACACTTTATTTCACTTTTTAACGTATTATTATTGGCGGTCAATTCAAAATTAATTCCACTTGGTAAATGAGTTTTAATATATTCATTTATATCTTTAATTTCATAAGATCCTTCTGGCAGATATATGTGTGAATCTCCATAATATAATCTATTATGTTTTTCTTCTATGTTCGGTATAGAATTGTATGTTTGAGAAAGAACTAACCCCAATTCGTATTCGGTATCTTTTTTTAATTCAATTGGCGGAAAAAAGTTCGCATTTAGAATAGAACTATTACTATGTAATGTTAATGTTAAAGACATTATTATGTTGACGTTTCAAATAATACCATAGAAATGATATTCTGTGATATCAGCGACTAGTTTTATTCATAAGAAATTTTAAACAAAGATGTCCACATATTACTGTGCTAGGGTCTTGTTCTTGTTTGTAATTATAGAAAATTTTACAATTACCGAGGTACTCTATTATTTCTTTTGGAGGTGGTAAGTTACCTATGCTGTCAAAGTAAATTACATTATAACCACGTCTCTTGTAAGCTACCCAGTGAGTTCCTTTGCCATCCATATCATCCAAATTAACTATAGCAGATTCATTCATTTCAGGATTGCGTAGTAAGTTATTTAGCATATAAACTCCACGAAAATATGGTATTTCGTAATGACAAGCATAGTTTTCTAAATCTATATTAGTTAGCGGCACTCTCGGCAACTTTAATGGTTTTTTGGATACGGGGTCAGATATAAACCGTAACCATTAGAGGTAGAGGCTACTTGTAGGCCTTTTCCTATGGCTATAGCTTCCATAGTACGGTTATGACGTTTATTTTCCTCCAACTCCTTTTTAGCATTCTTAGCAGAGATTATTGTTTTTGCAACTCCCGCTGCCCCACCGGTAAGAGCACCCAGTGCAGATAATCCAGCAAAAATTAGTATTAATGGAAGAATGCCACCAGTTTTGGGTAATGGGATTACTTTGTCTTTACTTATATTAGGTACAGATGATTATTAACTTCACGTTTAGCTGCTTTCAGTGCAGTTTTTTTAATTCCTTGTGCCGTTAAATCATCCATATGTTTCAGTGACTTTCCTTTGGATTTAATGGCTAACTTTGCAACCTTCTTCACAGTATTTAAAGTTGGTTTTTTACATGTTCGTTTTTTAATTTTATTTATTACACCCATTTTCATTCCCATTCCTAATTTTCGTTTAACTTTCATGGTGTTGGCTATACCCCACGCCGCAGCTTTTTCCGATAATGAAGAATCGGTAGCTAATACTCTTGACCAGGCTTTATTTTCTAGTACTTTATCGGCGTCGTGACGAGCAGTCAAATTATCTTTATTCTGAGAATATGCTATGTCGTGTTCTTTACAGGCTTTATCTAATTCATTTATACCTGGATCACCTCGTTGTAAACGTTGCTGAAGTTTGGTACCGGGACCACAATACTGATATCCAGGTATATGTAATTCGATCGGAAGACGATTGATTAATGAATTGATCAAACCGTTACCTGCATATAAATAGCGAGATCTGGACATATTCTTGGCTTGTTACTAATTGACAGAATTCTTAAACACAATATGATATTTATATATAATTCTATGACATTTTCATGGAACGGAAAAGAGGTAACATTACCTACGCATCATATTATATATATATATATATATATATATATATATATAAGCTTTTTGTAAGATCAGTAACACAACTGAGTTTCTCTGTAATTAAAGTTTTATTATTTATACATTTATATTTACATTATTTACACAAAATTTACCTGTAATTAAAGAAACGACATTTAATGTCACTAATCACAATGTCAGTTCCTCACAAGTAATATTTCTATTGTTTCATAAACAATTAATCATGTTCCGGCCTACTATACCGATGCTCGTGAGAGTGCGGCAATTGGGTTATGGAATTATAATTTCATTACATCACCCCTCCCGGCGGAGAAAATATTTACAGAATGTTTTCACACTTTTAGTAATCGTTGCCATCTTCTTAACCTTCTTTTTCAGGTGTTGGGATTGGAACCAGCTTAGAAACATGGAAAAGATTTGACTCTGTTTTTTTCCGACCAACGTTTATCCTATAAATTGAATTCGATAATTTTTCTGCAATTTCATATGGTCCAATTTTTAATTCATCAAGTTTTTTTCTGTTCAATTTGTTGCCATTTTCCACAAACACCAAATCACCTATTTTGAAGTCGTAATGTTTACGGTTTTTGTCGTAAATTTGTTTATTATAATTATGAGATTTTATCGTTCTATCCAGAGCGATTTTCCTGTCTCGTATCCAATCTTCCTCGGAATTTAATTCTTTTAGTTCGTTTGGTAACATTGTAACATTTGTGCCATCCATTAAATATGATGGTGCGAAACCAGTGACAGTATGCTCTGTCTCGTTGTATTTGCGCACACAGTCTTGAGCTATGGTTGTCCAAGCTACTTTTTCATTTCTTTCATTAATCTTGCACCTGATTTTATTAACTAGGGTTTGATTCAATCTTTCATTCAAGCCATTAGAAAATGGTGAATTTACTGCGGTGAATATTATTGGTATAGACTTTTCGTCCAAAAATATTTTGTATTCTTTTGAATTTATTCCGGGATACTGGTCTGAAAGAATCATACCAATTTGATCTGTTTCTGAGATGCTTTTAACAAGTTTAATAAAATCGTTTGCAGTTTGTGTTTTCGATGTTAGGATATATGCATATCTCGTGAAGTGATCTATTAGAAGATGCAAGTACTTTTTTGTAGACCGAGAACCTCCAAAACCTCCGATTGTGTCTATAGAAATAATTTCGAAAGGCTTTGTGGCTGGGCCTAACTGTGACATCAATCCAAATTTTTCTAATCCCCTTGATTTATTTTTAATACATACTGCACAGTTTCTGCATGTTTCCTTAATATTTCTTGTTAAATTTTTAGCAGTATAATATGGTCCAACCATCCTATGCATTTGTTTCATTCCTATATGACACAGGTTTTTATGTAAATCTTTTAGAAATTTTATGCTAAAATCTTCGGTTAGAATGATTTTTTCCTTTCTTCTTACTCTTTTGTAATAAACCCTATGTTTAATTATTAATTTATTTTTCTCTCTTTGTATGTTTTCATTTTTTTCTTGGTCTTCCAATATATCTGCAAGTGTTATCAAATTTACAACCTTCAACTGCTCCTCTATATTTTCGTTTGGTTCTAAGACAGGATTCCTGCTAAGGCAGTCAGCTTCTACGTTGTATTTTCCTGGAGAATATTTGACCACGAAATCATACTGTGACAAATAATATGTCAGATCTCCTAGTTCTTCATCAGTCCTTGATTTTATGTTCATATTCTCCAATGGTTTGTGGTCTGAGAAGACAGTAAATTTTTTTCCTATTAAGTAATGGTGCCAATATTTAACGCATTCTTTAATTGCCAAACACTCCAGGTATATAGCTTTTTTTCTTTTCTGTACTTCGTTTAATTTTTTTGAGAAATATGCCACCGGCTTTTCTTCTTTGTTTTTTTGTGGTTGTTTTAGCACACCTGCTACTCCTAGTAAACTAGCATCCGTATATATATGTATTGGTAGATTTGGATCAAAGATGGTTAATACAGGCTGAGTTATTAATATGTCTTTTAATTCGTCGAACGATTTTTGGCATTCTTTAGTCCAAATAAACGGTTGTCCTTTTCTCAGTAGGTTGTGCAACGGGTCCAATTTTATTGCTATGTTTGGCACATATTTGTGGTAAAAATTTATCTTTCCTAGAAACTGTCTTACATTTTTCTGCGTCTTCGGAATTGGAAATTGTTTTATGGATATCAAGTTGTCCTTCAATGGCTTTACAGAATTATTTTGTATTATATGACCCAAGTATTTCACTGAGTCAGCTGCAAATGTACATTTTACAAATTTCAACCTGAATCCTTCACTTTTGATGGCTTGAAATAGTTGTTTTAAATGCCTGATATGTTCCGAAAATGTTTTTGAAAAAATGAGAATGTCATCTATGTAGATTGCTGTGAAATCTGCAAGTTTGTGTTTTCTTATTATGTTACACATTATTCTTTGGAATATCGCTGGCGATGTTTTAAGGCCAAATGGCAAACAAGTCCATTGAAAATGGCCCTCTTGTGTGACGAACCCGGTTTTGTGTCTGTCTGAAATGCGCAGAGGAATTGACCAAAATGCCGAGTTTATGTCTAGTGTTGAGAAAAACTGGCAGTTTCTTGTCTTTACCATTAGATCTTCTATGAGTGGGAACGGTTGTGATTGGGGCACAACAATTTTATTCAGGTCTCTGAAATCAATGCATTTACTGAGTTTACATGCAGTTTTGAAACCGTTTTTAAAACGTTTTTAGTTTTGAAAACGCCATGTATACAGTGTCAAAACGGTTTTGAATTATCTCAAACCAAAACTAAAATTCATGGGTTGGACTTAAAAACTAGTTTCAAAACTACTCATGTAAACACTTAAAATTCAGTTTCGATACTGCGCATGCGTACAAAGCATAATGTTTCTGTCGCTTTGTGTTACTAACCTTCAAATATACTGACAGTTGTGTAGTTTTAGTGCGTAGTGGTACGAAGTATAAAAAATAAGTGGAATAATAGCAAAACGAAGTATTTGGAGTGAAGAGGATCTGTCACTTACATCAGCTAAATGCGCATGCGCCGAAACTGATTTCAAATCAATTTTTAAACTTGTTTTGAAAACTGCATGTAAACAGTTTTGCATAATTTTGACTGAAAACTGAAACCATTTTCAAAACTGCATGTAAACGTAGTAATTATCTAGATTTTGTATTTTCATCCCTTTTATAAGCTAATGTTACTGGGGCTGCGAAGGGGCTATAAGATTCTTCTATTAGCTTTTTCTCTAGTAGCATTGCGATTTGTTTTTCAATTTCTTTTTTATCCTCAATTGTGCATCGATACGGCCTCTTGCTGCAATATTTATCTTCTAATAAATCGATGTGTGCCTCATAATCCTTTACTGTCCCGATATCATATTTATCTTTGGCGAAAACGGACTTGTTTTCTCTTATTAGTTCATTTATTATTGATTGCTGATCGCAATCCAAATGATTTATATAAATTTCGATGCTTTTCTCGTCACAGTGCTCATTAAAATTTATTAAATATTTATTTTTTATTTCTTTTGGAATATCAGTTTTTTCCAAATTATTTTTTTCTATTTCCTTAGAAATATTTTCTTTTTGTATTGGCACTTTCTGACTTATTTGTAGGTTTTCATCTTGAGATAAATAAAAATTCTGTATACAATCTAAGCCAATCAAAAAATCATACTCAAAATTATCTTTGTCAATTACAAAAATATTAGTTTCTTTTTCTATGTCAAATATTTTTACATTTAATGTTACCATGCCACTTGATTTTTTAATGCCATTAATAGTTTTCAAATTAGTATTGTTTGAATCAATTGATTTCTTATTTTTTATTTTTAATAATCTTGAGTTAATTAATGAGACATTTGAGCCTGAGTCGTAGACTCCAAAAACCTCAATATTTTTATTCAATACTAACCTTATTTTTATTAATGGCGACACTAGTAGTTTTTTGGATTTTCATTTTGCAGTTCACATTCTAACTCTGAGTTGTTGATAAGTCTTATTTGATCCTCTTTGTTGTCCTTTGTTTTGAACCAACAAGTCGATTCTAAGTGGTAGCGTGTTCCTTTCTTGAGCTTTTCACAAATACTACATTTGTGTTTCTTCTCTGTGTCCAATCTTTGTTTGTTTTTGTGTTGTTTGGATTCATCATTTCCTTTATAATTCAAGAATGGTTTTTCAGTTTGTTTGTTTACCAAGTGTTCATGCTTGTTCATCTCACTGAATAGATGAGTAGTTGTAGTCAATGATTCTTTATCAAGCCTGTTCATTATATTTTCTGGTAAGCCTAACACAATCAGGTTTATCAGTGTGTCATTGTCAATTGATTTATTAACTTCTAGTAATAATCTTTCTTTTTTTGTGGCATATTCTAATAGAGAACCAGCTTGGTATTTGAATGTAAAAGCATATTTGACTTGGGACCAGCCTTTTTTTTTCATAAGTATCACAAAAGTTTTTTTTCCATATTCTCCAATCTGAATTGGCTGTATGTTTAATTAACATACTACCATACCAATCTAAACATTGTTTTTCAAGTAGATGTTTCAATGTCTCTATTTTTTCTTCATCCTCTATAATCTCAAACCTTTCACATTCTTTTTCAAATTCTTCCATCCATTGGCTAGCGTTTGGCCTTTTTATAGAGAATTTTTCAATTAAAAACTTTTCTGTTATTTTTCCTATATTTTTAATTTTTGGTACATCTTCATCGTTAATAGCCGTAGGTTCTATTTTCTCTTCTAAATACTGGTCACCATACTGTAAATTTTCACCTTCATCGAGATAGATTTTTCTCATTTCATCATCCACTGGTATCCATAAGTTTCTTTTTTGACCTCTCTTTTTCAGCGAATTTTTTACTTTTCCAAATGTGCTGGAATTCGCTATGTACGTGTGTTTATTTACTGGCTTGAATTCGTCTGGGATTTCAAAAACACGTCCATCTGGAGTTTCGATTGAAGTTATACATGTTACATTTGATTTTCCATCTGATGATCCTAGTATTGTGAATTGGAATCTTAATTTTTCCATTTTTATAGCCATGACCAAAAATGTCGTTTTATAAGCTTTTTGTAAGATCAGTAACACAACTGAGTTTCTCTGTAATTAAAGTTTTATTATTTATACATTTATATTTACATTATTTACACAAAATTTACCTGTAATTAAAGAAACGACATTTAATGTTACTAATCACAATGTCAGTTCCTCACAAGTAATATTTCTATTGTTTCATAAACAATTAATCATGTTCCGGCCTACTATACCGATGCTCGTGAGAGTGCGGCAATTGGGTTATGGAATTATAATTTCATTACATATATATATATATATATATATATATATATATATATATATATATATATATATATATATATATATATATATATATATATATATATATATATATATATATACAAAAAGTGTAATAAAAATCTATCAGTGTTCATCATGAAGTTGATTAAACAACCCCTATCAATAAAGATTCAAAATTTTGATAATAGTTCTGAAAATAATAAAACACCATCACTTAGACATGGTTATTTGTTACCAAATACAATAAGATGTATAATAAGTGGCCCTTCAAATTGTGGAAAAACGAATTTAATGATAAGCTTAATTACGGATCCGAATGGTTTAAAATTTAAAAATATTTACTTGTACACAAAAACTCCGAACCAACCAAAATATCAATTAGTTCAAAAAATATTAGAACGCATTCCAGACATAGGTTATTTTCCGTACCAGAGTACTGAAAATATTACAGAACTCCATAACGCGAAAGCTAATTCTCTTTTTATATTCGATGACGTCATCTGTGATAAGCAAAATACTATGCGTGAATATTTTAGTATGGGACGTCACAGTTTAGTTGATTGTTTTTATTTAAGTCAGACATACACCCACATTCCAAAACATTTAATTCGAGACAATGCAAACTTACTTGTACTGTTTAAACAAGATAATATGAATTTACATCATATTTATACGGATCATGTTAATACAGATATGAATTTTACTCAATTTAAAGATATATGTTCATTATGTTGGAATAGGAACAAATATGATTTCTTAGTAATTGATAAAGATAAAGAATTAAATAACGGTCGATATCGTTTAGGTTTTGATTCGTACATAAAGGTCGTTGTGTAAAATTTTCAACTAGAACACACTGAACTGTTGTACAAGTATGTCAATATTAAATTCAAAGATAATGACCAATAAATATAAATCGAAAAAGAAAGCGAAAGTCAATAATAATGTTATTATTGATATTGATAAAACCTGATAATATACGACGTAAATATGGAAGTATTATAAACCGGAAAAATAGTAGAAATGATTTTTATTCTAAACAATATAAACCCATTGTCGAGCCATTCACAGATGTACTTCAAAAACTGTCTGTTCCTCCTGTAATAGATATACCGAAGAAAGAAACCGGCAAAATGACAAATGAAAATATCATAGAAGATACTAAAGGATTAATCGCAGATCAAATACATTTTGATACTTTACTTAAAACAAAAAGTGGAAGAGGTATAATTGAACAGCATCTTAATACACATATTGGACCGATAACACGAAAGTATATTAAACAATTACTATTTCGCATTGGTCAAAACAAGATTATAGATAAACAGTATGTGTAAGACGCGTTGGTAATGACTTTAAAATTGGATGCCGACCCAGGTGGAGTAGCGGTAGCGCTATCGCTTCACGCTCCTAGGGTCCTGGGTTCAAATCCCGGATAAGGCATGGCTGGTGTGTGCATCTTTCATAATTTCATCTTCATCAACTACGTGCAAAATGTTGGAAAATATAAACAATATAAGGAAAAACTGTTTCATCGTCATCAAATCACCACTTATATACAAAAAATGTATGAAAAAGTGTGTATAATAAATAAAAAAAAAATTGGTGACTCACACTTGCTTATGACAAATGATGATGACGTCATTATAAATAATAATCAATATAAAATAACACCAGGTTTGGCTCAGTTACTCTTTCTTAATTCACCTAATAAAAAAGAATATACAGTGGAAGACTTACAAAACTATAAGACAATTCTTCTCGATACAAACGCCCATAAGAAAAATTACTTACCACTGGAACAGACTAGAAAGAATAATTCATACAAATACAGGAATATTATAAAATACATTGACTGGAAAAGGTGGCTCAAATTTAATACAAGTTTCTAAAAATCCAATTGACTTAAAGTACTGGAACGATCCTAATGAATTAGTTGAACGACTTTATTTACTTCATTCTTCACGTGCAATTGGTCATAGTGGCCTTGATTCAGCAACAGCATCAATAGAAGAAGAGTTAAGAGAAGAAGAAATCATTATATAAAGTCAGTTTCATCATGTCAATCGACAAATTTGGACGTTACTTGGACCCATTTTATATAACTTCGGATGGTAAACATTCAACCCCTTCGTCGTATAAAGTTCAACTTCAGTTTCCATTAACAAGCGAAGGTGACGTAAATTTTACCAATAAACGATTAACTAACATCAATTTGCCTCGCAGTCTTCACGACGCTGCATCCAAAAAATACGTAGACGAGAATATTAGTTCGTTTGCCAAAAATATACAAAACGATTTACATCTTATACGAGATAGTGTAGCATTTCTAGTTAATAGACTGGATCAAGATTTACAGAATATCCTACAAAATATTAATATCATCGAACAAACTCAAAAAAATACAATTAAAGAAGAGATAACACGTATTAACGAGTTAATTCATAATTTGAATAACGACTTACAAAGTGTAAAGAATATCGCTACAGACGTATCTTTTCTCAAGCATCAGATGAGTTTATTTATTCAACCAGAAGATACATAATTTATTATGAGTAATATAAAACGTATAATAACCAATGAACTACACAAGCCAGCACGTCGAAATTTTACTAGACGCAAAGTTATATTACAAGGTTTTGATGATCTATGGCAGGCAGATTTGGTGGATATGTCAACATATGCCAGTAAAAATAATAATATCAAGTTTATGCTTACTGTTATTGATACCTATTCAAAGTATGCGTGGGTTATTCCTGTCGCGACAAAATCAGCAACAGATGTATCTACAGGTATGAAAATAATTTTGTCAAGTGGACGTGTACCAAGAAATCTACAAACCGATGATGGCAAGGAGTTTTTTAATAAGGATTTTAAAAAACTAATGTCCGATTATCAAATTAATCATTACTCTACATTTTCACATTTAAAAGCAAGCATAGTTGAACGCTGGAATCGAACGTTAAAAAGCAAAATGTGGAAATAATTTAGTTCTGGAGGATCCTATAAGTGGATAAATATTCTCAATAATCTGATTGAAGAATATAATAATTCCAAACATCGTACTATACAAATGAAACCGTCAGAAGTTAAAAAAGATACACACATTCCAGCCTATCATAATAAAAGACATCATCAGTTGAAACCATCGTTATTTCAAGTGGGTGATCATGTCAGAATAAGTAAGCATAAACATGTGTTTGAAAAAGGATATACTCCAAACTGGACTACAGAAGTATTTAGAATAGCTGAAGTAAAACATACAATACCTGTAACATTTATAATACAAGATTTGGAAGGAAACCGCATTAAAGGTGTATTTTATCAAGAAGAGTTACAGAAGACAAAATATCCTGATACTTACTTAGTTGAAAAAATTCTACAAAAGCGAAAAAATAAATACTTTATCAAGTGGTTTGGATTTGATAATAAACATAATTCATGGATTTCAAAAAAATAGTTTAATATAATTCTTAACAATTATTGTATAGAATATATAATATGCAATGTAACTATAATAAATTTAAAAAATAAATTTGTAAAATATAATTCCGTCTATTATTTAAAGTTTCGTCCTTTGCACGTTAGTACAATACCAGAATACACGTATCACAGATTGCCCCCAACGCGACCGCCGCCTGCTTGACCAGTGAATCTGATTCGTTCATACTCTGCATAACCCATCTCATCCAATTCTCTTTCTACTCTTGCATCTCTCTCGCTCTCACACAAACTTTCATTTATCCAAGATTGTCTGTCTCTGTCTATTGCATTGAGGTGACCGGCTCTCGGACCCCCTTTACTACTATTATACTATTAAGTATTAATTAATAATGTTATTTCCCTTGATTCGTTTATTAATTACTGTGACTGAAAGTGTAACCGATAACCGACAATTTTTGAGCTGTTTGTATCCCACTTGAACACGGCAGCAGCCATTTGTTCTCCATGGGCGGGTAACGAAATATGCAACAAATCTTTAAAGAATTTTAACTCAAAATCTAAAAGACTTAGAAAAAAAAGTTTTTAAGAAATATTGTTCCTCTCATCGAGTTACATTACTGGTTAAATTTAATGCACTTATTTCATTTACACCCTGTATATATATATATATATATATATATATATATATATATATATATATATATATATATATATGTGTGTGTGTGTGTGTGTGTGCGCGTGTGTGTGTGTGTGAAATATGAAAATAAGGCTAATTATAGTTGTGCACTGTAAGGAGGGCAAATGTAACTTCTGTGTTCAGCACATTAGGCAGAAAATCATCTAAATCTGTTTCCCGTATTCTGTCGGACTGTACAATGTCTTCTAGGTCTGCATCAATGAAAACTTTTCTGGTGGTAGCCATTTTCACATAAATTAAGAACTATTCCATGATTGGTATCGTAGCGTCGTATGTAACACAGTGACGGACTATGAACAGAGATTATAAGTCACACCACTTGTAACATCTGCGTTCGATGCAGCACTGATACTGACACTCCCACAGGAACATAGCAGCTCGGTCTCCTCACCATTCAATGGGGAGTTTAGTAATGTTGAAATGTAATGATGTTTCCACTTTCCACATTACTGTTATACTATACATGCAATATTACTATTAATGCAATAAAAGTAATAAAATCGCAAAAAGCAAATTATTTTAAATTTATAAACGTGTAAAACTTAGAAAATACGATAATTACAGAAATTAAATTATCAAGTGTCAAATGCAAACATAAACAGGTCGCCGTGTTTTGCTCTTTCTATGAAGCACGTTTTGGGCACGTATGTGGAGACCTAATTCGCATATAATAATAATAATAATAATAATAATAATAATAATAATAATAATATTGAAAAATAGTTCGTTTCTGTTGAAATTTTGTCATAACATGTCAATCTCAGTGTCAAACTTGACATAGTTTCTATATTGTCTTTTATTCTAATGTATTGTTGTACTTACATAAAATATTAAAAAATATATTTTCAGAAAAATATTAAAAGAGAAGCTTTAGTTTATTGTCTTCGTTGGATTAAATTCTTTCTTTCAGACAATATAATTAAACATTAAACAATTTATATATTTATTATTTATTTTATGTTTTATAATTTTATTATTATAATTATTTTGTAACCTGACGACGACTGTAGATTTGCAGCAGTCGAAACGTTGTAATATTTTAAAAAATAAAGACAATGCAAGTCCAATCAGTATGTTTTAATAATTTAACATTGTCTACAAACTTTAAACAGAAGCATAGATGATATTACCCACACTACCAAAATTCAAAATTTAGAAAAACAAATTAAAGATGTAGAAGAGCCCGGATATGAGGAAATTATTACTACGTTTACATACAGTTTTAAAAATGGTTTCAGTTTTCAGTCAAAATTATGCGAAACTGTTTACATGCAATTTTCAAAACAGGTTTATAGAGTGATTTGAAAACCATTTCAGCGTATGCGCATTTAGCTGATGTAAGTGACAGATCCTCTTCACTCCAAATTCTTCGTTTTGCCATTTTTTCAATTATTTTTTCTACTTTGTGCCACTACGCACTAAAACTACACAACATTCACTTTATTTGTAGGTAAGTAACACAAGTAACACAACACGACAGAAACGTTATGCTATGTATGTTACGTATGCTTATATAAAAATAATACACACACTTTGCTAAATACGTTTATTATGATCTATGAACAAGGACCACGCCATGTGTATATAACGGACAATATTAGCCTCTGCCATTGCTGCAGTCTACGTTAGTAGATTATTTGTCCCTGGCTGCAGTACCGACATTGTCGGGGCGCTCCTGGACAACTGAGCATTTGGCGGGAAAGTACAATATCTATAATTCTTAACATCTCCCCCCTTTTACAAATAAATAAAATATCAAACAGTTATTATTCTTAATACATCAAGTACTCGTTGAACCGTGATGGTAGTTTAGTTTGTCTTTTATTTATTGTACTTCTACCACCAGAGTTCATTACATTTTGGTTTAAAGCTGTCTTATTTATTAGACTTTGATTTACATCAGTACTACTATCACCTGTTTCCATGGACTTTAAGTTATGACAATTGTCATCATTTTCGAATGCATGATTACTTTTAATCATTGGAGTGTTACAAGATTTTCTAAGAAAATTACTGTTACGCCTGTAGTTTTTATTGTTTACATCTTTTACAATATACGAACGAGGAGAATCATGATATTTAACCACTTTTCCTGGCACCCACTCTTTTCCTTTCCCAATTGTAACATTATCACCCAGATTAAATGACTCGCGTTCTTTAGCTTTACGGTCGTAGTAATGTTTGTAAAGTTCTTGTTTTTTATCTAGTTTTTGTTTTATGTTGTCTGCATCATTTGTTACAGGCACAAGAAGATTTCAAGCTGTAGGTAGTTTAGAGTTCAAACGTCTATTCATTAAAATCTGCGCCGGCGATAGCCCTATTCCTTCAATTGGTGAATTTCTATAATTTAATAATGCCAAATCTATACCGCGTTTTTTCTAAATATATTTTTAGCTATTTTTACAGCACTTTCTGCTTGACCGTTGAACTGCGAGTGAAGTGGGCTACTAGTGGTAACTTTAAATTTCCAATCTGATGCAAATTTTAAAAATTCATATGAATTAAATGGCATATTATCTGCAACTAACTGAGCTGGGATACCGTGGGTGCTAAATAACCTTTTAAATCGTATTATTAACTCGCGAGCAGTTTTATTTTTAATTCAAATTATATACAGCCATTTAGAAAAGTAATTACTAAATACGAATGATTACCGAATTCAGCAATATCTGCTGCAATATTACGAAATGGTATTTTATGCCGGTTTGTACTTTTCACAACTTTTACACTTCCTTACTGTTGAGAACAGCAATCCAAACAGTTCAAATCCCCCGCCACGCCAGACTACCCGATACCAGTGCCCCCCCACTGACTAAACTCGTATACTAAAATACCTGTATTGTATTCTTGTGCACCGATTGTTTTTGTAACTGTCGTGGTATTGGAAATATAGTAATCGAAACACAAAGTGAACATCGTTACAACTTTATTTAAACTCGCCAAACCTCATTTCCAACAAAAGCGCCCTTTGACAGGTTATGGGCCCAGTTTTGTTTATAATATACTCGACATAACATATTTTTTGGAAAAACGAGGAGGACGAGTTCGACAGCCGTTCGAGAAGAATTGGCAGCACTAGAAGAGAACGTAACCTGGTCACTAACAACATTACCAAAAGGAAAGAAGGCCATCAATAACAGATGGGTCTTCAAAATCAAACGGGACGAAAATGGAAAAATCGTGCAATATAAAGCGCGATTGGTAATTAAAGGCTGCTCACAGCGAAAAGGGTTAGACTACGACGAAGTCTATGCTCCAGTCGCCAGGCTAACGACATTGAGGACGCTCCTGGCAGTAATCAATCATCAGAACCTGTTCACTAGGCAAATGGACGTCAGGAACGCGTTTCTCCACGGCAAACTCCAGGAGGAGATTTACATGCAGACACCGGAAGGCTTAAACATCAACCCAGGCATGGTTTGTCGGCTACATAAAACGCTCTATGGGCTGAAACAGGCTCCGCGAGCATGGAACGAGGCATTTGATAACTACGTTCAATCGCTTGGATTCCAACAATCTGAATACGACAAATGCCTCTATATATCGGTCGCTAAACAAGAAATAATTTATTTACTTGTCTATGTGGACGATATTTTGATGGCGAGCGGAAGTCGACAAGCATTGGATGAGACCGGCGCCCTTCTTCAACAGAAATTTAGGATGAAGGAGAACTTCGAGTCTTCCTCGGGATCAAGATTCAACGGACAGAACATGGGATGATGCTAAGTCAGGGAAATTACCTTCGAAATCTTCTGGCACGTTTTGGAATGGGGGATTGTAAAGCTACATCAACACCGATGGAAGTGAAACTTCCAGAGGACATCGAAGGTGAATCCATCATCGAACAGAAGCCATATCGTCAGATGGTTGGCTGTTTGATGTATGCGATGCTGACGGTGAGACCTGATCTCAGCGCGTCAGTGAATTTTTGCAGCAGGTTCCAGAGTAACGCCACTGAGAAACAATGGACCATGCTCAAACGAATCCTTAGATATATTCAAGGTACTAAGGATCTCGGACTCTACTATCCAAAACAACAACCAACTCCATTGATTGGATATGCCGATTCAGATTGGGCGGGAAACATCGATCGAAAATCTGTTTCCGGTTACCTCTTCAAAGTTCTAGGTTCGACGGTCAGCTGGTCAACTAAAAAACAGAGCACGGTGGCCCTATCCTCCACCGAGGCTGAGTATGTTGCGCTGGCAACAGCAAGTACCGAGATGCTTTGGCTGAAAGGACTACTGGAAGAGCTTGGCATTGAATGTGCACAACCGATTACTATCTATGAGAACAACCAAGCGTGCATCCACCTTTTGCAACGCTGGCAACACAGCCGCCTCAAACACATTGATGTGAAGTATAACTTCATTCGAGACCTTCACATGTCGCGCCAAATAGAAGTGAAGTATGTCCACACCAACGACCAACTTGCAGACATACTGACAAAAGGACTTTCCAAGGCAACCTTCCAAAATCTGAGGACAAGGCTAGGACTTCAAGAGCACTGAATCTGTGTCAATCTAATTTATTATGTACGTTTCTTTTAATATGTTTTGTTTTATGAATGCTCTACTGAACTTCAGGATTGAGGAGGAGTGTTGAGAACAGCAATCCAAACAGTTCAAATCCCCCGCCACGCCAGACTACCCGATACCAGTGCCCCCCCACTGACTAAACTCGTATACTAAAATACCTGTATTGTATTCTTGTGCACCGATTGTTTTTGTAACTGTCGTGGTATTGGAAATATAGTAATCGAAACACAAAGTGAACATCGTTACAACTTTATTTAAACTCGCCAAACCTCATTTCCAACAAAAGCGCCCTTTGACACTTACAGTTTTCAATGTCTGTATTCATTCCTTGCCAGTAATAAAGTTGTTTCGCGGTGTTTTTCATTTTATTAAAGTCAAAATGTCCTTCATGTAACAAAGACAATATTTTTCTTTCAATTTTCCTGGTATAATAATCTTATTACCATATAATACTAAATTATTAAATTGGAATATTCTTTGGGAACCTCCTTGGGATTTATCGTCCAAAGAATTGTAGGTCTTACTGTTCCTAGGTCCAATTTTTATTATTAAGCACTAAGCGTACATGGACGTTTTGGGCATAAATTAGCCCATCATCAGCTATAAAATATTTATACATATAATGTTACAATCAAATATAAAATTTAAAAAATGCAAAGTTTTCAACTCACCAAAAAGAAATGAAGCAAAATTAGTATAAACCTATGAAAAGCTTATTTGGTTTTACCATAAAAAATATAAAGTTACGATTTAAATTTCAGTTCAAATGCAGGATCTACTGATAAACGTAGTAGGAAAGAATAAAGAAACGTAGCGTCGCCATGGAGAACGATCTAACCAATTCAGCTACAGAATACGGTTTCATGATTACTGTTTTTAATAAATTATAAGTAATAACTGTCAAACTGCATTATACTTTCGCAAATATTTCAATAATAAGCCATTAAATTAGGAGAATTTAGATACTCTTAAATGCCAAATTAAATATTCTATCCAACCATATCAAAAATTCCCGCTATAGTCTTGCGGGACAGATGATATTTATAAAAAACCGTTTTCCCATGTTAAACGCCCATGTCACGGTTTTCAGTGTTCACACTAATATATATACATATATATATATATATATATATATATATATATATATATATATATATATATATATATATATACAGGGTGACTCTGGGAAGACGCCCCCCCCCCCTACTTTAACTTTTTTATTATAAGTAATAGAAAAAATGGCTCATATAAAAGTTTTATTATTTTACATATACTATTTGATGGCAGATGTAGATATTTTTTATAAAGTCAGGTTTACAAGATACGACTATCAACTTTTATTTTTGAAATGGCAACCTATAATTATTTTAATAAAATATAAACAGCCATTTTTTTCTATTTTCAACGATGCATTATTTTTTATTATTGTATTTGAAAAATTTCGAGAAAAATTAGATAATTTAGAAATATTAGAAATCATTTTTAAACAAATATTGTAGGTGGATATTTGAAAATAAACAAAACGTAACAATGTAAAACACTTAAATTAATGTCAAAAAAGTATACATTTGTTTGTTACTTAATTTAACTTATTTTGTAAACAAAAAAAAAAACACAACCACCTATAATATTTGTTTAAAAATTATTTCTAATATTTCTAAATTATCTAATTTTTCTCGAAATTTTTCAAATAAAATAGTAAAAAATAATACATCGTTGAAAAGAGAAAAAAATGGCGGTTTCTATTTTATTAAAATAATTATAGGTTGCCATTTGAAAAATAAAAGTTGATAGTCGTATCTTGTAAACCTGACTTTATAAAAATATCTACATCTGCCATCAAATAGTATATGTAAAATAATAAAACTTTTATATGAGCCATTTTTTCTATTACTTATAATAAAAAAGTTAAAGGGAGGGGGCATCTTCACAGACTCACCCTGTATATATATATATATATATATATATATATATATATATATATATATATATATATATATATATATACCGGGTGGCGCTCGAAATCCGTTACATAGGCATTTAACATGGGAAATAAGAATAATTTGAATATTTGCCTCCCATTAAAACTTATTGCAGTAAAACTTTATACACATGTTTGGGAACAGTTATTGCATCATATGAATAACATATTGTTTAAAATTAATTAAAAATAATTAAATAAAATAAGAAAATGTTATGGCAATTTTAATGTGACAATTATTATTCCTTATAAAAGAAAGCTTAATATGCAAATGATCGTTGCATGGTGGTAGCGTGCCAGCTTTTTGTTCCAAAGATTGTGGGTTCAAACCCCAGCATACTTCTTTATTTTTTTTTTTATTTTTTTTTTTCAATTTATTTTTGTGTTTTTATTTGTTTTTATTTATTTTTATTTGTTTTTATTTATTTTTATTTGTTTCTATTTATTGTAGTTTTACTGTTTTTTCTTGTTAAATTAAAATAAAAAGAAACAAATAAAAATAAATAAAAACAAATAAAAAATATTAAAACAAATAAAAACACAATTTTTTTTTTTTTTTTTATAACATTTAAGCATCTTATCAGTAATCAGTTCGCTAGAACTATAAACTAATATGTTGATAACGTATTTAACCTGAAAGAGTTGACACCCAGTGGCGCCACTCACTACATTTAATTAAATATCTAGATTAATTATTTTTCACTAGCACAATACACGATTACACTAAGTTTGGTAGGTCGAGTGCATGATGTCTTTTGAGCCTGTAGATGGTTTCACTATTATCTAGAAGATTCACAGCAAGTGAGTTGGGGTGGTGTCCCAGCCGTTGTTGGTATTTGGCGCTGAATCGTCTGATTTCTTCTTTTATTGTTGGCATCTTAAAGTCATAGTGCAGTGTGTCGTTGGTAACATACCATGGAGTATTTGCAATCATACGAAGTGTAGTTGATTGAAACCGCTGCAGTAATGCTGTAGATGATTTGCTAGCTGTGCCCCATAGTTGAATACCATATGTCCAAATTGGTTTAAGGATAACTTTGTACAGCAGTAACTTATTTTCCATTGACAATTGGGATTTTCTGCCTATGAGCCACGACATTTGTTTTCTCTTGATGCCGAGTTGTTTTCTCTTGGCCGTAATGTGGTTGCGCCAGGTTAATCTTCGGTCAAGAGTCATTCCGAGGTATTTTGCTCCATCGGCGTGGGGTAGTTCTGTGCCGTTGAGATTGACAGCTGGACATGTTTGTCTATTTAATGTAAATGTTACGTGAGTTGATTTTGTTGGATTTAGTTGTATTCTCCACTTTTCGCACCATTCATGGACTAGGTTGAGGTTTTCTTGTAGTTTTTCTGAGGCAGTTTCTGGATCATGATCAATCGCTAAAATGGCGGTATCATCCGCGAATGTTGCTGTGGTTGTTATGTCATTTGTGGGCAGATCAGCTGTATATACCGTGTACAACATTGGACCCAGGACACTGCCCTGTGGGACACCGGATTTGACTGGGTACAGTTTGCTGTGTTCGCCTTGAAATTTGACTTGAAAGTATCTGTCTGATAGATAAGATTTCAAGATATTAAATATTTTTGATGGCATCTTGCTTTTAACTTTGAAAAGTAGACCTTCATGCCAAACCTTATCAAATGCTTGGCTGACATCGAGAAATGCAGCCGAGCAGTAGTCTTTGTTTTCAAGGCAATTTCTGATGACGTTTGTTACTCTATGAACTTGTTCAATCGTGGCATGGTGGTTTCTAAAGCCAAATTGATGATCGGGAATGATATTATTTTTTATCAGGATTGGCTTGATTCGTTTGAGTAACAGTTTCTCGAAAAGTTTAGAGATAACTGGTAGTAGACTAATTGGTCTGTATGAGGCAGGCTCTTTTAGGTCTTTTCCTGGTTTAGGAATGACTACTATTTCGGCGACTTTCCAATGAGCAGGAAAATGTTCGATCCTTAGTATAGCATTGAAGATTGCTGTGAGCATCACTAGACCCTTTTTTGGTAGCTCTTTTAGTGTGCGAACTGTTATCAGGTCAAATCCAGGGGCCTTCTTTTCACAAAGTTCGTTTTGAATGCATAGACGAATTTCGTTTGGAGAGAATGTCTTTACTGGTGCTGTTGCTAGCCCGGGCACGTTTAGAAAATTTATGTTTGCTTCATTAGTATTAGCACTTGGTGGGAACGGTTGGAATACATTTTGCAGATGTTTGGCAAATGTTTCTGCTTTTTCTTTTGGACTACGGGCCCAATTGCCGTCTGATTTTCTGATGGGCGGAACTGAGGTCTTAGGTCTTTTGAGCCGCTTTGTGGCCTTCCACAGTGAGCAATTAGTAGCTGCTGTAGGTGTTAGATCTTTCAAATATTCCTCAAAATGAGAATTTTTTAATTCTTTGATCGCATCTTTTAGCTCTCTGTTAGCCATATTGAGTCTGTTTTTATCTACGGGCTGGCGGGAGTTTTGCCATATTCTTCTCCTTCTTCTTTTGATTGCTATCAATTCTTTGATATGCATTGGTAGCATTTCAAATTGTTTTTCTTGTGGTCTTGTTTTTGGGGTTGCTGACCACGCTGCTTCCTGTATTTGTTTGGCGAAGGTTTCTGTCGCTATTTCTAATTCTTCGGATGTTTTTATTGGGATGCTGAGGTTTATTTTTTCTTCGATTAACTTTCTAAATTCATCCCAGTTGGTTTTGTGGTTATGTAGCGTGGGTGGTTTCTGGACGGTAGTTATTGAGGCGCTGACCATTGCAATAATTGGAGAATGGTCTGAGTTTAAATCTAGGCTAGAAGATACTATCATGTGATTGTCTGGGATTCCTTTTGTAACAAAAAAGTCCACGAGATCAGGTATTTTGCATCTATCGGTCGGCCAGTAAGTTGGCTCGCCGCTAGAGAAATAGTTTAGATTGTTTTTGCTTATCATTTTGTTCAGATTTCTTCCTTTTGGGTTAATTAATCGGGACCCCCAGTTTGTATGTTTGGCGTTGTAATCGCCTCCTGCCAGGAATCTTTGTCCCAGCGTTTGAAAGTATTCTTTGTATTCATCTTCAGTAATGTTATATCTTGGTGGACAGTAGATCGCTGCTACAGTCATTGGTCCGTTCCAGGTTTCGATTGCGATGGCGGTTGATTGTATTTTATTGGTTTGGTATTTCATCATTTCGTAATGAGGAAGGTTATTCCTCACTATAATGGCTGAGCCCCCGTGGGCTGTTCCATCTGGGTGTTTTGTATCGTATATTGTGTATTGAGGGATTCTTAAATAGTTTCGCTCCGTGAAATGGGTTTCCGAAATTAGAATTATATCTATTTTATTTGCATTTAGAAATATGTTTAAACATTGGCTATGATTGGCCAAGCCGTTGGCATTCCATTCTGCAATTTTAAGAGTGTGCTCCATTATTTGATTTTGTTGATGACTGTCGATAACAAATTCATTAGCGTTGTCATTTGTTGTGATTGTTGTTTCATAAAAGCTCGCATTTCAGTGATCATTAGTCTCATTGTTTCATTTAATTCGTTTGACATGTGGTTTTCTACTGGTTGATTTCTTTCGCGGTCACGTGCAGCGTTTGCGTAAGAGAATCCCGGTTGGCGCACAGATGGGGGTGTTGGAGGCAATTCGTCATGGATTTCAGCAACTTGGGGTGTTTCTATGTTCCGACTTTTGTTTGGTAAAGGGGGGTATTTTTTCTGGCGTATTTCTTTGTATACTTGGCAACCTTTATAATTAGCTGGATGATTTCCTTGACATAATGCGCATATTGGGGGGTCTTCTTTCTTTTTCTGGCATTCGTGTATTTCAGAGTAGGTTTCACCACACTTAACGCATCTATATGGCCGAAAGCAGTAGGTTTTGGAATGTCCATATCTTTGGCAGCGTTTACATTGAATAATCTCTCTTTTAACATGGGGAGGTTCAAATTG
Source organism: Harpalus rubripes (assembly GCA_963082715.1). Classification (NCBI taxonomy): domain Eukaryota; kingdom Metazoa; phylum Arthropoda; class Insecta; order Coleoptera; family Carabidae; genus Harpalus; species Harpalus rubripes. The sequence goes on from OY720465.1 coordinate 16,526,111, forward strand.
AATAATTGCATTACCTATTGTCCTGATTTCGTAGATATCTTTGTTGTTATCTGCTGGTTCTATGTCGATGTAGAATAGTGATAAAGGCTGTTTAGTGACGCGATGTCTTATATTATGAATATTTCTAACCTTGTGTCCTTTTATTTTTAGTTCTTCTTTTAGATTTTCTAGATCATTTGTGTGATGTAGGTGACGCAACACCACTCTGAAAGCTCTATCTTCTTTCGTTTGATATGTGTGATGATCAATGTTTTTGGATTTTAAACCTTGGATAATTTTGCGGTATATGTCTCGGTTATCGGCCATAACTTTCATGTTACCATTTATTAGTTTGAATACAAATTTATCATCAGTAGTAGTGAATGATTTTATTATTTGAGTCATTGTCGTTATATCACTTATGGCGGGTATAAATATTGGTGGTGGTTTTCGTTCTACAGTTCGCTCTTGTGTTGTGGACTGTTGACTCTTGTTGATCGGATATTGTTTTTGTCCATGATTATTGTTTTCAAGCTCCATTCCCTGAGTAGTAGAGTTTGCAAGTGGATCGTAGGGGTTTGAGATTTCGATTTCAAATGTTGGTAAGCTTGTTTTTTGAGAAGGGCGATTAATTGAATATGGCCTGCTAGTGGCAGTAGTCTGGGTTTTTCTTCTTATTATTGGCTGGTACTGTTTCTGCGGTCTTGGGTATTCATCAGAAGGGGTTCCTGGTATACTGTGTATTGGTGTAGTTATCGAGGTATTTGTTGGGCTTGCATCTTGTATCACGTTAGGTTGGACCATTGTTTGATTGAGTATTTGGGTGTTTGAGCCCATGTATGTGACTGGTTGTATGTACTCATGTTGTTGAGACCCTTCAATCTGAGACATTTGTTGGAAGGATTGTTGGTTAATTGTCGTTATTATTTGTGCTGTTGTTGGGTGCGATAATTGTTGCGAGTCAGTTATCGAAACGCCATTGTGTTGATTCATGTTGGGTCCGAGTGTGGTGGATATACCACACCCGGACTTGTCGTACTTGTTGAGATTTTTAGCTGCGATTCTGTATCTTGCACGTAACTATTTATTAATGAATAGATATTTAATTGTTTATTTGCTGGTTATAACAGCACTTGGTGATTATATCACTGATTAATTTCAATTATATACTAGAGTTAAAGTTATTGCACAATACAACGGAGCGATCAGACAGCACGTCCGTTCGCTTCGACTGTTCGTACGAGACTATAAACACAAAAATAAATTGAAAAAATATTTTTTTTGAAAAATTAAAGAAGTGTGCTGGGGGTTTGAACCCACAATCTTTGGAACAAAAAGCTAGCACGCTACCAGCATGCAACGATCTCTTGCATTTAAGCTTTCTTTTATAAGGAATAATAATTGTCACATTAAAATTGCCATAACATTTTCTTATTTTATTTAATTATTCTTAATTAATTTTAAACAATTTGTTATTAATATGATGTAATAAGTGTTCCCAAACATGTGTATAAAGTTTTACTGCAATAAGTTTTAATGGGAGGCAAATATTCAAATTATTCTTATTTCCCATGTTAAATGCCTATGTAACGGAATTCGAGCGCCACCCGGTATATATATATATATATATATATATATATATATATATATATATATATATATATATATATATATATAATTGTCTTTTGTTACAAGATAATATAAATTTGACTTTTATATTTACTATTAGGCTACTTACATGATTTGTTTTTGATATACATTATCAAAACATTTAAATTTCACTTAGTCATACTCCCCTATTCCGAAATAGAGAAAATTAATATTGTACATACATGTATATACTTAATTATTCTATTAAACTCAAGGATATTATAAAAAAATGTAATTACAATAACAATTCGTAACGGTATGCGCCCCGATTACAGAAAATGCATTGATCTCTATATATATGTGGATACCGTACCCAATGTTAAAGTTTTGTGTCTAATTGAACGCCGCCATGTTGGACGGTTTCGGCACAATTGGCGCTCTTTTTGAACAAACAGTAAAAATTAATATTGTACGTATACGTATAATGAATCATAATATACGAAATAATTAAATTATACACTTAAGGGTATTTCTTAAATTTGTACTATTTATTTATGTAATAATAATGGCTAATATTAATTTAAAATGTAAAACGCAATAATAATATTTAGATGAGAATATGGATTTACTTATCTTATACACTTATTTTCTAGACCGATATGAAATAATAAATGATTACTGTAAGAATATATTAATAAAAATCTGTGGCCAGCACATAACCTGTCGCCAGATATTTTACGTGGTTGTACGCATAAAACGAAAAATATTTTTAAATACAAATACATATATTCTCACTACAAAATAATTCTCATATATATTTGCAAAATCTATGGGATATTTTAATATAAATTATGTACCATACATTTTTTTTATATTCAATATCCTGAATATTTTTTTCTACTTTCCTTTTCTTTTTCTTTATACTCGTCATTTTTTCCCAAATTCGTTTATATTCTTTTTTACGTATATTCTTTTACGTTAACTTTTTATTTATTTTCATAATCTTCATAATGAAGTATAAATATTTTTTACAGCGGCATAAAAATATTTTTGACAGTGACATTTATGTGTCAATTACAAACATTTGAATTTCTTGCCTTAAAGTAGTTTGATCTGAGAATTTTTACATCAAATTATTTTATATGCATTTCTTTATCTTTAAATCTATAGAAGATATAATAATGAATTTATATTTATCAAATAAAGAATTTAACGTTATTTAATATAAGTATTTACATAAATTTTTGATAAATAATATTTAGATGATTTTTTTCTTGTAACTGCTACTTCCGTTTGTCCAATTGTTACCAAAATTTAATCAACTCTTCCCATTATTGTTAGATTGAGGAATCCGTAGTTAAAAATGTCTTAAGTCTTATAGTATTTGTGAAACCGTGGATCCAACATCCACACACACCTCCACACACACATACGGACATCATCGTAAAAATGTTATAACCGGATTCTAGGGACCTTAAAACGTGCTTATTCACTAAAATCTGGATATGCGATTTTTAGCATGAATTCAATACCTCTCTTAGCGAGAGGTAATAATTATAATAATGCTAAATGTCAAAAATATTACAGTCACTAAAATACCTCTATTCTCTATTAAAATTTGCATCGTTTGTCATTTTAGCTTCTACAAAAACTTTTGTAACTTCGTTAGAGAAATTTTGAAGTTGTCAAAGACTTTCCTGAAATTTTACGTATAAATTTTGAAAAACAAATGCCATGCACATAGTAAGTATAATGGCGCATATTTTCTCTCTTTAAATGAAAAGGTCTATTAAAGTAATAATTAAAAAAAATATTACGTAAAAGAAGGAGTTTGTATGAGCGATCCGAACTATAATCATCGAAAGAAATGTTACCTGTAAAAGAAAAGAGTAGGTAGGTAATTATTGTTAAATTTAAATATTCAATATTAACTTTATTTATTTAAATTTATATTTCTTACTATTATGGTAGAACATAGTTTTATTTAATACTGTCTACTTTAAATAAAACCTGAAAAAATTAAGTTTAAAGTAAAATTGCATGTTTTGAAAAAACAACAGCATACATGTGACAGTGAAATGTAATTGGAATATTAACATTGTTTAAAAGTGATAAATTTCTCGACTGTGGTATTATTAGATTACTCGAAATCTGTCATACAGCAATTACAGCAATTATTATACAATCGACTTTTCAAACATTCAAAAATAATATTGTTTTATGTACTATACTGTAATCTTTTGTTTTTATTCTGTCATTACTTGAAATTAATATTAACTACATTACATATAATACAGAGTGAAATATGTTTTACCTAGGGCCGTTTTCATAATAAAAGTTTTAGTTACTTTAAGACTTTAAATTTATTTTAGTACTAATTTCGTTTTCATAATACAATTTAACACTTTAAGATTAATTTAAATAAAGTAAAAATTCAAGTGCTTTATCTGGACATTATCATTTTACTTTTAAATAAATAAATAGTAAGTCATGAACAAATGAATGTTATTTGTATTTGACATTTATTAAAAGCTATTATTTTTTACTACAATCAATTGTTTTATAATGAATACGGATTCCGAATTATCTTCATCTAGTTATAAAATGAGTGTACATGACTTTGGAAAATGGACAGGTAACAAATTCTTTGACAGATTTCGGTTGAGCAAAGAATTCCTAAATGTTATATTGCAGCGAATTAAAAATCTTAAAAGTTAAATTTCAAATATATTCCGATCATGATTTCACTATAAATATTAATTTCAATGGAAGTACCTACTGAAGTAGTAATCACACAAAAGCTAGAACTACATACTTTACTGTCTATAAATATAGTAAAATCACAATTCATAGGTATAAATATTTATTAACAGTAATTTTTTATTAATATTAATAGAAAATATAATGCATTTTTACTAAACCAATGTTTTATTTATTGTAATCAATTCTTGTCATTGTTGAAATGATGTATTAAGAATAGTTTTCATCGAAATAATTAAGCAGATATTATTAAAATATTCTACTCATCTACGAAAAATTCTCTGCCATTTACTTATAGTGTTTTCTTAAAATATATTTTCCCGTCTTTTTCTCTAGGATGTCGAATTTTCTCTTTATTTATTATAAAGCTCCAAGTGGATTTGAATTCTTTAATTCTTTCATGATGTCCATGCTTTTTCTTAAATGAAATATATTTTGTGACACTGTACTGGCATATTCCAATGGTTTAAATTACTTATCCGCTCATATGGAAAATAAGTTTTTGATTATATATTTTTATTATGAAAATTATACTAGTTATTAATATTTATCTTATTTTGTAAAGTGTGCAGCTATAATTTTTAAGTTTGTACACATTATTTAAGGCAAGAAACTAGAATAGTTCATAGTTCACATGTCAAACGTCAAACTTCGAATTTTTATTCGTTCAGGTATGCCAACATACTTCAAAAACGTTAAAATTTTACTTTTGTTAAAGTAACTATGGATAACAATTATGAAAACCGACAACTTTAAATTAAAGATAAAGTCTTAAAGAAATTTAATTAAAGTCCTAAAGTGAGCCTGATTATGAAAAGGGCCTTCCCTGTGGAAAGTTTTGTTAATATTTTTACGTTTTAAACCACAATAAAAACAGACAAAAAACATTTTATCGAAAAATTATGCAGAAACATCGCAAACACATCAACTCGGCGGCGTTCAATTTGTCACAAAACTCTGTATTTAACATGGCCGCTATACATTATCCGAAATACCCCCCTCCTACTCCCCCTATACCAAACCCACCTCCCACTCCTCCACCGACTAGACTATCTAGTAGTGCGACATTCAACAGAAACCGTCTAGAAAATTCCGAGCTATACTCAGGTGACACTACATCCCAAATCCAATCAATGTGAACACCAATCCGAGTAAAAAGTGTGAATGGGTCATAGGCAGAGTCACAGTGATTTATGGCTATTTGTCCTCCGCTAACTATTCCAGTAATATAGTACTTCTCTTTGTCGTTCGATGTCCAGGGAAATACTAGTCCACTGCCACTATCGCGAATGCACGTACCAGTTCCTATAAACAATTCAAAAATTAGAGCCATTCTTGCGACCTCCGGTCACAGTGCCGGTTATAAGACCAGAGGAAGAGGATAAGTCTTAGATTGCAGGGTATTCATAATGGGTGTGCTAAAATTAAACTATATATTGCGGGAGTCATTTTGTGTAAAAATTGTTATTTGAAGGTACGACCGGAAAAACGTTTCGTTACAGAGTTACAGCCCTTTGAAGGTGCACCCCATCTGAAGCATATTTATTAATAACTCTGATACTAGTTACACTAAAATTGAAACATAGAATGAGGTTATTAGGCCAATCGACAAAGGGTTTATTGCGGAAATAATTGGCAAGCTGGATTAAATTTTATTCTTTTTATTGCGACCTCCAAAAAGACATAATGATTTTGCACCCTCTAGCGACCCCGGATTGATTTTGCCGCCATCTTAGATCAATGGTGCAAAAATGAGTTTTTGGCCATTTTCTTGAAAGCAGTGGTCCGTATCAAAATTTTATAAGAATACAAAATTAAAGCTCGTATTAGATATGTAATATTGTTTATCTTTAACCGTGTCAAAATTTTACATGAAAAAATGAGAACTAAGCCGATTAGCAGATATTTTTTTAATTTTATAAAATGTTCATGTTAGTTTAAGTTGTTAATAACTCGCCAATCGACAAAAATCGTGTAATACATGTACATGACAAGAAGGATAATTTCATACTGAATTCAAATTTTCAGACCGCGTTATCGTATCTTTAATCAGGTCAGAGTTGTGGATAAATTTGTAGGAAAGCGTTGAAAAAAATTATTTTACATATCACCGTAGGATAAGTTATACCATAACGCACTCATTTTAGTTATGTAATGGCCTTGTTATCCAATGAGTGCAGAATTGAAATTCTAATGTGGTAATAATTTTCATTAAAGTACTCAACGGAATAACAAGGCTGTTACTTAATTAAAATGAGTGCGATATGATATGCGGTGATAGATAATAGTTATTTATGTACCAAGTGAGTAAAGTATATCTTTTCTTCACGAGAAGGAAAATTTTCCGAACGAGCCGAAGGCGAGTGCGGAAATCCTACGAGTGCAAAAAAGATATAATTTACTCACGAACTGCATACAATTTTTTTTACGTCTGCAATGGGAGCGTAAAAAAGTACCGTAGCGTTTCATTATTTCACTCCGCGGCGTATGTATTAAAAAAGGCATAATTTATAAACCCATTTTAATGAAAAAGGGGTACTTTTTTAACAGACGTTAAAAAAATATTGTACGATACTACATTATTAACGCACTATGTGATTACCCTAACTCGCCTTTTGGGCACGTAAGGCAATTCACAATACGTGCTTTAATAATGTCTATAACCCGCTTATGTCGTAAATAACTATAAAAATCATCAATAATCTACTTCTTTCGATGTCGTGACGAATGTAAACTGTTATAAGTAGTAAAACCTATTATACTAAGTATTAAATATCTAATATTGTTTATTTTTCGAGTAATTTAAATTTCTATCATAAATTGTTAAAACTCTTTGAGAGTTCATCCTAGGTAAAAAATGTAAGAACCCTTTTATGTACAAAAAAATTACGAGCTTTAATTTTGTATTCTTATAAAATTTTGATATGGGCCACTGTTTTCAAAAATATATCCAAAAACTCAATTTTGCACCTATGATCCAAGATGGCAACAAAATCCGGGGTCACTACAGGGTGCAAAATTAGTATGTCATTTTGGAGGTCCCAATAAAGAGAATAAAATTTATTCCAGCTTGCCACCATTTATTTCCACAATAGCCTCTTTTAAACGCCCTGCCAATTGGACTATATAAGGATAATGCAGTGTGTAAAAAAAATTCCTGACTCGGAGTTGGCTATAAACAAAGAAACGCATGTCAATTTAAAAATATTTAATTAAGATATTGTCAAAAATGTTATATAAAGAAATCAAAGTTTTTTTTTTCTTGAATCTTATTTTAGACATGGAAACAAATTAGAAAACGACGAATGTCAATATACTGCATACTTATTTATTGTTTTTTCTCCTTAAAATTACATTTCAAGATCAATCTTGACATCTTGACTTTTTAATTGAATAATGATCAGACTCAATCAGACTTACGTTTCTCTGGTCATAGCCTACTCCGAGTTAGGAATTTTATTGAACACACTGTACTTATTTACATAGGTAGAGAATATACAGGTGACACTGAAAAACGAGCCACTCAAAATAACTTTTTTATTTATAATTATTTTTAATTTTCTTGATATATTTGTAAACTAGGCTTAGGGGCTCACAAATAATTGTATTTGGCATGCTTGCGTTGACGTGTGTTATTTCGTATTTGTTCCTTAAACTTTTGTGTTTAAATATTTTTTTGGGCATATTTACTAATTTTAATAATAAATATGCCAGTGTGCTCTGTGTTGGGGTTGCAGTAATGGAACAGTACAATATGGCTGACGCTTCGTTCACTTAGATCATATATCTCACGAACTGGATGGAAGAAGTAGGGAACACTTAGGATTGAGAGAGACAGAAAATGCAGAGACCTACGGGCGTGCGCAAACTCAAAAAAACATGTGCCAATAAAAAGCCAGTGACGGCGTCGAAACTTTTGTGCTTTTTCATAGTTCGCTTCGTAGTTACTCTGTTCTAAATTGTTGGCGAGCAAACATCAACCATCAAAAGTATTTTGTAGTTCATTGTATGTAATATTTTATAAGTAACAATTTAAAAAAATGTTAATAAATCAAAAAATAACGATGAAAACATTCATGATTTCCTCATATGAAACGTATCTGGTGGAGATACAGGAAAAAAAGAAAGTATAAACATGCATCTAAATAAGTATTATCCTCGTACTAAGTTTCAATTTTTGTGTAACTATTACCCGTGTTATTAATATTTCAGATGAGGTGCATCTCCAAAGGGCTGTATGTAACGAAACGTTTCTGGACATGCCTTCATCTAATATTTTTCACTAAAAATTACTTCCTCAATATAAGGTTTAATTTTGGCACAGCCTTCATTAATCATCCTGTATATCTGCACTATATCAGAGTGTACGACGTCAGTACTACGCAAGCACCAAGTATTTAACTCATTGATTCTATTGGTCAAGACGCAGAGAGAGAGAGAGAGAGAGAACTTCTCTCTCTCTCTTTCTCTCTTTTCATCGATTTTGATACCGACCGAACGGGAGCATCGATCCCGAACATTCGATTTGTGAACGCACAAAACTCAATGACTTTTGTGCGTTAGGTGAGGTTATTGTTGTTGCCAAAGACTGACTGTTGTTCGAGTTCGGCATCGATGCTTCCGTAACTGGCTGGTTGGACGCTAGTGCTTTCGACCATACAGGTCGGCCAATATTGGAACTCATCTGGGTTGCGCAAAAGATAACATGCGATAGCACTATGAAAAGAAAGAGATAAACATATAGAATTCTAGATAAATGATTATTTGTACAGTCCGTGCAACAAGTTGAATGATCGCTCGGTAACCTCCGCTCCTCTTCGTTCGGATTCGTGCTTACGAAAGATATTGGTAGATACTATGCTTTATGCAAAAACTGTACAATATAAATTCCCTTTTACTTTGCCATTGCGCATGCAACCTTGAAATGAGTTACTATATATGGACTACTGTAGAACTTGTCGAGGATCAGGACAAAGAATATCAACTTCATACGGAATTATTCCGTATAAGAGTTGATATTCTTTGATCAGGTCTCGTTCTAGTTTATGTATTGAGTTGAGTAATCAAATCTTACCGTTTGCGAAAGTAACGCAAAACTTATCCGTAGTAACATAACTGACAAAATCTCGGGGAACCATACGTAAACACGCTTCGGTATCTAAATATGAAGCTGTCAAATTCTTCAAACGATCACCATCTACTGATCCCCATCCAGCAACCTACAAGTAAAATTATGCTTTAGATAATAAATACAGTAATCCCTCGTAGTTAGTTTCGAAGAATGAAACCGTGTTATGCGGGATTAAAAACGATGTATGAAGTAGAATTCAGGGTTTTTTCATGCCAAAAAGTGGCATTTAACTTCGCGCGCAACTTTGTAATTGAAACCAACGGTCTAAAATTAATAATAAAGAAAAAAGCTATTTGTCCCTATTTTTTCAGTCAATCAAGGCTGTAGCTATTGGCGATGCCATGTTAGATGTCAGCGCTCATGTGGAAAATATTTGAATCTTAAAATAGGGTATTGTCACGTATTTTTTGTGTCAACTGGTAACATTTACGTATTTATGTTTTTGAAAGATTGTTTGACGGTGTTACAGAGTACAAATTATTATTGTTTTAAGTCCAAGTTACAACTGCAACTTTAAATAATAATAATTATTGTTACAATACCCCATATTATAGTTTTAAATTTGGCCGTTAGATAGCGAGCGCAAGTCTGCATCACCCTGTAATCTGTAATCAAATCAAAATACCTTTCCTAGAGGACCATTGGGCTTAAGCTGTTCTTTTTCATACTCCCTATCCCAATCCACACAGACTGGTTGCACTGCATTTGATAACTCAAATGGTTCATCCACCGTAACAACAGCTATATCTGTCTGTTGATTAGCAGTTTTATACAGTGGACCTGTGAAAATTTCTTTTGCCTAAAAAAAGGTTATTGAAAAACAAGTTTTATATACAATGATCTTTATTGTATTAAGAGTACAATTTGCGTAATCGAGCCGAATGCGAGTTACGCAAAGTACGAGTATTACAAATGGATATTGTAGTACGTGTTTTTCATACTATTTTTCCTATTTCGCATTAATTTACTTTTATTTCAGAATTTATATTGACTATTTCACTCTTAAATTTATAAGCCAATCCAAATTCAGGATTCTACCTAGTTATCAAGTTTTATTTCGACAAAACACCGTCATAAAAAAATTTTCGCCCTCTTTAAGCCAATAAGATGTATTTTTTTACAAGTGAGTTTTGATAAGCGAAATTTTTTTGACGCTTTAGAAACATATTGTTTACATACCTGTCAAAGTGTGTATATTTTCAGTATCAGTTTTTATTAAAAAAGAGTCGATTCGGAAAGGAATCTATTTAAAACGTTGAAAAATCAAACTTAAATATAACACCTCAAAACACAATAAAAATTAGAAGATTTTTGTCAGGAAAAAAATATATAAATGATTACCTGATTTTTATTTTGGAAATAGTCATCCGAATACCATTCGTGGTTAAATTTTATCCTGGAAAAATTTTCTGATTGCTTTACTCGAGCCTGTTGCCAATTTATCTCGTGACATTGAACAAAAATCACTGGTTTGACAACTCGTGATTTTTTGTCAATGCCACTCAATAAATTGCTAGGCAACCAGTTCTCGTAACAATCTGAAAAATTTTCCGGCAAAAATTTACCACATATTTTATATGATAATAGTAATTTACATTGCAAGACCGTTACTCAGAACTTTACAGTGTGCACGGTACCTAACGAGCGAGCGAAGCGAGCTTGTTATCCATGCGAGTTATACTGAATCGTAAACGTTTTATTACAGAGCTCTGTCTCTAGTGGTAAAGAAAGTTTACGGGCTGTTAAAACCATAGCAACATATGTACACTTAGGAAAGAAAATAACAACATAACGAAAGAAGCACTAGTATATAACATAAAAGGGAAGAGGAACAGAGGAAGACCACCAAATACATGGCAAAGACAGATACACAAAGAACACAAAAAAATAAACAAAACATGGCATGATATAAAGATGGAAGCTAAAGACAAAGCAAAATGGAAAAAAGTAGTAAAAAATATATCCCACTAATACAAATAAGGCTGGCAACCTTAGAAAGTAAATGCCTTGAAACACTTGAGGGTGCCCTATGCTCCCAAGCAGCGAAAAAAAGTATTAATAATAATAAAAGAACTTGGCATTTCAATAGTTATTTTATTCAACATAAAAATCATGGATCTTTAAAAAAATGCTTCAATTATTTTATACGTATAAAGATTATTTACTTACTTTTCATTCTAAAATGACAAAATGCTGAAGAACACTTGCGCCTCTAGTGAGCAATGCTCAAACTAGACAAGATATATATATGTCTCTGACTGGCCAGCCGAAATCAAAAGAAACCAAGTGAAGTTTTGTCTATTTCGTCGTTTGTCAAATGTACCTCTCTCGTGTTGCATTTGCATGAGATTTTTTCTACTCCCGACGATTTATTTTTTACCTGTTCATTTTCATTGCTAGATATGTCTATACTGTATTTCAGATAAGAATAGACTTGGTAGCGCTGAAGAGCCAGCATGTTTTACACCCATAAAACTTATGAATTAGTTTTGTTTCGAGTATGACATAATTGACAGCTTAAAATGTCAAAATTTGATCATTTTTAATTCTTTAGTACGTAAACAGTTACTTAAAGTTGTTAAATAGATTATAAAGTCAAAATGGAATAAATAATATACCTGCTTACATATTGCTATTGTAAACTTGGTTTGCGTTTAGACCAATCAGAAAGCTGGAATCGTAAGCCGTATCTTACTCCTATACTCTGTTCCATTTAAGCCATTCAGTAGATGGCGCGCAAATCAGCGCCAATTTTAAGTAGCCGAAATTACATTAGGTGAACTTGTCACGTGTCTCCAATTTCAGCTTTCAGAAAGTTCAAAACTATACCCTATTCTCTACAATATTGAATGGTTTAAATGGAACAAGATATAAATCTATTCTTATCTGAAATACAGTATAGGAATACCGATGAATATTGATACATTAAAAAAAAAGAATTTTAGTATTCCATGGAAAATTTAAGAAGAAAAACACTGTCATCTGTCACTTTTGACACGTCAATGGTAACTTTTAAGTGGAAATATTTATGAAATGAGGACAATTTGATAGAAATCAAATGCAAAATCATAAATTATAAGAATCAGCAAATATTTGACACAAGTTTAAAATATCTAACTGTTGGTATTTCACAAAGAGGGAGGTAAATCAGCTGTAGGGAAGTAAGGACAATTAAATCAGTGTTCTGGTTACTGTCTTCTTAACTGGCATATACCAGTTAGGCATATACTGCTGATATCCCGTGTTTAAGGCGCAAATTTCTGTCTTAAAGATAAGGGCACTTACAGTGTATAGGTGCATTAACACATGAACGTTTTAAGTCCTCCTCACTTTAACATCCGATCATAAACTTCTAATGTGAAACCCGTATTATGGGAGAAAAGCTCAGGCTTGCGCATCAGTAACCATGGCCTCGAAACTTTCTCTCTTCTTCGAGTTCGCTGTTTTGTATTGCAGAGATAAGGGCATTAGCAGTATAAATCTAATAAGTATAACTTCACAATTTAAAAAAATCCCCAAAATGATTTGTACAAAACTGTCCATTGTAACACTGTTTTTGACCAAAACAATTGTACAAATTTCACTTTGCGAACGCGAAATAGGAAAATACGTTTACAAAATTTCAATATGAAAAAATTTAAATAACTTACTTGACGCTTTTGGACAAAAAGATCTGAAGAAGAATTGTAAGCGCCATGATATTTTCCAGCACCTATATAGATTGCACTTCGATTGTGGTTTTCAACGCAATGTGCGGCTAAAATATTAAAAACATGGATTATTGCGTTCTTCACACAACAATGTGCACACAAATACGCGGCAATAATGGGATCCTCCACCGTAACAACATGTCGTACAATTTGAATGTAAATTAGAAATCATATATAACCATTGAAATAACGACGATAATAGGGGACTACAGCTCAATCGAATTAAGAGAAATTAGTAAAAAATAATGAAAGTATATGCTTAATAATGAAAATTAATAAAGAAATAAAGTGATATAATTGAAATACTTCAGAAATAAGGAGGTATTTGTTTTAGCAGCTCGTCATTCATATGAAATCCATATATATTATTTTGATTGGCGACTCAAAGACCACCTATAAATATATAACGAATACCGAGTTAGGGGCGGAGCCTACTACCAATGGAAGTAGAGAAATTCAAATAGCGGAGGCGTTGCTATCAGTCCAGTAGTGCAATTCTCAAACAGTTTTTATTTGAATATAAATATTTTGCATTAAACTTAATAATTTAAATACATTTCCAATTATAAATCATGTCGACTTGTACAGTATAATCATATTCATTTCTTTTTTATAAATATAATTTAGAAATAGCATATATTTCAAGAACATTTAGGTCCACAAAGAAAATAGTTTGATACAAAAACTTATATACGTGACGTCACATCTATATTTTCAAATTTCGGAGGACTATAACTCGCTTATTAATAGGATTTTTTTCACTGGATTTTCACCAACAGTTTTAGTTTTACTTATATCTTCAGATGAAATTATAAAAAAAAAATGGTGGAATCCCCTATTGAATTTAAAGTTAACACTGAAATGCATTGTTTATAATGGAGATTAACAGTAGTTTCACTGAACGATTAGAAAATATTATATCATTACAACTTGACACATATTTAAAACGAATAGGTATGTTATTCTTCGATGTTTGAGATATTTATTTAAAAAATAAAAACTATGAAACACCACAATCATTATTGTGAAATCACACGTAAAATGTTGCAGTCTCAAGAAAAATTAATTTTTTTACGTATCACGCACATATGTATGTGCCACTTGAGGCAACGTTGCAATCAGCTATTTCAGTGTGAGATTTAATAGACCATTTCAGAAATTCAGGACGCATGCGTCAAGTGTTAGACTGCGACAAAATATTAGTGCCGTTTGCCATATACCCATCTTCGTTTATATGACGGTTCGGTCTGTTTCACAGTTTTGTTTTTGTTTTGTTGGTTTCGTTTTTCAAATAATTATGATCGGTATTAAACTTCTGGTCCCCAAATACTGCCATTGGAAATGTTTTATTTGGTTTGGAAAATAAAAAGTTATAAGTATAGTAATACAAAGAGTACGTTTTTTTATTGTCAACAGAAAACTGCGATGTATCGCAGATTTGCTTTGTATGGCGTCACAACTGCTGATAACTGCTTGCAGTTCTGCGAGGAATAAACAAACAGTACCCTTCACTATCGCACAGCTAAACGCAGTACTTCAAAACTTCGTAAAAAAATGACAACTACCGAAAAAGACCCCTGCCCCCACCTCAGCCCCAACAACCATATGCTGTCTACAGAACAATGAAAACGAATCCAATTTAATATCATAGCCACATACCCAAACCACCAGCACGCCAAACTCCGCCAAAAAGCCAAACTCATCAACTAACTTTCCAACCCGGCCGGTCATCGTGGAAAGTCAAGACCACCCCCTTCATCTAAACTTACACAAACAATATCACCATCCAAAGATACAAACTGAAGCATCTTACACACTGCGAATCTACTCCTTAATCACGAAAACTCTCCTTTCGGACGACGGACTAATTGAACTCGAAAGCGCAACTACCAAAATAAAGTTCGACATCATCGGTCTAGCAGAAATTAGACGAAGTGAAAATTGCATCACCCGAACACCTGAAAATATCTTCTGCCACTCAGCCGGCCGAAACGGCAACTGTGGAGTCGGCTTTCTCATCAGTAAACAATATGCAGTCGCAATCGAAGAATTTATCTTCTATTCACCGGGATTGGCATGCTTAAAAATAAAATTAGAGGAGAAGTTCATGCACCAACAGCCAAACCGAGGAGGATATCAACGAATTCTACGAATCACTAACTGAAATTTTTGAATCCTCTATAAATAACAGAAATTATTTTAATGCAAGAATCGGAAAAAGAGGAAACGGCGAAGAAAATGTACTAGGCAATTCCAATTATGGTACCAGAAACGAACGCGGCACCAAATTAATTGATTTTGCCCCACAATTCACACCAAAAATAGTAAACTCATTCTCAAATACAAAACCACATAGAAAATGGACTTACACATCCCCCACAGGACCTACATTAGAGTTAGACTACATGTTAATGAAAAATATTAGCATAATGCAAAACTTCGAGATATTAAACCAATTTGAATTCGACTCAGACCACAGACTAATGAGACTTACTTTCAGAATAAACATGAAATTACCAAGAAAATATAAAATATGTACATTCAACAGAACATTAAATATAAACGAGACTAATAATCTTCAAATAAAAGAAAAAAATTCAAGCCGAATCAGTTCATTCAATGGTTCAATTCTCCAAGAAAATATACAGCGACTATACGATGAAGTTGAAAAAATCTTTAACAAACCATTACCTCACTGTCATTTGTTTGAAAGAGAGTAAAATATCCGAAAGCACCAAAAAACTGATTAAAAAAGAGAAGAACTGAAAAAATAAAGCATAAAAATATCAGACAAAAGATAGAATTCGTAGAGATTAGGAAATGCGTTAGAAAATCACTGCGCCAAGATATCTATCGAGCTGATTTTAAGTGGGCCGAGGAAATTCTTACATCAGGCTCAACGAAAAAACTTCAAAAAAAACTAAATAAAAATAAACCGTGGATAATGAGCCTGCAACAAGGTAACAACTCCAACTTTTAAAAGACACTCTATACTACGTGAAGCGACAACCTTTCATAAAAATTTATACATCTTACCTCAATCAAACTGTACAGCCACTACACAAAATTTTAAGTACAATAATACTGAAGAAGTCCCAAACATCTTGCCGGCAGAAATCGAAAAAGCGATAAAAGAGTCAAAAAACAACAAATACCTAGGCCCAGATAAAATAACTTACGAAATAATAAAACTAAACTCAGAAGAACTACTACCTATCCTACGTATCCTTTTCAACAAAGTCCTTGAGACGGGTGAAATTCCACAACAATGGCTACGATGCTCAATAACTTTATTACACAAAAAAGGGAACAAAAATGATATAAACAACTACAGACCAATTAGTCTAATTTCTATTATATATAAAATATTCATCCAGATCATCATAAAACGTATCACTCCAATTATACACGAAAACTTGACGGTAGATCAAGCAGGATTTAGGAAAACCTTTTCAACAATTGACTACCTTCATACCGTAAATATTCTCATCGAAAAAGTAAAAGAATACGATATTGGCCTCTATATATTATTTATTGACTTTTAAAAGACCTTCGACTCGGTATACCATAAATCAATTTCCGACTGCCTGAACCGACTACATATTAACGAGAAATACATAGAAATTTTCAAAAATGAAGGAAAGCAAAAAACGTCGGATTAACAATAAATATCAATAAAGCTAAAGCAATGACAAATCGTCAGAAAGAAAAAAAATCAAACTAGAAAATCAAGAAACTGAATATGTAAGATTACATTTATTTGGGCCAAACAATTTCATTCCAACAGAAAAGCGACAAGGAACTACAGAGACGAATCTCAGCAGCTTGGAACAAATTTTGGTTGCTTAAACAAATTATGAAAAGTAACCTCCACATAAATATTAAAAAAAAATATTCTACCAAAACATTAACTAAAACTATTATAATTACCCCTTAACCTTAAAATTAATTTTAATAAAAACTAGATACGTATTTCGAGAACTAAGTTCTCATCATCAGTAATACAACAAGTGAAAAGTTAAACAGAGTAGTCAAGATTACTCAACATGTCAACTTGTCAAATGAGAACTTAGTTCTCGAAATACGTATCTAGTTTTTATTAAAATTAATTTTAAGGTTAAGGGGTAATTATAATAGTTTTAGTTAAATTTAACCTTAGACTCCATCTATTATTAATTTTCAACCAAAACATATTACAATCTCTAACCTACCGTTCTCAAACATGGACTTTGACAAAGCAACAAAATATGAAAATAGAAACTACACAAAGAAGACTAGAAAGAAGCATGCTAGGTCTTAAAATCTCCGACAGAATCAGAAATGAAGAACTGCGTAAACGCTCCAAGACCACCGATGCACTCAGCTACGCGAAAGCTCAGAAATGGAAATGGGCCGACCACGTTGCCAGATTGTCAAACGAAAGATGGGCAAAAATCATCTCTGAATGGTCACCTAGATATCGAACACGCAGTAAAGGAAGACATCTCATTCGTTGGGACGACGACATAAAAATAACCGCAGGACCTACATGGAGCACCAAAGCCAAAAACAGAAATGAGTGGAAAGAGATGAAGGAGGCCTTCGTCCAGCAATGGGCCTAAAACCTTATACCTCCGACTTTAAACACTATTCGATTACGTCTAATTATGCTAAATATTGGTATATATAACTCTGTTAATTTTATAAGAATCATAATTATTTGTATTCTGGGTTTTACAAAAAAGGCTTTATTATTATTATTATTACCCTGCGGCAGCAACAACAAGGTTATGATATCTGTCAAACGCCAATTCATCAGACATTTATTATTTTATTTTTTATTCAAAATGTTCACTATTGCTAGAAATGCTACTTAGGTAGTTATTGAAGATTAATATCTTAGGTTATGTTGATTTTCGTTTCACGATAACTTTCAAATACTGTCTGCGCATGCGTACATCCAATGCAACCTTTTCAAAGCTAGATGTATAACTGCGTGCAGTGAAAGAGCAGAACTGCTTTGCAATTAAATAAAAGAACACTGTGCAGCTGCATAGTAGATGCATCTTTGTAATAAAAAAAACGTCTATCTGCATGTTAATATTGCAGGAATACATATCTGCGGAATAAAAAAAACGCGCCTAATATGTTAAAATTGATTGACGAATATATTTCACTTTTTCACATACTAAAATAAGTTTTTATCTGTAAAATTTAAATCATGCTTTATACTCAAATTCATTTTAAAACTCCCATGTAGTTTTAAAATCTAAAACGATAATTATGACTCGTATAAATTTAACATGCCGCCATTTAACGGCACTAACTTTTTAGTTAAATGTAAGTAAATGTAGTGGTCGCTCAAATTTCTGAAATGGTCTATTCTACTAATTTATTTCACCCGAAATATGGTAAATTATATAAGAAAAATTGTGTACCATAAAATTATACGCAATTAAACCTTTTTTTATGTGCCAACCAATGTTGCCGTATCACTCGGCTGGACTTGTCTTAGCGATACTACTGAATTCAAACATAAAACTTAGGTTAAAAAAATAATTTAAAAAAGGTAAACCACACATTTGGTTTTCATCAATTAAATAGAAACATTATTTGCACAAGTTTTAGAGGAACATACAAATTTTTAATGACATTCAACATAATGTCTCCTTTAATTGGAGATGTCACGGATGATATAACGTAAGTCTTCTGCTAACAACAGAAGTAAACAAACCTAATAGACCCGTTTAGTGTGACGTCACGAAGGTTTCCAAACAAGAAAATGGTGTCTTCGTTTCTAAGGCGGTTGCTATGCTACACCACGTTTTGACGTTTGGCGTTTATAACCTATAAGTTTGTCTGGTGTTGAAATGGCTCAGAAACACGTTATAAAGTTTTCTTATGTTGTAAATAAATACTAACCTGATTAAGTTTATCAGCGTATACTTCAGATTTAGGTTTTATGGAAATTTAAAAAAATTACAAGTTCCACGTTCGCTATAATAATTGAAGTTAGCTGCGAAACACATCACCGTGATGATACAAATTTAAGATAAAACCTTAAAATATGCACTGTACAATTTACAAGACGTAACAAGTACTAATAACAATTATATTTCTTTCATCTAAGCCTTTTAAAGAGCCAAAAATTTGAAGAAAGGGAAATCTCCTACTACTAGTTTCGCGGCAGCCATTTTCTTGTTTGGAACCCTGGTCTACGTCATCACTAAACGGGTCTATGGTCTATAACACTTGTTTGAATTTGTGATGCCATGCCAAATAATTTTTTGTTGCGCCATTGAAAATTGCATGTCAGCGCTAGGCCTGAAAGTGGCCCAATTAGTCAATCAGCGATAGTCTGTCAATTTTTTACCTTAATGAAAAAAGTGACAGCTAACCTCTACATGACAATAATTCATTATTTTTTTCTTAAAATGTTGAAGTTGAAACTAAACGGAATTACAAATAACCTTGTACTATGTGATTCGTTGAAAAATTTCTGTTTCTTGCAAGTTACGTCAAGTGCAAAAAACAACAATTTTGCAACTAAACACATAAATAGGTATTATGTATAGGTACCTGTTAAGACAACTGAAGGCGAAATAATTGATCCACCACACTGCAATTCGTATTTCCCATTTTCATATTTGTAAATCCCAACATTCCAAGGAAATTCATTATAGCCAATATTAGGTTCGGAATTTTTATTTTTAATAGGTGCTCTTCCACATTCTACAAATATGCAATAAAGTGTTATTTAATATTTTAAATTAGATATACAGGATGATTGAAAAAATTGGGACATATAGGCAACTCTTCCTAAGCGATATACCATCCTGTGGCAGATTTTGGAAACTCTCAGATAGACATAAGTCATAACATATATGAGTGTTACGGTACAAATTTCGTGTATTTATTCACTTATTTCTGTGTTATAATGTCAAAATCAAATTTTTATTGCTGTATTCCACAGTGTATATCGTGGATAAAGAAAGATCCGAATTTATATTTTCATTCTTTACCATTACAGACAAAGAAAAAATAATGTTAGGTGGAGAATTAGTTAATAAGCGGAAAATCTGGATAAATAATCTGAGAAAATCCAAGTTCCTACATGAAAGTCTGCGGCCTTCATTTCACCAAAGATTAATTTTTTAAATTTACTAATGAAAGAAACTTAGATATTTGAAAAAATTGCAACATCCACTTGTAAATTGCCACAGTCTTCTTTTCCATTCAAAGACAGGGAAGAAAGGGCTAGGAAACGAGCTAAATAAGCACAATTAAATGAATTATTTATTGATGCACGATCCAGAACCAGCACTCTTAGACACAAATGAAGCAAGAGAAAACGAAATAGACCAGAAAAGTGTAACGGTCAAACTTAGGCGCGAAATTCAAACTCAGTTCATAACGCTGAGAACATAATTTCAATCCTCGTGTATTTCTTATCAAGGAAATTTTTGCTCAAATTTAAAGGCCGAAAATTCTCATAAAAGTAAATTTGTTATACAAAGCATTATATGTAGCATCTAGACTGATCCTTTATCTCCAGATTCGTACAATAATATTCACATGAACTCTGCACAGTTTATAATTATTTAAATAATAATACAAAACTACAAAATTCATTGAACGTATGTCTTAGTTTGATCGTGCATGCTTCATCTTCTATTGTGCTGCTCTATTTACTGGTGGGTCAACGACATACGGTATCCTTGCTTGCATCAAGCATTTTAATTTCTAATAATTATCTTACTTTACCTTTTCTACAGGTTTAATCTGTTGCAATCTATTACTGAATAAGCAAACTATCGAATTCTTAGCAAGAGCTGTTTAATTTCTTTTTTAAAATATCTTTTTTTGTTTGTAAAATTAAACTCCTATATGAAACCTATATTAGGGAATTCAAACTATGAACTCGCGCCAAAGGCAAATTCTAACCTAACTTTTCTGGTCTATGATTGCAGCTAAATGCATTATTAAATTTAATTAATGAGCAACCAAATGTGCAAAATAAGAAATCTTTTCGCGACTTTGCATTACAAGTTAACAAACCGAATTTCTTAACATTGAGTGAATTAAGTACGACAAATAGTGTTCTTTGTAGTTTTACTATATATTTAAAGTTTCCTTCAATAGTATGAGGGGTAGACTGCAAAGTACTTGTTTGCAAACAGAGTGCATACATCGGTATATCATTTGCATTTGTTGTGGTCTCTGTATTTACCACACCGCATAAAATAATATGCCCAGCTTTGAAAACTTCCTCGATCGAAAATGAGAGTTTATTAAATTTCATAACCTACAAAAACTTCAAAATTATAGTACTATTAGGTACTAAATACAAAAATTATATTAATAAAATGTAGAATAATTTGACAACAAACTTACTGTTTAAATATATAGAAATAAACACGGAATACAGAAAAGAAACATGAACTTTTAACAGCAATATTGTCTCAGTCAGTAGGTATGTTCCTCGAGTATGTCTATCTGGCAACTTCCTTAACCCACCGTTTCAGTGCTGCGATTAATCGAGATCGCCGATAGTTATTTTCTTTATTATTAATGTTAGATGTATAGTTTAAATTAAAAAGTTGCGCGCGAAGTTAAATGCTTCTTTTTGATGTGAAAGGATCCCAAATTCTACTTCCGATTTCACCGGTATGGTACATATATTTTCAGAAAATATATATAAAATTAGCTTTAAGCCTCATTCACAAATCGAAATTAGTTCTTGTTTTGTTTTTCGTTTCGGATTTAACAAGTTTGTAGCATGCCTTCATCTGTAACCGTTCACAAAACTGTGTTTGGTGTTTGTTTTAACAACGCAAAAGTTTGCAAACTCCAAACTTCTGTTTTGGTTTATGTTTTGAGAGAGTAAAACGATGTAGCAATATATAGGTGTCTCTTTCTATCAGCTGTCTAGTCAATAATAACCAAATTCAGTTTTGTAGTTACTACATCCAAAATGAATACTAGAAAGGTATTATTATGTACCTCCACAATTTTATTAATAAAATTGTTCCATGGCATTTGATTTCAATTAAACAGCAAAAATAAATTAAGATCATGTCACGATTTCTGATAACTATTTTACCGATATTCTTTATTAAATTTTCAGTACATGTCACTACTAACTAAAACCGAAAACTAAACGTTTTTTGTGAATGTTATTCCAAGCAGTTGTAGAACACAAAACCTAACACAAGAACTAATTTAGATTTGTGAATAATCCTTCACACTGATGCCAAATATTTGCATTTTCATTAAAAAATAACTTATACTCTATCCGTTTTAAGTAAGTATAACAACAAGATCAAATTGTACTATCTACTCACCACTCTATAGATAAAACGGTTAGAGTACAGTTATTAATTTTTCAAAATTATTATATTTTGTGTATTATCAATTTGCCATAACATTCGTGCCTTCTTTATTTGAACTGTCTAAAATTCAAAAACAATAAAGTTAAAATAAATTTAAATATGCATAATATTTTCTTAATGGCATAATACAGAGTGATCAAAAATAACTGATTCAGTTGGCAATACGGCAATTTACTTGAAATTGCTAACACTTATACATCAATTTATTTCCTTAACACAATAGACATATAATATGTACTACTAGACTGAGTTTACAATGTTAAGCGTTTGTGCCTAATTGAACCGACGGACGCGTTAACGAGACGCTAATTGAAAGGCGCGAAATTTAAGCGTAGGAAAACATATGTTTTTTGAAACTACAAAATATAGACATTATATACAATGTAAAAGCTGAAGACAATCAAATTCAATAATAAAATAAATTAAATAAAATTCACTACAACTAAAGAAAATATTTATAATTATTAAAAAAATAATGTAAATTAAATATTGGCCGTACTTTTTATTGTACATTGTTATTTTGAAATGAAGAAACTATATAAAATACATATTTTAAGTTACTGCACTTTTTTTCATTATGTTGTAGAATTGACACTTAGAATTAGCGTCTCGTTATGGCGCCCATCTGTTCAATTCGGCACAAAGCTGGACATTGCCGCTATGATGGATGCTCGGTCTAGTATACTGGGTGATTTTTTTCAAGGTGTACATAGAAGATTAACATGGAAATCAGTTTTTTGCAAACCGTTGCCCCCCGTTTTAACTTACGACAATGGTTGTGGTGTCAATACAAAGATAAAAAATTAATTTCATTTTTTTTTCATTTTCGTATTAATAGTAATTACCATGCCAAATTTGAACAAAAAAGATAAAGAAATGCTTGATATTTTATCTGTCAGAATAGATTAATGCCTCTTGACAATGTCAACTAGCCTATTCTGACAGATAAAATGTCAAGCATTTGTTTATCTTTTTGTTCAAATTTGGCATGGCTTTTGCTATTAATAGGAAAATGAATAATTTTGAAAATTAATTTATGGACCTAAAATATTGGATAAATTCCATGTAAACTATTATTCACGAAAGAAGACTATTCAAGGTCATTTGTGAGTCGCCTGATATAATATTACTTGCAGATAACTTCATTGCATTTCGTATGCACAGGCGTGCAACATGAAATATTTATGGACACATTTTAACTGAAAAAACAAGAGTAATTAATTTGAAAATTATGTTTTATTCTACTAAATAATGCCTTTTTGAAAGATATATGTTCTTCATTTATGTTATTGCAAAATACAAAAAAATAGACAACTTGTAAACCAAGGACTATTAATTTGATTTAAACGTCAACGCCACTTAGTAAATATTAGCACAGATGGCAGTGTAGTAGATAATTAGGTATCTGTAATTCTACGACATACATCATTATTATTTATAGTGTATTAGAAAGTAACGCCACTATTTACGTATATCTGTAACACCACATAAATTAAAAAGACATATGTCAAATAATCTTTTTCTTTCTAATACAAAATGTTGCTAAGCTACTGCTATACAGTGATGTGTATACTTTCTTCGAAACAAATGAGCTTGAATAGTCATGTTTCGTGAATAATAATATATTTGGTATTTTCGGGTGGCGAAATTTTTTATCTTTGTATTGACACCACAGCCATTGTCGTAAGTTAAAACGGGGGGCAACGGTTTGCGAAAAACTGATTTCCCATGTTAATCTCCTATGTACACCTAAAAAAAATTACCCTGCATATCTTTCCTGGTCTAAGGTTGGCACCAGTTGACACTTTTGATAGTGACATTTAAATTTTAAATTTGACTAAATTTACAATTTTTTATTAAAATGGTCGTTTTTCCCTTACCCAGGTACTTTTATTTCTTTCAGTAGCCATATAGCAATAATCTTAAGTATTTCAATCATTCGAAATCCTACTAGATGTCAGGCCCCTATTCTGGCATAACCGATTTGTATTTTTTTTTAAAAAAGGACATGTCAAATGGTATTTCCGCCTTTATGTAGTATTGTATAAACTGTGGAATAAAAAGATCCTCAGAACTGTATTGCCAACTGAATCAGTTATTTTTGATCACTCTGTATGTCTTCAGACAAAGGCACAAATGTCATGGCAAAGGCAAACTGATAATTCATTCAAATATTATGATAAAATTTAAATAATTAATAACTGGGTTATTTTTAAAATGAAAATGCATTGGCATCATTGTAAAGATAACTTTATCTACTTTCAGAAAATATATGCACCATTCCAATTAAAATAAGAACGATGTTTTCGCTACCGGCGAAACTGGAAGTAGAATTCGTGATCTTCTCATACCAATAAGTGGTATTTAACTTTGCGCGCAACTTTGTAATTTAAACTATACATTTAACATTAATAATAAAGAAAATAGCTATATGTCACTATTTTTTCAGTCATCATGTATGTATTGTTTTGTGAATACTAACCTGGTACACAATGAATTTCTGGTTCATCCCATTGCCCTCCAATACAAACACTAACAGCTCTTGGTTCACCATCATCATATAGTTCATAAAACTTTTTGCATCTACTGTGAACTGCGGCACCTTCTACTAAAGGTTTACTGCAATCCACTTCAATACCACCTACAGTACATGTGGTATCTACACTAGGTGACATTATTAGTTCTGGACAAGTTGCTGAAAAATTAAATATAATGGGTGGAATTCAGTGGGTTGTATTAAGACTGGTTTATGGAAGCTGTAACGTTATGCATTTACTTTGCATTAGCATTATACTTTTCTTTAAACTTTACATTACGTTATCCGGTATATGCAGGGGCGGCTCGTTATATAGAGCCAAGGAGCCATGGCATTTCCTATAGTTTCAACTTTAGCAAGAATTTTTAATTAATTCTAAAATAGTTATTTATGTAACAAGTGAGTAAAATTATCTTTTTTCACGAGTTGCATACAATTTTTTTTACGTCTGCAATAAAAATGTGAAAAAAAGTGCCATAACGTTTCGTTATTCCACTCCGCAGCGTTAGAAAAAGTGCACTTTGTTCACACTTTCTTGTATTAAAATGGGTTTATAAAGTATGCCTATTTTAAAACATGAAAGTGTAAAAAAGTACTCTTTTTTAACGCTGCGGAGTGAAATAATGAAACGCTACGGCACTTTTTTTCACGTTCACATTGCAGACGTAAAAAAAATTTGTATGCAACTCGTGAGTAAATATTTTTCGCCTTTAGCTCGTTGGGCAAATTTTCCTTCTCGTGAAAAAAATATATCCTTTAATCACTTGGTACATAAATAACTATTTCTTACAAACGTAGTACTTTTGTAAACCCAAGTCAGCACATTAATAAGGTCACGCCTATTTCCAAATTAATAACAAGTACACAATTGCGGAACAAGTATTTATTATTATTTAATAAGTAGAGCGGACCTAGATTTCTTTGCTGACTTAGCTTTACGTTGGATATATATACGACGACGGTATGGTAGGTCGGCAGTGACGTCTTACCTTAGTGAAGGTATACCCTACTATACAGTCGTCCACTCCTGTAAGTTATCAACATCATCTTAAATTAAATCCTTTTATATTTTGATAACCAAAGTCTATTCATTCTACCCGAACCTCCTTATTCACCCTCTTCTCCCCAAAGTGTACAACAGTCGTCAGAACGAGAGAACCGCCACGGCAGAACCAACTGTAAGTACACTAAATCATTTTTATTGCAAACAATTTAGTTTGGATACAATTCATATCTCCAGTTTGGCATGAAGCCTTTATAATTATTATTTGTTAATTCGCCTCATAAAGGCGGGTTACAAATTGGTGGCAGCGGTTTTGGGAAATTTTGCCAGACCAGGGTGACTAGTATATCTGGATCACCCGCGGAATACGAGTTGTTTCAAAATATTTTGTTCACATATATTAAAAAACCATGCCAGGAGACAGCACTCCGGGTGGTAACGCTGCGGCTAGTTCTAATAAATTAAATCTGCCAGGAACAGTTAAAACAGAATCAGAAATGTTAGCATTAAGAAGTACTATAATAGCTCAATTACCAGAATTTTATGGGGAAAATGTAGAAGATTATTTTAGAAAAGTACTGGTAGCAACAAGTGTTAGAAAATTCAGTGATAGAGATATAGTAGACCTAATTCGTACAAAATTAAATGGAGATGCTTTAAAATTTTATTGTGCAAATATAGAGTTACATCTTTCAACGATAACATTTGAAGAATTTAGAGAAAAATTTATAAAAAGATTCGCAAAACGTAGAAATGCAGACCAAATAAACAGAGAGTTCAGAAAATGCACCCAAAATGTAGGGGAATCAGTACAAAAATTTGCAGAACGATTAAGAAATTTAAAATTAGAATTAATAAAATCACAAGATGGAAATGAAGAATATGTAGATAAACAAATGTTATCGTGCTTTAAAGATGAACTAAGACCTGATATTAAAAAAGTTCTCATGCCATTTATGAAATTTAAAACTGATCTAACATTTGAAGAAGCTGTGGAACTGGCAGAGCAAGAAGAATTAGAACTAGTCTCAAATAAAAGAGGTTGTCTAGAAGTAGGGGCAGTAAATAAAGTATCACATACACCGCAGCAGGGTATAAAATGTTATAATTGCGGAAAGATAGGTCATATGCGACGGGATTGCAGGAGGGGAAATTCCTGTGCACGCTGTGGAAAACTAGGGCACTATGCAAAAGACTGTAGGGCAAATTTTAATCAAAATAGGAGCTATAATTCTAGCAGGTACAAAGGACCATCGAGAGGCAGTCAAGGAAACAACAGAGGCACGTACAAGCCACAAGGAGAACGCCGAACTCAGAATTTAAACGGAAATCACCTCTCGCGCGCGACCCAGCACGGGAGGTCTCAGTAAAAACATTCAAAATTAATCATATACGCTCAGTTTTAGAATTATATACAGATGATCCAAATTTTATTTTAGTTAAAATCGAAGGCACACCTGTAAAATTATTAATAGACTCAGGGTCAAGAGTTTCAATTCTTAAGAAAAAATTTGTAAAAGGGCATAGAATACAAAGAGGGGACATTGGGCGTTTAAAAGCAATAACAGGTGCAACAGTGTCGTATTACGGCACAAGTAAAATTAAATTCGATTGCCAAAATTCTAGTTTCTGACAAAAAATGGTAGTTTGCTCAGATGATTTAGATTTAGATGCCGATGGCCTGTTAGGTAGAGACTTCATTCGTAAATTTGACGTGCTCGTGTCGAGAGAGGAAGTAAAATTTCAAAACGTTAGTTTAAAACTTCTGAGCAACACTGACCTAGAAAAGATGGCCGCGGCAGCACCAGTCGATGTCATTGGATGTGATGTTGCAACCCAAGCGGATGACGTCAGCGATAAGGCGGAGCAGCGATCAAGAGTGTCTGATAACCAAAACAATACTCAGGCACGTACTCAGCGGGTAGCCATCACAAGTCTAGATAAGGACGCGGGAATTCAAAGTATGGAAAATGGCTCCTTTCATCAAGAAAAATCGGTCTCACAAACCAGTGGATTGGTTAAATTGAAGAGCGCCGTGAAGATTCCTCCAAATTCTGAATTCGTGTGTATTGCAGTCCAGGATATGATCAATCCAGGGCAAGATATTGTGGTGGAACCCGTAGAGCTGAGAACCCATGGGGTTATGGCTGCAAGAGTCATAACAAAAGCTGAAAAAGAGGTACCGGTGAAGTTGATGAACTTCACAAATCAAGAGCTTTCATTAGGAAAAAACATGTTAATTGGCACGTCGGCCATACTTGAGAAGAGGAGCGCTGGGGATAAACAGGTTTCAGAAGAACAGCATTCATCGACGACGTTAAAAGAACAAGTCGGGACAGCTGTCAGCAGAGAGAAGAATTCTCACGCGAAGGGCGCTGAGAAGATACAAGCTCAAGATAAGCAGCATTCGTCGATCATGGTAAAAGGACCTGTCGAGACAGCTGTAATCGAAGAAATGAAGAATTATCGAGCTCAGAACACTAAAGGGCAGCAACCATCAACAAAGCCAAGAAGAGGGCAACAAATCAAGGTAGCTGGAAACACAAAGAATAAACGAGGACAAGCCAAGTCCACGGAGAAGAGTCAACAGGCCACGCCAGCTGTAACCAAAGAGCAGCATGCAGTATGCGCTGTGGAAGTTCAAGAAAAAGGAAGAATTGCGGAACAATTCAACTTGGACTATTTGGCGGAAGAGGTAAAAAGTAAATTACTAAATTTACTGAGAAAGTATGAAGACATCTTTCAATGGATAGTAAACTAGGGTGCACACATTAAAACATAGAATTATTACGGAAGATGTGCCTCCTATAGCCAAAGCACCGTACCGAGTTCCCTACAGCCAACAGGAACCATTGGCTAAAGAATTGAAGAAAATGCGCGAAGCAGGCGTAATAGAACATTCCGATTCGCCATGGTCAGCTCCAGTGGTCATCGTGCCGAAGAAATCCGAAAATGGAGAGGCCAAGATAAGGGTGTGTATCGACTTCAGAGGGTTAAACAAAGTGACCAAGATTATTTTCCTGTGGCTAACATGCAAGAAGCCTTGGATCAGTTAGGGAATGCAAATCTTTTCACTACCCTAGATTTAGCATCCGGCTACTGGCAAGTAGAATTAGACGAAAAAGATAGGGAAAAGACAGCATTCACAACAAATGGAGAGCATTATCAGTTCACGAAGATGGCATTCGGACTCGTAAACGCACCTAGCACATTTCAACGACTCATGAACAGCGTGTTATCTGGGTTAAGGGGAGAACAATGTCTAGTATACCTGGATGACGTCATCGTATTCAATGGGAATGGACCAGACGAACATCTAGAACGACTTACGGAGGTTTTCAAGAGATTGAGACAGGCTAACTTAAAATTGCAACCTAGTAAATGCAATTTCCTGAAGCCTGAAACCAAGTATTTAGGCCATATAATAAATGGAGAGGGTGTTAAACCGGATCCAGACAAAATTTCAGTCATACAAAACTATCCAAGGCCAACATCAGTCAAGGAGATCAGAGCTTTTTGCGGACTAGTAGGCTTCTACCGAAGATTTATACAAGATTTCGCAAAATCGTCGAAACCTCTCACTAAATTGACGCAAAAGGACGAGTCGTTCAACTGGACAGAAGACTGTGAACAGGCATTTAAAACATTGAAGAATGCCCTCTGTTTCAACGCGATTCTAGCCCATCCAGATCGCACAAAGGAGTTCATATTATCAACCGATGCCAGCGGCAAGGCTATAAGTGCCATATTAAGTCAGAAATTCGATAGATACGAGAGACCAATAGCTTTTGCAAGCCGTCAGTTAAACAAGGCAGAAGCAAATTACTCTACAACAGAGCAGGAATGTCTTGCAATAATTTGGGGTGTAAAATACTACCGATGCTACCTGTATGGAAGAAAATTTACAATAAAAACTGACCATCAACCACTAAAATGGCTATTTTCGATCAGAAATCCACAATCGCGTTTGGCAAGATGGGCGCTTACTCTCCAAGAATACGAGTACAAAATTGAACATAGAGCGGGAAAAAAGCACGTGAACGCAGACGTACTCTCCAGAATACCAATAAATGCAGTAGAGGTTGAAGAAATGTATGAACCAATATGGGATAGACACATGGTAGCGAATAAACAACGTCAAGATGCAACAGTACAGCAGCTCACAAGTAAAGAAGGGTATTTCACGGATGACGAAGGGTTAATCTTCAAGGAAAAAACGAATAATGAGCGTCATCACCAACTTGTAGTACCGACATCAATGAAATTCAAGGTAATGCACGATTACCACAACCTACCATATGCGGGACATCAGGGTTTTGAGAAGACATACAGCCGAATCAAGGAAAATTTTTTTTGGAAAGCGATGGCCAAGGACATTGAAGATTATTGCAAGAAATGTCACTCATGCAATCATAGGAAAACTTCTCCGCATCATAAGCCTGTGCCACTTCAAAAATTCAATGAAGTTGGTAGTCCAATGGAAAGGGTTTCAATGGATATTGTCGGTCCATTAACAACAACTATGAAGGGCAACAAGTACATCTTAACCTTCCAGGACCACTTCACAAAATATCCCGAAGCATTCGCTATTCCAGACCAAAAGGCATCAACAATTTCGAGGATATTGTCCCAAGAAATTATTTCAAGACACGGGGCTCCGAGACAACTGCTGACCGACCAAGGCGCAAATTTTACTTCTGAAATATTTAGAGAAGTTTGTAAAATATTTGGCGTCGAAAAATTACAAACAACTGCATACCGTCCACAAACGAATGGGATGATAGAGCGAAGTCATCGCGTCTTCAAAGACATTCTGTCTCATTTTGTAAATCGAGATCAAACCGACTGGGATGAATGGTTACCATTCGTGCTACTAGCATACAGAAGTAGCGTGCATAATAGTACAAACGAGACACCATTCTACCTAATGCACGGTCGTGATATTGAATTACCCTATGACGACATAACAAGACCCCATGATCTACGGTATGACTATGCAGACAACTATGCGTCAGAATTAAAGCAAAGGTTGCAAATTGCTTTCAATACAGTAAAGCAAAACATCTACAAAGCAACAGAGAAACCTCATAAACAATTCAACAAAAACACCAAGTCGGCAGAATACAAAATCGGTGACGCGGTGTACTTGCACAATCCAGCCATACACACAGGTACGTCACGTAAGCTACACAAGCCATGGACAGGACCGTACTTCATAATGAAAAAAATGGGACCCGTGACATATAAAATTAAACAACAAAATTCCAACAAAGTTGTAACGGTGCATGTTAACCGTTTAAAACCATTTATGAATAAGAGCCTTTTGAATGAAGAATATGAAAACGAAGAACCAAGAACTTCAAATAACGGAGAAGAGATTAGCACAGACAAGAGTAAAAATGGAAATACGGTGGACCCAGAAATGATACAAAAAATAACGCAAGACAGCCTTTTGATCGATGAATTAGTACGGGAAGAACAAGCAAACACTACCCCTTTGTCAGTACGCAATTACCATACCCGTAGTAAAGGCCCAGCACCCCAGCATCCATGGGTTCTTTCCCCAAGAAGGAAATAAGCAGCAGTTCACCGAAAAGATAATAATGGCAGAGACTGGAAAATTCGTGGAGGAAGCCGCGTACAACTCCCTGATAGCTACAAGGGTTTTCGTGTGCTGGACCCCCTCCCTATTCAAAATTAGAAAATGATAAAGAAGCAGAAGAGAGATTACTATCTGGCTGAGCGGCAGCGCTGGACCAAGCTGCAGTAGGCCCAGTCTACAGCCGCTCCCTCACAAAAACTCTCTTTGTTTTAAATGAAGAGAGTCGTCATCTTCATGTCCATTATCTTAGCCTCACATGCCATCATCGGTTTTGACTGCGGAGGACTGACACATGCTACAACGAACTCCCAGTTTATGCAGAAAAGGAAGAACTCTACTTAATACCCATCACACATATACTTCAAGACAAAGGTACGCAGATAGATTGTAGCAATATCGCCCCATCGGTATTTCTAGTGGAAGGGAAATGGATTGGCTTCGGACCACACCCCATTCATGGAGTAGAACCAGAGATCCTCACCATTCAACAGGAATAAGAGTTCAACTCAAGCCCTTGTTCGACATGGGTAATGCGGGTATCTACACCGACAAAGAGGTGAAAACAGCACAAGATGCTCTACTCTTCGGCATTGAGAGGCAAGCCATTTCTAACATAATCACGAGAAGGGTAATAGGCAGAAACACAGACAGTCAAGGACTTTCTACACTGGACCTATTCACAAAGGGTGATATAAAGACACTAGCTACATCTACCTTGAAGCAAATGTGGGGTTGGTTTTCCAGCCTAGGGATGTTCATGTCAGGATTCATTGGTATCTATACGATCATAAAAATTTTCAAATACATTCTAGATTCACTATTGAATGGGTATAATTTATATAAGTCTGTAGGGTGTTCAAATGGAGTAGCAGCTTGTTTATGGGATGCGTTGACACAACTAGTTATCAACAATCACCATAGACAGACACGACAACCATACCATGAACAAGAAATGCAGGCAGTCACCATAGATAACAATGAATCACGGAGAACACCTAGTGCACCGCCAGAGGAACCTCCCTCTTACAATGTACACCAACTAGGAGAAGTCACAGAGATCTGCCAGAATACCAAGAGTGGGAAACCAACATATCGAATGTAGGAAGCAGATGGCATCCAAAGGAAGCTATTCCCCCCAGCAACGTGGCCCCATAGACTAAGGACCCTAGTTAAGAAAAATTGTGCCCCTAAGGAAGCAAATTTTTAAAGAGGGGAGGTATGTAAATCCAAGTCAGCACATTAATAAGGTCACGCATATTTCCAAATTAATAACAAGTACACAATTGCGGAACAAGTATTTATTATTATTTAATAAGTAGAGCGGACCTAGATTTCTTTGATGACTTAGCTTTACGTTGGATATATATATGTACGACGACGGTATGGTAGGTCGGCAGTGAAGTCTTACCTTAGTGAAGGTATACCCTATCATACAGTCGTCCACTCCTGTAAGTTATCAACATCATCTTAAATTAAATCCTTTTATATTTTGATAACCAAAGTCTATTCATTCTACCCGAACCTCCTTATTCACCCTCTTCTCCCCAAAGTGTACAACAGTCGTCAGAACGAGAGAACCGCCACGGCAGAACCAACTGTAAGTACACTACATCATTTTTATTGCACACAATTTAGTTTGGATACAATTCATATCTCCAGTTTGGCAAGAACCCTTTATAATTATTATTTGTTAATTCGCCTCATAAAGGCGGGTTACACTTTTCACGAACTCTTTACAGTGTGTAAAGAGTTACTTTTCAAGCACTACTGCGTAAATAGGCGTTGCTAGGCAACAGCAAAATTCGGTTAATTTACCTGTCAAGTAGATAATTAAGTAGTAAATAATAATGAAAATGATAAAATTTATTGAGAAATATTAATATACACTGTACATGAAACAAATGTAATAATTTTTTTAGCATTTGACTATTTGAAGATGCTGGATGTTTGTACACTCGGTATTTTCATAAACATTACTAACATTTCGCTTGTAGGAAAAATATTGTACGCAACACGTGTGTAAAATAGTTTTTTGTCTCATGCTACAATTTCCGCACTAGACCAAAAAAGTACTACGTTACACACTTATTGCATAAATAATTATTTCGTCATTTTAAATGTTAAACAATGCCTGCGTAAGTTTAATGAATAGAGAAAAATCGCAACGCATTTGTTCCTCAACGCAACGCCGTTAACCGTGCCAACTTACTTCTAGCTCGAAATTTCATTTAAATGTTGACTGCCGTGCGGGGGAACACGGGTAGGTAGGGACTGGGGAGTAGTGGGGAGTTTCTCTCTGAATGTGCTTTAGAACATAGAAGCCGAACGACTGCTGCAGGTCAATGTATATCTATTTTCTAAGGACTGCTGGCTCATGCAGTGCGACCTGCACTTGTTAGTCGTATTTCGCCAACGCCAAGCCAAAACTAAAGCCGTTTTTTGGCGACGAACCGTATTCAACAAGGTTTTCAAACCGTTTTCGTACCTGACGTCATCGTTTTTCGACTCGCCAAAATGTATAGTGTTAAAATAATGACGTAATATCGTTGTATTTGAATTTGACAAATAGAGTTATCAAATAAAAGTTTATTTGTCACTAGGGTTGAAGATCAAGAAGTGCAAATTTTTTTATTGTTATTCTATGACTATGAAATATAATAGAGCAAATTAATTTCATGCATTTTTTAAGGGATAGTAGTGATATAGAGAGCAATTCAATAATAAACTAGATAGACATATATTTAGAAGAATATTTCTATTCATTATTTCGAATGAATCGAATCTGTCAAGTTTGTTTATAAAAAACACTGAGCAAATTGTTGAGGTTAAACCTCCTCGCCCTCTCCCCCCACTTCGAAAACGTTTCAAACCACTACTGCAGGCTGGTTCAAAACTATTTCAAAACGGTCGTAGTGTGACGTCATTGTTTGCACCGTTTTCATTCGAAAAAATAATAAGTTTCAAAACACTATGAACCAGCATCAAACCAGTGTGTCGCCAAAAAACAGCTCAAGATGGATGAAAGGCTCCGCTCCCCGCCATCAAAATATTCCACAAGCCGCCACTGGGTACATGTACTTCTAGTGACACAAGTCAGAAAGTAACAAACGTCAAATTGACAGTCGCTAATATCGCTAGAATCAAGCTATCGTACACGAACTATACTCTTCTGATTGGTCGCTATTAGCGTTATAGCATTATACATTCAAAATTTAAAAAATGCTATATTCTAGACAGGGTTATGCCAGAATACTAAGGTTAAAGACACAGCTACACAGCACGTTTTTGCCTACTCGAATTATTATTTTATTGATAATGCAAAGATAAATGTTTAAGGTTACAGCTTACATAAACCAATCTTTCAGAAGTGCTTTCCTTATGCACAAAAAGCATTGCAATATTGCCATATACTTAATAGACAATACTCCATTCACGATAGCGAGAGAATTTAAAAGTAATTCTTGAACAGAGACAAGTCATTCTATTTGTTGACCAATAGAATGACTTGTATCTATTCAAGAATAAGTTTCGAATTCTCTCGCTATCGTGATGGAGTATTAACAAAGAATCAAAACTTTAATGTAGCACATCTTAACAAAATTTGGCTTACCAAAATTCATAATTTTAATATAATAAATGTTCAAAAATACCCCCATTCACACAAAGGCAATATCCTATACTCGTTTTAACTATACAGTGATGGGAAGATAGGTGCAGTTTGATCTTCCCATCACTGTATAGAGTATAGTCGGTCGTAGAAAACATTGACACCATTTAAGATGTGGTCTGGAGGTATCTCCTGTGATTCAATACCATTTATTATGTTGAATTTTAAAATGGACATCTATTACATAGCTGTCATTTTATGATAGTCGTATCAGTGTGATGAATCATATGTTGCATTTTAAAATAAATTCTCTGTATATATTTTTATATTTCCGTTCATAATGAAGTCATTACGAAAACAAATTGCGCACAGAAAAAGCCTTCATTTTGATACGCAATTTTTTGTTTAAATAATATACTTATGTTCATAAATACTACATACAAAATTCCAAAAATCAACTCGGTTTAATATAACAGTTTTTAAAATATTTTAGTATATAAAAGACACAAAATATTAAAAAAATAGTATAAAGGACTTATTTTATAATACTTTTTTCGCACTTGTCATTTAGAAAACTCGTCAGGGTCGTTTCCTAAATTTTGACGCGTGCAAAAAGAATGTATTAAAAAACTCGTTCTTTAATATACTATTATAGAGCTAATGAAGAATGAAGTTTAATACAAGTAGGAAAATGAATTGACATGCTTTACTTACGTTTACATTTAGGTACTTTAGAGTCCCAAATACCGTTAATACAGACCAGCAGTATAGTTGGAGTAGATAAAGAATAATTACTATTGCACGAAATTTTCACTGCAGAATAATTTGGTATAAAAGATACAGAAGACTGGCCTAACACTTCATATTTTCCATTTTCTATTGCTGGTGGGGGACAAGAACTTACACTACAACATAAAAGTAACACATATATATGTACAGTTGTCCACTTAAATTTGGGACACAAGATATATTACTTACTCTAGCGGTGGTCTTGCAGTTATGTTACAATATGCCGGATTTTCTTTCGAACATTCCATCGATTCTACAACATATGTTACAAGCTTTTAGCAAATGTACTTTTTAAACTGTGAATGCGCGAAGTAGGAATTTGCACATATAGGGCAAGATAAGTAGGTATAGTATTATTCACGAAAGATGACTGTACAAGGTCATTTATGAGAAGATATGACATTGTGCATGTATCGCTCTATCTCTTTCTATAGCTGTAACGTCACCCAGTCACATAGGCATCAGCAACGTAGTATAAATTTATACAGTGGTTTAACTTTAATATTCGGCGTTTATTCAACATTAACATTAAAACAACAATAAATTTAATTCATTAAATAAATAAAATAGACGAAAATTAATCGATGATATTAATTTAATATTCAAAGACAACCAGCGACTAGCATAAGTTTTAATTATTGGTATTGTATTATTATTACATTGATATTTGGTTTCATAAACTATATTTAAATTTTTAAAGTATATGAAAAAAAGAAAAAGTTCAGTTTTTTTAGCTAGGGAACTGGTGGCAATTTCGGTAATGATTTGATCGTCGCTAGGAATTTCAGGTAATAGTTTTGAAACTTGTGAACAGGATAAACAAGATGTCAAGGTAGGGTGCTATTTTTTAAAATTAGGAATTTTTTTAAAAAAGCAACGCAGCGTCCTAGTTGTCTGGCGTATGTTTTTATAATATCTATATAGTCAATTTAACATAATAACTAAATGGCAGACACGAACAAATAATTTAGGAGAGGTTATATTATTTGTTATTGTGAATTGTTTTTTTCGAAAAAGCAGTGACACCCTGCCTTGCCATTTTGCTTATCCTGTTCACAAGTTTCAAAACTCTATTACCTGAAATTCCTAGCGACGATCAAATTATATACCGAAATTGCCACCAGCTCCCTAGCTATTTTATTAAATTCCCGACATTTCGACAGTATATACTGCTGCTTTTTTCGAAAACATTAGTACAGAGGGAAGTGTAGTAGGTAATTACATGTCTATATCTCTACGACATACGTCACTACTATTTTTAGTGTGTTAGAAAATGTAATGCCATTATTTACGTATATCTGTCACACCACATAAATTAAACAGACATACGTTATATAATCTTTCTCTTTATAATGCAAAATGTTACCGGCTTTATAAAGTGCTGTGTATTCTTTCTTCCAACAAATGAACTTAAATAGTCATCTTTCGTGCTAACTTCATGCGCATGATTTGTACGATAGGAAAATGTACACGGCAAAAGCGGAAAAAGCAAGGAAATAAGTATCATTTTGGACACGCGTTTCAAGGAGACTGTCGCAACCAGTATAGATTAATCGTGACGTCATTTGTGATTAAAAAAAATCATCCTCATCATTAAAATGTTACTTTAGTAACGAGATTTTAATAAATAAAGTGCAAGAAAAGTTGATATTTTCTGTAATAAAAATATGTAAAAATCAACCTTGTTCGCATTTCTTAAAAGTATCCTCCTCGGACCAATTTCCTGCGCCGCACTTTGAATACTCCTTGGAACCATACTTGCAGGTGATCTCTGCTACAGTACCCTCCACTACGGAATCAGAGCAATCCAATGTTTTGCCGTCTACTTTACATGACACATTTGCTAAAACTGATATTAACGGCGGACATGTCTCTGAAAGAACAACATATTTAATATTTTTGTTTACACATTTTATAAAGAACACAATTATTTAAAGTAAGACGATAAAATTCTATGTTATCGACGAGCAGAAAGTGTTAATGGGGACAGCACTATATGTATTTAGAAGAAGATGGCAGGCTCGAAGAAAGAGTTAGTTTTGTGTTACCATGGCCTCTTTTCTCTTCTCAACGTATTGTCCCATATAATCCAATTTGATATTTGCTGTTTTCTTTTGCCGTGGTGTTTGACGTATGTATGAGTAATCAGTTTTACTATAGCAATGATTTGTTAGCTGATGAAAAATTCTAAAAAAACCGAAACACAAAATTATCTAACACATTTAAATACTGTTATAAATTCTATCTAAGAGGTCATGGTAGCATTTTACTGTCTTTCGCCGAGGTTGTTGTCTTTGTCTAAGGGGTTACTTCAGAACACAGTAGATGGCAACAGTAAAATACTAAATTCAAGTCCTCATTCAAGAACGATGATTCCATAATTAATTTTCCTCGTTGTGTATAAAATAAAATTCTATTTTTTTCTGACAGATTTTAAAGAAAAAAAAAATAGGAAAAATCAATTATAAATCAAATTATTATTTAACCATAATTTCAAAATTGAATATGTTGTGGTTCTATTCCAAGAATAAATA
This sequence comes from Harpalus rubripes, assembly GCA_963082715.1. NCBI lineage: Eukaryota > Metazoa > Arthropoda > Insecta > Coleoptera > Carabidae > Harpalus > Harpalus rubripes. The sequence goes on from OY720465.1 coordinate 16,564,723, forward strand.
ATTTTAATAATGCTAATTGCGGAATTAATGTTATTAACACAATCCATCAAAGTTTCTAACGTATTTAATTTAATGTAAATAAAAATTAATAGTTATTTACCTACCAAGTGTGTTAATGAGGGTGATTAATGATTGAGACATTTTAACGCGTGGGGGTAGCGAACGCGTTGGTTGTTGAGATCATTAATCTCCAATTAATACATCTGCTAGTTACAATATTTTTCGTTGACCGTATCTTACTTAAACGAAAAATCTAATTTTATTCCATGACAATTTATTTTAGGTTAGTAACGGTTGACCGAACGGCGTTGGCGTACACATGGTACCACGTCGGCACTATATACCAAAAATTGTTCTGTTTGACACGGGTATGCACCGGTGATATCTGAAAATGAGTTGTTTTGTTGTTCATGCAATATTTATATGAAAATTTCAAATTGCGCGGGCCATGTGCTTCGAATTCGCACCAAATTATACGAGCAAATGCAGCTCCGTGTGTCTAAGCATACACTTACAATATATCACGGGAACACACGTGACCCTTAGTCTGTAACCAATCGTGGCTTGGTGTGGGACTGTCACTTTGCCTTGGCGGCAATTTGAAAATAGCTGTCAGTCTGTCAGTAGTTCGTTGACCGCTTAGGCATCATCTTGTCATTCTTTTGTGCTTGTGCTTGTATCAGTATCGGTATAGTTTTGTTTTCATTTTGCTGCATGTTTTGACTCTTTCAGTGTTATGTTTATTGTTCGTTTAATTTTTACTGCTGTTTTGAACTTATTTATTGTGTTTGTGTTGTATTATAGTATTTGTGGTTCGTTAGATTGACTTTTTAAGTAAACCATGTCGTCTCTTTATATCCTTACTTTAGTAGGTGAAGCAAAAGTGCAATATGAAGATAAAATTAAAATGATTGATAATGTGGACCCATATAACTGCGACGAATCTGTTTTGCCGAAATGTGACATTACATTTTGCGATATATCGTATTATTTTATATGTATTTCATAAGAGTGTTTGTACGGCGCAAGAGTTTAAAGCTTTTAAAAGCATGAATGTGTATAAGTTTTTTAAGTGCGACTGGGTACGAGACATTCTTGTAAAAAATTTGACGAAAATATTATCGTTTTGGGCAAGGTAAGCTTAAAAGCAGTTTACGAAATACTGACAGACTGACAGCTATTGCCGGCAAGTAACAGTCCCACACCAAGCCATGATTGGCTACAGACTAAGGGTCACGTGTGTGCCCGTGATATATACAATTGATAGTACAATTCAGTTATTTAAAGATGGTGTATTTATGTTCTGTGTTGTGGTTGTGATAATAGGTATTCAAATTTAAATTGATATTATTCAGAACGTTTTGGTTTGTGGATGTTTCGGGACTTAATCTTCTTTTTGTGTTTTAATCAACATAATAAGGTCGGTTTTCTTTTAGGTATCACTGATGTCAGCATAGAATATTTTGGCCATAAACTTGCTATTAGAACTTTTATGCAGTTTCGGGACAATATGCCAATAGAACTGATTCTGAATAGCGCGTTAACTGCCTTTGAATCATAAAATAAATTCGGCATAAGTTTTTTCGTAAAGACTTCCACTTTTTTCTGGAAGAAAACTTAGAGATGCAATATTTGCACTGTCTACCACTTCTGGATAAGTCAATGTAATATTATCGAAGTCCATAATTGCTGGCAAATGATTCAGATTTTACATTAGTAAAAGTTTACGTCAGAAAATCAATAAGTTGTGAGTGCGTTCAGTTTACGCAACACTAGATAGCACAAGTGGTTTTTTTTTATATTGAAGAATATTATTGTTTCAAATTCATTTTAAAGGTATGTTATGTGAATATGCCAAGCTAGTGTCAAACTCATATCTTTTAATACTGTTTAGCATTTGCTACAACTAAGCGTTAGTAATACATGCTATGTTCCATGTGGTGAACGCACCCAATAATGCTTTTATTAATAAAATCATGCATTAATAGGCGTTATTAATGAATGATTCCCTATCTCAGACCAAACATAAATTAGACGCCGCATTCCCTATACTGCGCAATGGTTTGTTGTGAAGGCATTCCTTGCCGGGTGAGGGATTAGGTGGAAACAGGAGGGAACGAGGCGTTTGTTTTGCAAAGCGTGTTGCCTGCCAGTTTATTATTGTTCTACGTTCGAATGTGATTTTGGAAGGTTATGTGCGGTGTTTATATTTTTTTTGAGTAGGCATATACTTTTTGTTTCACATTATATTTTTTCTACAGTCTATATACAAAGTAGCCATTTGCGTTCTCTTTTGTCAACGCAAAATGTCACTTTGCCGCTCTAGAGCGACAAAGTAGAAAAAACGCTCGCTCCTCAAATTTCTAACTATACAATGTTGAGAAATGTTACTTGGCTACATTCTTAATGGAAAAGTTTAGTCAGGAATTAATGACACTGTAGTTACATATTACCCACTTACATAACCAAACAAAATGCCGCACTGCTGTTAAAATAAAATAGGGCATTCATTTACAGAAACGAAAGTATAAAATGCTTAGATTAGATTGAAGCAGTAGCTCAAGAAGAATGGAAAATACCGATAAGTAAAAATAAATAAAAAATAAATTTTTGTTATGGTGGAGGACCCCATTGTGGCGACTGTAGAAAAAATCTTGTGTGTGTTTCGAGTGCAAATGGACATTGTCGATTTCGAGAGAATGCCTCGCTCCTGCGTCGCGCGGCAACAACCTCTCAATCGACAATGTCCCATTTTGCGCTCTTAATACACAAATAGCTATTGTTTGAACAGTGAATTATTCAGCATCACTTTGAAATTATTGAAAATGCAATCCGCATTTTATGACCGCCGCTAGCTAGCTCGACACGCTCATTTAAGTTCCTGCTTCACAACAAATGGTAGTATGCGGAGTCTAATTTATGTTTGGTGTGAGTTCTCTATACATCAACATAACCTATTAATAAACGGTCAACGGAAAAATACTTTAACGACCGACTGGTATGTTATTAAGTAACCTGAAAGTAGAGATGTTATATAGCAAATAGCATCCAAAGGTGTGTTATGAGTTGTTGCTATAGTAATATTGTCAAGAAATTGATACTGATATAAAGCCTAAAAAAACAAGCAGAATCATTCATAACCTACCTACTCCGTAAATTTTATTAAAACTTTCTGATCCCTAATCCGTAGAATATAAATAAATATAAATATATCATCACGGCATATTACCCATTGCTGGGTGTGCCAATCCGCTTTGTATGCAGATATCGGTAATGATGATGACATATTTGTACCGTGCGGGCGTTTACCAGGCGTCACCTCACGGGCACTCATTGCTGGCGTGGAGAGTGCACCACGTAGAATATTAAAAAATTATAGTCGGACATTAAACGTTGAACGCACCACGAGAGTTAAACGGACAATAATGCCTTCGGTCAACATACACACCTCGGGCCAGAGGCTCTCGGAAGGTACACTGTTAACCTCAGACATTATTGTCCTTATAACACCCTTGAAACGTTAATAATCTGACCTGCTGTTAAAATAGCTTAATTTTTTTAAATGTCTGATCAAGGTTATCTGTATTATGTACGAATTAACAAGTTGGCATATATTTATCTTTCTCCCTCCCTCTATCTCTCTCATATTTGCATTGACAAGAAGCGCGCAACATAAGAATAGATATAGTTAAAACGCTTTTTAAAAAATCATACTGTTTCATTATGACGTGCCAACGATGTTCGTTGTTGACAATATTGTCGCTGTAACGTATGTTCATTTATTATTTCAGTTATATTAATTTAATTCATAAGGCGTTTTTAAGCTTGAATTACATTATATTATTTATGTCTAGATTTTAGTTCGATTCTCATTCGAGAATTTCTAGTAATTTCTGGTGTAAGGTAAATATCAAACATTTATATATGAGTTTCGTTCGATTTTCATATTAGATTCTAGTTCAGAAATGTCCTATTTTTCATTCGTTTCATACTAGATTCAAAGTACGCATGCGTGCAATATGACTGTGTTACCAACACTTAAGGTGAAATGATACCCCAGCGCGCGAAATTCAAACTTAGTAAAATGGTTTTTCATTTTTTATTTAAAATTGTGTAATGTAATATGATTTTTTTCTATACACAAATAAAGAAGGAACAATTTGTCATGAAAATAAAATAGTTTCAATAATATTTGTATTTATTTATTAACCCAAAATAATATTTTAAATATTATTTTTAAAATATCTCCAGTTCAAAACGTATTTTTTTGATTAAATTTGCACTAAACATTTATAACAGGATAAGGAATAAAATATGTGAAAATTAAGAAAAACGACCTTCGGGAACAATTTTAAAAATCCAAAAAACCTACTTTTTTCACACATTTTAATGCTTTTCTTCTATACTAAACCTACAATTTTGTTCATACTTTAATATGTTTTGAAGAATATTGTTATACATAACATATAGAAAAAAATCGTAAATTAAACTTCGAGAACATATTTAAAAAAAATAAAATGTTTAATTTTATTTTTTTTTCTTAAGTGTGTGAAGTGTTATTTCTAAAAATAAATTACTGTTACGTACTGTACACATTTCTACATTTTTCAGGTAAGTATTTTAAATATTGATCGTTTAATACAGAAGATATTTGTAATTAAATCAAAATCGGTAAGTATTTTCATGAAGTATAAGTCAGTGGCGCTATGAGTAGACCTAGCGGTGGATAGATAAACTATAAGGCAATCGGTGACTCCGTGGAAAATTGAAAAATTGAAGTGAATAACAACTACATGCGTTTAATTTAGCTTTATATATTAAATTTATACGCCGATATTTTACTTAAAAATACGAAGTAATTTTTGTAAAAAAATTCAAAGAAATTGGTATTGTTATTGTTCCTACAAATACAAAAAAATTATAGTTCCCAATATCATTTTCATTAAAATATAAATTTTTATTAATTATTGTAGGTATAGGCTTGTTTATGCTTACTTCCTACTTCGTGACGTTACAGCGAGAGGCGAATGACAATATTCTGGTATTCTGTAGGAACGGGAGCGCCAAGCGCTTGTATGTTGCAAAAAAAAACGGACGTTGGGAAAGTAAAAATATCCTTTTGGAAAATACCTTATTCGATTACGAATTTTGTGTTCTATCTATTCGTGGATAAAATGCAAATTTAAATAATAAAGTTGTTTTGTAAATATAGCAATAGTGACGACTTGTGGGTCGGAGAACAGGGTAGGCGACAAAATAAGCAATAAAACAGATTGAAGGGAAAAATGTATACAAGCACATTTATGTTTAATTTAAAATAAGATATTAAGTAATTCTTTCTCTATTGATAATAATAATGAAAGTGTTGATCATCTTTCTCATAGCAATGAATTTCTGAGGTAACAGGTAAGCAAGTAAAGTTATATCACAGATTCAAAACACTATGTAGTGTTTTGAATCTGTGGCTTCATGTACGGGTTACGGGTATGGCGGGGTACAACCAGTACAGCGCACGGCAAGAGCCAAGCTAAACTAGCGAGCGATAAGCTACCTGGCCTGGCTGTCACGTAACACGTAACTAGAAACAGTGGGTAGGAACTGTGCGTGTGCACTGTGTTACGTACAAGGGATGAGCGGCCAGGCGGGCGACTGTATGGGCGATGGACGAAGTTTTGTCCTTGCCTCTATTTTGTATGATTGTATGGTTTTCGATTCCAAATAGTGCATTTTCTATTGTAGATTGTAACAAAATAAATAAAATAGACATTTTATATACTGCTTTTTTACCTCTCGCTAAGAGAGGTATTGTATTCATGCTAAAAATCGCATATCCAGATTTTAATGAATAAGCACGTTTTAAGGTCCCTAGAATCCGATTATAACATTTTTACGATGATGTCCGTATGTGTGTGTGTGGATGTGTGTGTGTGTGTGTGTGTGTGTGTGTGTGTGTGTGTGTGTGTGTGTGTATGTTGGATTCACTATATCTCAAATACTATAAGACTTAAGACATTTTTAACTACGGATTCCTCAATCTAACAATAATGGGAAGTGTCGAGTCAGTTTTGGTAACAATTGGACAACCGGAAGTAGTAGTTACAAGAAAAAATCATCTAAATATTATTTATCGAAAATTTATGTAAATACTTATATTAAAGAACGTTAAATTCTTTATTCGATAAATATAAATTCATTATTATATCTTCTATAGATTTAGAGATAAAGAAAGGCATATAAAATAATTTGATGTAAAAAATCTCAGATCAAACAACTACAAGGCAAGAAATTCAAATGTTTGTAATTGACACATAAATGTCACTGTCAAAAATATTTGTATGCCTCTGTCAAAAATATTTGTACATTATTATGAAGATTATGAAAATAAAAAAAAGTCAACAACGCAAAAGAATATACGTAAAAAAGAATTTAAAAGGAATTTGCGAAAAAATGACGAATATAAAGAAAAAGAAAAGGAAAGTAGAAAAAGAAAATTTCAGGATATTGAATATAAAGAAAATGTATGTATTGTACATAATTTATTTTAAAATATCCCATAGATTTTGCAAATATATGTGAGAATTATTTTGTAGTGAGACATGAATATATGTATTTGTATTTAAAAATATTTTTCGCTTTATGCGTACAACCAGGTAAAATATCTGGCGAGAGGTTATGTGTTGGCCACATCAGATTTTTAATATTGATTTTTGGTTTTTACATACATATAATGTTTCTTGACAAAAAAATAAATACCCGTATTTTTTTTCAATCGATTAATTATTTGTAGTTTATGAGAAAACAATTATAATTAAAAATTTGGGGAAGGGATACGTGACGGCGCCATGGTAGGATCGTGAGGACAGCTAGACTGGGAGGAAAATAGATAGTTATAGCCAAATAATTAGATTTACTTTAATAAGGAGCTGGTATATATACAGAATATATTTCAGATTATAGGATTATACCCATTCAATTCTCTTTATCAAACTATGAACTTACATAACATTCTGTAGGTATATTGTCACGGGGAATGTCTGGATTTTTTTCTTTCGTTGTTTTGATAAATTAATATGTCTGATTTGTAAATATAGTATTACGTCATCCGTCAATTTTAAACGTTTTCTAACGAGGATATTGTAATATTAAAATATCATCGATATATTGCATTTATCTGTTTTTTTCGCATCTCACCATCGCGTGGAAATTTGAAAACAATAGCAAATTTGGCCATACTTTTGCATATTAGCACTCAGCATTATAAACCATTTTTACAATTCTCTTCAATTTTTTAATCAATTAATAACAATCAACAAAAATCAAGAAAAGGCTAGTACGAGAACGTACAGAAAACTAAGATAAAACGAAAAACGAAAGAAACAAAAACAAACAATAATTGTGCTCGATAATAGAGACAAACCCTAAAATAACGGTAGAAGAGTTTATGTATCTATATGGAATAGAATTATTTATTTTATAATAAATATAATAAAAATTGCAAGAATATATCACACAAACGAAACCATTCGATCACGATAGTGCAACTAGGGATGCGCACGATACATCGATGATTAAGAAAAATCGATATTTGGCTTTCTTTACTTACATGTGTCGTCACAGTTTAATTGATGTCTACGTCTACCCTACTTTGGCGAAAATACTTCCACGATAACTAAGCGTGTAAATAAATGAACTAAAAGGGAAATGTTATCAAAATATTTATTTCTGGGATTCAATGTGTTTTAAATTCAGTGGTTACATTTAATTTTTAATAAAATATAGATTTTTGTGTAGTATAGGTACCTACATTGTTGTTCTTTTACTAATCGTAAAATATGAGAGCATATTATAGTTTATATTATTTTCAAGAGTGAAAAGTCGGAAATCAGTGCATATTATTTGTAAATATCTATGTTTAAAATATATATTTGATCCGACATTTATACAACATCGATTTTTGTTTAAGTACAATTTGAATTTTATCTCACAGCGCAAAGTTACCCTACCGCTGTGACATCAGAAAGAAAGGGGATAACCATACATTCTTGTCCTATGACCACGATTTGAGCGGCGGTGACGGGTGAGGATCGGTCAGGCGGGCGGTTGTAGGTGCGACGTGTATTGCGCTGTTGTTTGATTGTATGCTTTTCTATTCCAAATACGCGCTTTTGGGGGTAGATAAAGTATATTTTCTCTTGTAGCTTGTACCATTTTATAAACTAGGTTTCTAAAGTTAATATTTATTATTGTAACGGGAAGCGGTCGCCGGCACCAGCGCTAAGCTGGAGTCTAAGTTTAGCGATGACATAATCGCGCGAGCGACCTAACTGCGTAAACAAACGTCTCCCAACCTGTTTAACTATCTCGGTGATGTAGTCTATTGTATTCGATGTTTTAATCTCGTGGAATATTCGAGTATATTCGAGAACAACGTCACCGGAGTAAATAAACCCCGTCAGAAAAGGCATTCGACAGTCTTATATAAACAAATAGTCGACGAGTGGTGAACATAAGTGAAATAAATATTGTTCAAATAAATAATCAGTGTTTAAGCATTTAATAGTATTCTTAGTCTTAAATTAGTATTTAATATTTGTTTAACCATAGTAATCGTCATTGTTATTATCTTTTAATATTTATTTATTTATTGTTTTAATAAACATTTATTTTAATTATAATAATAGGGCGGTTGCAAGAATTTTTATATGCCTTCTAATTATTAAATTTATAAAGATATTCTTTAAATGGCCTCAAATTTGAAATTATCACTAAATAATTAATTTTTGAAATATGTATAATATTTTGAAAGAGTTGCCCGATCTGAAACGGAATATGACTTCAAAGTACATACATCGCCTACTTTTATTTATTTAAAAACGTAGGCGATGAACAAACTGTTTTCCTATTGGCTGTGAATGACGTAATGTAAGTGCTATGACGTGACAGGAGTGGGAGGTTGTTTTTATGGCTATTTTTGGCACCAATCTATTTATTTAATTATTTACGAAAATAAAATATTAAAATAAAAAAATTTACCAAGAAAAATATTGCATAAACTTTAATTTAAAGTACTTTTTGAAAAATGTGAAACAGGCTCATTCTTTGATTTTTACACTTCACTCAAATATATAAAACGTTACATTTTTATAAAGTAAAAATCTGGTGTGGCCAACACAATACCTCCCGCCATTTACAGCCCGAGTAAGAAAAAAGATTAATTAAGTTAATCCTTATTTTTAGATTAGCGAATTTTACTCTAATTTTGACAGTTCTTTTCTTAAAATATAGTCTATTTTAATCCAAGTAACTACCCTTTTTTAAACCCCTCTCCAGGATTAAATCCCAATTACACAGTAGGTTCACATTCACACACATCCATACCTTAGTGGGATTCGTACCCAGAGCCCCGAGCGCACTCATGACTTATGAGGCGTTGCTCTAAACATTAAGCCACCGGAGATATAATAAAATGAAGATTAAATTTTAAATACCGGGATAGAATAGATTTCACTAATTCAAAAATGAGGATTAGCTTAAACATTTTTGTGTATCGTTAATTTTTATTATTCTCAATACATACCTACATACATATATATATATATATATATATATATATATATATATATATATATATATATATATATATATATATATATATATATATATATATATATATATATATATGTCGGAGAATGTAATATCAAAGCATGTCGTAACGATCATTTAATGAATAAAGTATTACATGAATCACTTATAATCTTCTAATTGTATTGTCGTAATCGAAACGTCAAGCATTCTTGGCTAGAATGCTTGGATGGAATCAGTGTGTAGCGGTGCTCAGGGAGTGAGTGCAGGTCCGCCTCGCTGAGATCATCACGTTTATATTATCGCTGTGGTTCTGAAATAGTGTTGGTCGACATAGAGTTTGCCAGTGATACTACTCCGCGACATCAGAAGTGGGATTCGCCTGCGATCCACAATATTGTATGTGGGTTTTTTTGTTCTGTTGTGAATTATAAAGTGAAGTGTAGGGCCAAGCAGGTTAAGATGGAAAGGCCGTCTAACAATTTTTGCAGGTTTTCATCCTAGGGCATTGACCAGTAACAAGGATTCCGTCTGTGTCCCACCCGGAGAGTGGTGACGTAATTACAAGAGCTGGTTAAGTAGAACCGTGAGTAATGAGTACTGAATTTATTTTAAGCGGTCTTCCAATACTGGTAAGAGATTTTATTACAAAGCTCAAGATATCGTTGTGAGCTATGTTGGTGGCAATTGGGTTGCTGTTATAATAAAAGCAATTCGGTCAGTTGCTTGTTGAGAAACGAGAGGCGAAGTCGAGTTTGTTGTTTATGATATTGTGATGGCCGATGATCCGGATTACCGATCTCCATATATGTTATTTAAGATATTATTTATTACAGTAGGTGTTCATGGCAGTTGTTATATTTTGATTGATGTTTTGTCATTGAGCTTGTATGACGTAATAAGTATTTCATTTTTGGTAGCTTGATTCTACTCCTTTACATCGTCTGCGACGTGACAATATTATTAAACTGAATGTAGGTCAAGTAGTCACAGATCGGGAGTATCAACCAGTTTGCGATTTAGTTAGTTATTTGTGAAATAACAAACGAACTAATACAAATTCCTTAAAGTGTTTCGGTATGTCAAGAAAGATTGTAAAATGTTTTCATTGTACAAGTTTCGCAAACTAACAGACACGTTGAGTAGGTACACTGCAACCTTGAGGCACTTGATATATCGTTACTTACTTTTTATCCAGATATGACCGATGCGGGTGCAGAACCATGGTGTACCGAAATATAAATTATAACATTAAAATTTCACTGGGGATCTTCAGTGAAGATAGTTAATGGTGGAAATATGTTGGAAAACTATGCTAAAGATTAATATTTTATTAACTGCAGATAAAGTTTACTGATCTACAAATTGTTATTATCATTATAAGGTTGAGGGCTTTAAGCGCTGGTGACTTTTGTCACCACGACCAGTAAGATCTGCTGTAGCATGTTTTGACTGAATGTCTGGAAGCCACTTCAAAATTTTGATGAACTGAAATTTGGTATATTATAGAACAATGACTAGTAAAGATACTTGTCATAATTCAAAGTCCCTTTTGTTAAGAGCTGATAACTCTTTAACGTTCATCGTCAAGGGTGAAATGAATATCTCCAGGCTATGAATTATGGCTTTTCAAGTATCCACAGGATGTGTGTTTTGTTACATTTTTGCCGCCATACTAATTATGCATGAGTGATCATTGGTCCAAATACGGTGATGTATGGCCAGTGGTTCGTTTCTGCCTGCAATCTCTAGTTTTTGCTAGAAGGACAGCGGCTTGTGTCCGAGGCTGCTACGGGATTTGTTTTGATGATTTTGTTAATGTATAAATTGCATGTGAACTTTTGAGTATTCAGGTTTCAGATATCTGCGTTGACATTAAGGGTAATGTGATTGAAGTGAGAGATCGATGCATTCGATCAGTTACCATACGATGATGCTATTTGGGAAAAATATTGTTGACAGTGGCGGGAGAGCTGTAATTATGGACGAAGTCTGTACCAGTCTGTCTCGAAATAATAAGCCAGAATGGGCGAGCATCCTGCCCAATATCTACGAATGAGGCGATGTGTAGCACTGATAGTGAGAGAATGTATTGGATGTACCGTGTTAGCGTGAATAATATAGCGCTGTGCAGACAGTTCAAATCTGAGTGAACTTTTATCAATTGTTCATGGTATAATTTGTATGAAGTTATTCAAGTTCCTGCACGTCCATGTTCCAAAACCCTGAGTCGTTACGGATGGAACTTTCATGAATATTGAAATTTAGGTACAAATATGGTAGTGGTTTGAAATAGTCTCTGAGTGTATTCCCAGAACATACTATATGACTTTATTGAATTTCCGGTGAGCATGGTCGTAGCTATAAAACTTGGAGTTTTGGTTTTGATGGGGCTGTGGCCGATCAGGCTCCTCGTGACCGTTTTCGGGGTGACCATTCCAGTTTTGTCAAATTGTGAATTTGTTGAATGTTTAAATTGTGGCAAGCTAGATCAGCCGCAGAAGAGTTGCACAGGATAGCTGGTGCCCGGACTGGAGCCTGCCACGGTTGCGAAGCAGACTGTTTTACCTGAAAAACAATTGAGCAACAGAAATCTGTCTGCCATTGGAAGCAGAGAAGTCTGACAAGACGGGATTTGCTTTTCAAATGTTTATCTTAATGTTTGTGACGCCTAAGTGCAGCGTGATGGACGCTGGAACAAATTGCTTTAAAATATTTTGATCGTATCCAAGGATAAATTTAATTGAAGAAAGTTCATCGGATGATGGATATAAAGGAAGATAAAAAAAAATTGTTTCTACATCCCCTCTTGCAAACGTTTCGGTATATTATGTTACCTTCATCAAGTGCTACAATAAAAATATTTGACACAAATCAACAACAATCGTTTTCCAGAGTATAATCAAACAATAATAAAAAACAAGTTAAAAAAAATACCTGTGAGATATGTAGGCCAAACGAGAAACTTTATAATGGACAGCATCACCTGTGACAGTGTAAGATCAACTGACTAAAACTTACTAACCTCCAATAAGGGCAAAAACCAACTTGTCAAAAAATTAAACTAAAAAAAAAACACTAAGCCAAAATACAGTTAGGAAAACGAACAGAAGAACTATCTGTTTGAATTATTTAACAAATTTAGAACATTTTGATAGCTCTAAGTATTATTTACATAACACATGAATCCATGTTCTAATTTTTAAGTAGAGCGGTTCATGCGTACAATAATGAACCTTCTGGAGATTGGTTATTTTCGTTAAATTCTTTAGAATTATTAACCGTGATGGAAGATGACATGCTACGGGATGCCTCTGTCATGGTGTTTCGGTATGCTACTCTGATACCTCTGCCGAAGGTAACATGCTAACTAGGTGCCTCTGTCGTGTGTGTTTTCCAGTAAATGAATTGGGAAGCGTGGCCTAAGACGACGAGCTAAGTTTTCGATTTGCCATAGGATTTCTGATTTAGGACCTGAATGTTAGCAAACCAGTAATAATTTGTTTTGTATGTTCTAAAGGCCCATGACTCTAATCGCACTTATAAATACGCACATGACCAAATTAGAAAAATGTCAGATAATAATGATATTTCTTCCCTAGGAACTGACGAAGAGCCAGGTTCTACACAAAATAATTAAAACTAGAATTGTTTATAGTACAATGAGGGTGTTCCATTGCTAGGTAAGCAATGACGGTGTGGTTTTCCTGAGCTGGATAAGCGATGACGGAATAGTGTACCATTGCTGGGTAAGCAATGACGGTGTGGTTTTCCCGAGCTGGTTAAGCGATGACGGAAGGGTGTTCCATTGCTGGGTAAGCAATGACGGTATGGTTTTCTTGCGCTGGTTAAGCGAAGATAGAATACCGATCGATTGCTGGTTAAGCAATGATGGTCTGTCGCTGTTGGACAAGCTATAACAATGCTTGAATACTGATATTGGTAGTCATGTATTTACTGGTGAAATGTATTGTCACAGAATTATGTTTTGTTTGACGTCTTGTAAAAAAGGCGTCCATTAAATAATTTAGTGTACTATAGCTAAATTTTGAGCTTGATATAAATGTGAACAAAGTTGTAACTATTTGAGCACTTATTGGTCAGAGATAGCCGAGCGAAAATACTGTGGATAAATTCTTTGTTTTCAGATAGTTCACACGAGGACGTGTGAAACGTCAGAATGGCCGTGTCGGAGAATGTAATATCAAAGCATGTCGTAACGATCATTTAATGAATAAAGTATTACATGAATCACTTATAATCTTCTAATTGTATTGTCGTAATCGAAACGTCAAGCATTCTTGGCTAGAATGCTTGGATGGAATCAGTGTGTAGCGGTGCTCAGGGAGTGAGTGCAGGTCCGCCTCGCTGAGATCATCACGTTTATATTATCGCTGTGGTTCTGAAATAGTGTTGGTCGACATAGAGTTTGCCAGTGATACTACTCCGCGACATATATATATATATATATATATATATATATATATATATATATATATATATATATATATATATATTTACTTATGCTGGAAACTGTATTGAATTCCTTTTCTATTTTTCTATTTACTTTTTCTTTTTAAAACGTTACTAATATTATTTTGAAATGATTAGTTCTTTGATAGTGACATTTATCTGTTAGTTACATACATTTGAATAACTGCGTTTTGTTTGTTTAAAGCGTATGCTCTGGATTTAAATTATAGATAATTTTTTTTTATTTATCCATAAAATATATAGAAAAAGTATTGATGCAAATCTATAGAACATTTAATAATCTTTAATTTTTATAATAAAATTAATCTCGAAAAAATAACATTTCAAGGTATTTTTCGAAGTAAAACTATTTTGAGCTTCTAGTAAAATGCCATTTCCGCTTATTCGATTTTCACCAAAATCTAATGGGCTCTTTCCATTACAAGAAAAGTTCAAAATACAAGGTTTCAAAATTTTCTGAATAATAGTATTTGAGTTAAGAGTGGAGGATCCACACACACATACACATACAGACATCATCGTGAAAATGTTAAAATTGGATTCTAGGGACCTTAAAACGTACTCATTTACCAAAATCTCGATATGGGATTTTTAGCACGATCCCTATACCTCCCTTACCAAGCGCAGCGGGAGGTAAAAAGACAAAACATATTTATCATCTTGATATTAAAAGTTACAAGATAGGCGTCGCCAATTGTATAGAAATCATTGTACATTAAACATTAAACAAGACTTTAAAAATTTGGGTATTTCCACTCTACCATCTTGTAAACTCACTATATGACATACATCCAAATTAAATTTCATTTAAAATGGAAATTGCCACTATGCCACTGTTATAATATTAGATCTGCAACCTCATTGCGCAAAACCTGCTTACAGGCTACAAAAGTCCATGAAATGTACATTGAATTTAGATTTGTATAATAAACTACCCGAAAAAGTAATAAATATGAATAAAAGAATAAAAAACTTCAAAAGTATTATTAAAAACTTTCTTATAAAATATGCGTTTTACAATATCGAATAATAGTGGATCATGCTGAACTGAAAAATATATTATGTAGGTAATACGAATATATTAAATTTTTTTAAAAATTGTTTTTTATTTTCCAGTCTATCATTACGCTTCCCAAAAAACGTTATTCTTGGAATATATTATTAATATTTCAACTCGTACAAATAAACCATCTTTATACGTTCGTTAATAAATTTGAAAATATTGCCACACATATTTTTACTTTTAGGTTTTTGGAACAAAGTATGACTATTATCGAATAGATGGAGCCTAGTAAATGTACAAAAATTTCTACTTTATCGACTCAGCCATAGTTATTCATCTCAGTGACTACTAGCGCTCGCCTCGGCGTAGAAACAAATTAATCGGGGGTATCATTTCACCTTAACAACGACTTGAAAGGTAAAAAAAGTATAATTCATGGTTATGTTTATATATTTTTGTTTGTCAATCTGTCATTTACGGAAACACGGAATACGTACACGGAAATATACGGAATTAATCGATACTGCACAACTATATATTATAAAACTTGAAATAAACCCCGAAGAAAGTCGAATGAAAAATCTAGTTCGAGAATATGAGAAAATAGTATAATGTAATTCAAGTTTAACTGCTAAAATGTGAGCGTTTTGACAGCTAGTAAAGGATAGCTCTAGTAACATGACATGTAACCGTCTTACATACGACGGGTTACACGTTTGCCGTAACCAGTATGCTCAATAAAATGCGGTTACCATGTAACTGGAATAAAAAACGTCTATAACCGTGCGTGTAGCATTATATCAGTATCAGTCATATATTTGGTTTCATATTTGCTAGTAAACTTACCAGTTGCCATATTTAAAATATGAATGCTCTTACTGGAACATATATTTTTTATAACAGTAGTGTAGGAATGGTTTTTTAGGCGTTTTTTATCAGTGAACATAGTTACATTTAAAATTATTGACAGCAATGTATTATCGCGTTTTTACTTTACGAAGTAAAGGAAGTATTGTAATCGCGAAAAATTTCGGTTTTCAGATTTCAACGGAAATATCCATTTTGACCATCCCTGAATCCATTTTGACTAATTTCGTCGTGACGTCTGTACGTATCTCACATAACTCGAAAACGGTAAGCCGTAGAAAGTTGAAACTTTGTATTTAGGACTGCTATAACATCTAGTTGTGCACCTCCCTTTTTGGTCATTACATAATTTCCAGAAATGGTACTTTATTTGAAGCCTTTAATAGATTTTAATGAAAAACTATTTGAAAATATAATCCAAAACTTTTGAAATTTGGAATAACATAGTAGATTTTGGTTAAAACAGACTAACCGGAAGTGATATATTACCTGAAGTTGTTAACAGTTTTTATTGAATAAAATAGTTTAATTTTAATTTTAGAAATAAATGCCTCAAATAATGAGAGCTTTAGAGAATTAAATTCTGCGTCTAGCACATCCAGTATTATTAAATTAGCCCCTTGTATAAGCGAGATATATAAATTTAAAATTTATATACTTTTTGGTTTTTGTAACGAAGCTTGCTAAGGATTAGGACAAAAAATAACAAAAAAATAGATGTGTCATAGAAAAAACAATTTATTTATATTTTATTTGGAATAATTTCCCTTATGTCATGTGTCAATATTTTTGTTTCCATAATTATTGTTAGCATTCATTCAATTTAATAAATATATAACAAAAATATTACAATTTATTAAACTGAATATCTTAAAGAATCATGGAACGAATTTTGCGTCCGGAAAGATTTAGTATTAATTCAAATGAAGAATGTGCTACTCAAGAATGGAAACAGTGGTTCAAAACGTTACAAAATTTTATATCCTGAGCTAAGCTTGAAGAATATGATAGATTAAATGTTCTGATAAACTTCATTTCTCCCGCGGTATACGAATGTATTAATGATTGTCAAACTTATAACGACGCTATAAGTGTTTTGAAGAATATATATGTAAAACCTGTATAATAATTGAAGACGCGACGTCAAGATCTTGGAGAAACTATTGATAGGTATATAGAATCTCTCAAACGTTTGTCAAAACACTGTCATTTCAACGCAGTTAGCGTGGAAGTCAACAGAGAAGAATGTATTCGAGATGCTTTCATAGATGGTTTACAGTCGTCTCACATTCGACAAAGATTATTGGAAAATTGAACGCTCTTATTAGATGAAGCAGTTACTCAAGCAAGAGCTCTTGAACTCGCTCAACATCAGTCTCAGCAATATTTAACAACATCGACACTAATGCTGTTGTAAATAATGAACAATAGAATCATGTTGTAGTTAAAAACGAACCAGGTCTAAACACTACAACAGAAAATGCTCTAGCTGCGGTCAATTTTAAATGCTACTTCTGTGGTCTGCAGAAACATAGTAGAACAGTCTGTCCAGCCAAGGATGCAGTCTGCAGAGGATGTGGTATTAAAGGACATTATCAAAAGGCATGTAGGAAAAATAAATCCACGGGAACCAATCAATCTTCCACAAGATTTTCAAATTGTATTGTTTCTTTGTTACCAACCTGTTCAAGTAAAGCAATTGTAACCGTTTCTATAAATGGAATTATAGCTTACGCTCTGGTCGATACTGGGAGTTCAGCTAGTTTTATTAGTCAGAGTACAGTACAAAGGCTCAAAATACCTATAATGCCGTGTTAGAAAGAGGAAGTATCTATGGCATCTACAACTCTTAAGATCCTCCGTTAAGGGGCAGTGTGAAATAAGCATTCAATTGCAAGGAAATAACTACAGAAACATTCTTGTCAGTATTCTCCCAAATCTTTGTGCCGATATTATTATTGGACATGATATATTAAGGCATCATTGAAGTGTTCAGGTTCGATTTGGAGGAAAGGAGGCTCCCCTAAAGATATGTAGCGTAGCGGTTGCACTGGTCGATCCAGCATATTTTTTTACTAATCTGTCTTCTGACTGTAAACCTATATCAATTAAATCACGTAGACATACAACGTCTGATCTAATATTTATTGAAAATGAAATAAAACAGTTGTTATCGAGGAAAGCGTTTTGCCTTGGCGAGCACAAGTGTTAGTGGTGTCTTCAGAGAACCATAAACGGAGAATGGTAGTTGATTACTCGCAAACAATAAATCGTTACACGGAATTAGATGCATTCTCATTGCCTAGGATCGATGATATCGTGAATAAAGTTGCTTCATATCGGATATTCAGCTCAGTCGATCTCCGTAGTGCGTACCACCAAATACCTCTTAAAGAAGAAGACAGGCCTTATACTGCGTTTGAGGCTTATGGTAAATTGTATCAGTTTACACGTATACCATTCGGAGTTCGAAATGGTGTTCCTGCTTTTCAACGAGCTATAACAAAGATCATTACAGTCGAAAAACTTGAAGGTGTTCAAGTATGTAACGATCTGTGGACATGATCAACAAGAACATGACAAGAATTTAAATAATTTCATGAAAGCTGTTAGGAAGTATAATCTTACCCTGAACATGAACAAGAGCTTCTTTTCATTAAAATCAATTCATTTGTTAGGATATATTATCAGTCATACATCTATAAGATCGGATCCTGAACGTCTACCACCTCTTCGAAATTTGTGTATTCCTACGAATATTACTACTCTCCGTCGAGCGCTTGGTATGTTTTCTCATTACTCACAATTTATCCCTAAATTTGCTGAGAAAATACGCTGTCTCAATAAAAATTCATTTCCTCTAAACTCTGAAGCGATAAAAGCATTTGAAGAACTAAAATTAGATATTGAAAAAGCTGTTGTATCTTCTATTGATAATGAATCTACATTGACCGTAAATACGAATGCCTTTGGAGTTACATTATCTCAAGAAAATCAACCGGTTGCTTTCTTTTCCAGATCCCTTTCTAAATCAGAGCAGCATCATTCATCGATTGAAAAGGAAGCATATGCCATCGTAGAAGCTTAACGAAAATGGAGACACTACCTCCTTGGCAGGCAATTCCGTCTGATAACTGATCAGGGGTCAGTTTCATTTATGTTCAATGAAAATCATCTCGGAAAAATTAAGAATGACAAAATAATGCAATGGAAACTTGAACTCTTAAATTATAAATATGAAATTATATACCGGCCTGGTAAAGAAAATAAGGCTGCTGACACCTTATCACGAATATGTTCCTCAACGGGAGGAAATTTATATAGATTGAAATCTTTGCCGGAAGCACTTTGTCACCCTGGAGAGACACGAATGTATCATTGGGTACGTAGTAAAAATTTGACTTTTTCACTAGAATAAATTCGGAAAGTAAATTCTTCGTGTCGTATCTGTGCAGAAATTAAACCACGTTTTCACAAACATGAAGGTCACCTCATCAAAGCCACGCAGCCATTTGAAAGAATTAATATGGACTTCAAAGGCCCCCTTCCTACATCCTCCAGAAATCGTTATCTTTTAATTCTCGTCGATGAATACTCTCGATTTCCTTCCGCTTTCCCATACCAGGATATTTCTGCTAGCACAGTTATATTAAAATTAAAGGAACTTTTTTCTCTTTTCGGTGTACCTGCCTACTTACATTCAGATCGTGGTACGAGTTTTATGTCTCAAGAACTCGTCATTTCTCTGTACTTTGGGTATTGCCACTAGCAGAACTACTGCATACAATCCACGAGGCAATGGCCAAGGGGAACGCTATGTAGTAATAGTTTGGAAAACCATTGAATTAGCGTTAAAAAATAGAAATCTGCAAGTATCGAAATGGGAAGATGTTTTACAGGAAGCCCTACATTCAATCCGTTCGCTTTTGTGTACTTCAACCAACGCTACGCCACATGAAAGGATGCTCAAATTTACTCGCAGATCTGGCAATGGAACAATAACGCCTTCTTGGTTGATGAACCCAGGATTAGATTTAAAGAAACGGCCTGTTCGTAACTCTAAATATGAACCTTTCGTTGAAGAAGAGTATCTGCTAGAAGGTAATTCTGAATATTCACACGTGAGACTGCCTGATAACAGAAAAACGACTGTCTCTACTAGACATCTTGCGCCTGCTGGAATTACTCTCGATGATTCAAGTCAAGAAGCTCATGCACAGAAATTCCCTGTTGCCCCTGTTGAAACCGAAGTAGAAGACGAAAGAGATAATACTCATCCTTCAATTAGTTTAGTTGAAAACGAAGTAAAAGAGAAAACAGATAGTAATCATTCCAGTACGGCCCCATTAGAACAAGAATTCACAGCTCAAGAACCATTACGACGAAGTACGCGAGAACGACGTCCTCCATCTTATTTGCAAGAATATATTACCTAGGTGGGGGTGAATGTCATAGAAAAAACAATTTATTTAGATTTTATTTGGAATAATTTCCCTTATGTCATGTGTCAATATTTTTGTTTTCATAATTATTGTTAGCATTCATTCAGTTTAATAAAGCCTAATTCAGGTCTATCGATTTATTCTATTACAAGATGTTAATGTCAAATTACGTCAAATACGTGCAATTTTATAATTGGGTCTATATTTCATATTGGTCTTGCGTACAAGGAAGTCGTGTGGTGTCCACATCAATTTTTTTTACTAGACATAGGGAGGTGTCAAAGTCATCAATCTGTCATCTTCCAAAAGGATATCTGAAGAAAAAGTTCAAATCATAACATGGTAAGCCCAATATACGTCTAAGGCAAGTTTCCGATTTATTTGCTACTACTTTTAATAAGCCATACAGTCCAGCAACTATTAGAAAATCTATAATAATTATAGTATAGGATGCGTCAATGGACTGCAAAAGAAAATCAGAATAAGTAAGGTAATTGATAGTAATAAACATTAAATTATACAGTTAAATGCAAATGACAATACCATTTCGATATAAAAAGAATTTCTGAAATTGACAAATGACAGTTTGATGATTTTGACAACTACCTGTCTAGTTTAAGAAAACGCGATAATACATTGCTGTCAATCATTTTAAATGTAACTATGGTAAAGGCATACGCCCATTTTCACTGATAAAAAAAAAACTCCCTGTAGGTATATTAGTTTTTATTCAACTTCTCACAACGTTACTCGCATAAGACATAACAAACGTAAGACATAAGCATGGAGGTATAAAATAAATATGGAGGGAGTCTAAACTGTAAATGTAGGCGAGGGGATTGAGGCACTGTGGGAACGGACGCTACACGGAAATTTTCCCTATTGGAGTGGGGATACAGAGAGGAGGCAAATTCAAATTGTAATTTGGAGTTTTACACAAATATTAAAACTAGTATAATACGAAAAGGAACTAAACGCAAATTTTAACATTATGTATAATATATATTAAAGAAAAATTGGTTTTTGTATACTATTTTGAACTGTAGTGAATTGATATTAAATGTTATGGAATATTTTTATTGCAAAACATGAACGAAAAAACTTTATACTTACGCATTTTACAATTAAACAAAAATTTAATAAACAATTTGTATTATACATAATTAGCTAAAACATTTTTTACTTCTATGGATGAATTCGGAAGAGGGATATTTGGAGTAACATAAAATAAGAAAAATTTATCAAAATTAAAAAATATATATTTATATAAGTAAATATGTAATATATTATGTAATTACATGTAATATATAATATAAAAGTTATTGGCCTTTAAAAAGTACCATTTTATTGTTAAAATTTCTTATATTTTCTGATTTATCTATTTGTTTACGGGATATATAAAAATAACGGACTTTTAAATATTGTTCGGAAATAGATTTTATTAAATGTGTTCTATGGTTTTCTAATGGTGTTTGCTGAAAAATATGCTGGTTCAAATTTGAAAATACAGTTACATTTATAAAATATTTTAAAATGGCAGATGTTAATTTAAAAATAGATTTGTTTTCAAAAATTTTGGAGGCATTTGAGCGCAAAATTTGTTCACTTTTATAACATACTCTAATTACGTCCTCTGAAGGATAAATTAATCCACCTTTATTTTTAACATTAATTAAAGTGTACATATTTTTACTGGTGGTTTCTTGAATCAAACTACTGACACACTCATCACAATTAATTAGAAGTGATAAACGTCTTACTACAAAACCAGCAATATATGTAATAATATATTCCGTAAATTCAGTAATCTTACTGGCATCGAACAGATAATCATGGTCTGTAATAAATTGATCGCAGACAATATTTATATCATCATTATTTTCATCTAAAGTCATTTTTCCAGTGCTGGAATTTATTGTACTAACAGAACTCGAACAGTGCAAAATATTAATATTCTCTAACGGAATACAATTTCCTGTGGATGTTGCTTTTAGTGCCGTATGAATTAATATTTTTTTATACGCCGCTTGGAACTGGCGAGACGTCGGATTGTTGTTAAAACCTCCATGTTGTCGAATTACACTGAAAAGTAATTCTATGTGGTCCTGACTCATTTTATATGTCGGAATATATTTTAACAAATTCTTCTCTTTGCAAATGTCTTCATAAAGAGACCTTATATTTTTCATGCATATAACAAAGCCTACAAAAATTATACAAATTAGTAAATATGTAAAAGGATAAAATTTGTAAAAAAAATAATACCTAGAAATCCTGTTTTCTTGTTGGAATTTATTACAAAATTTCCATTTAAAAATTTTAAATTTGAAATATAGAATTCCATTTCAATTAAAAATGCTGCAATCTCTAAATAATTGCTTGAATTTATAGGTTTTTTATATCCATACTGCAACATATTTCTCGAGTTGAATATGTCAAATATATTATTAAAGTTTCGTATGAAATTAACTGTTGCTTGGCTTCCTGCGAATTCGGGTAGTTTTAATTTGTTAGCACATATATCGAGTGCATCGGCAACAGATTCACTAAATAACTGTGTGGCCAGTTTAACTTTCATTTTTTGCTTGAAAAATTTTATGTGTCTTGCTCCTAATTTATTTCCTAAATGGACACCTTCAGCTTCTTGCAGTTCGTGCAGTTTCTCCAAAAATATCCATGATATTTTCTCTCCATTGCCATCGATCAAGTGCTTACAGTCACAGAAACTATTACGAACCAATTTTATCATGTGACACGGGTCTGGGAAAATGAATACTTTTTCATTGCTGTCTTCTGGATAAGAAAATGACGTGATCATATTGTTTGTTGGGCTTATTTGACAACGCAACAAACGCGTCATAGCAAAGTTTGAAGGCGCCCCATCAAATGTGATGCTAACAATCTTAACTCCAACTTCTCGTGCTAATGTTATGCACTGTCGCACCAAATTGCATCGTTGTTCACCAGAAGCACCATCGGTTAAAAAATAGCCCACTGGAATTTTCCAGTTTGCATTTATACCCACCAGAACAAAAACTAAAGCATCTTTAGCTAAGGCTCTATTATCTCCTTCAACTTCAGATCCAATGTCGACATATCCATGGAACTTCTTCCCATCAAATTCGACATGACGCCTTATTGACATTTCATCTAACATAAGTGCACATAAAATAATATATTGTTCTTGTTCTACACGATATTTAATTGCAGTAAAAGACTCAGCAGTGAAACCCGGCTCTCCATTAACAGATTTGTACCACTTCGTCAATGTTTTCGGGTGAGGTAAACATGAGTTAAATGTTCTTCGTACATATGAGTAGGCCGATGGTGAGTAATAATGTAAATTTAGTGCAAATTTTCTTAATTCGGGTGTATATTTCCTACTTGCATTTCCTAATTTTTGTAATACATCATATGTTTCTTCATTTATAAAGTTTTTCTTTTTCAGATCATTTAAGACGTTTTTCAGAGTAGCTATTTTTTTAATGTTTCTTCTATGTTGTTGCTTCAAAACTTTTATTTTTTTCCTATAAATGGAAGTTTTATATTTAAAGTTTTGAAGCATTTGTGCTCTAGATGGTGAATAGGGACGTGTCCTCCGCCGTTCCGGAGAAAATGATGTTGTTTTTGATAAAAAATGACGGATATCACTTGATCCAGGTAAACTGGGTAAATTTTCTTGTTCTGTTTGTACTTGTATGGGAACAACACTGCCAGTAGCAATATCAACAGTACTCGTACTTGTTGAACTTTCTTCAGTGATCCCAGTTACTTGTTCAGTAATCTAGAAAATACAAAGAATATCATTATACTGCTAATCTGCATCAGTAGAATTACCACATTCATGTTATGGAAAAGATGGAGTATATTTAGTTTATACGAGTATACGTTTGTATAATAGAGTAAATAATAACTATAAATATAACTGTACATGTTGATATTGCATCGGAAAAATGGAGGGCACCTTCCCGTTTAACAATTTCGTATAGAAAGCTGATTTTTCAAAGCAGTCCTCAGTGAAATGTTCAGAACAAATCACAGCCGAACTTGACGGAGACCATTTTCTTCTTCCAATGGCGTTTATCCACATTTCCCTTAAATTATGATCCTTGGAAATCTGAAATTTATATTACCTGCCCATTATTTGCAATAACAAAATCGTCACACACACACTTATATAAAATGTATTATAAACTTATCAAAATCAGTAGAATAACAATATAACTCAAAAACGATACCTATTATAAACCTCAAATCCCAAACGTAACTATAAATTATACGTAAAATTAAAATATACTAACCTATGAAAAGAAATGCGACCATATTCTTTTTCGTGTTGCATCTGTTTTGCAGATTTATTTGCTGTTCTGTTAAAACAACCAACTACTTCACAAGCAGGCATTTTTAGATGACTACAACAAAAAAAAAATAATGAGAACACTTTATTAAATGGCTAAACCATTTCTAAAATATTACCGCAATAATAACTCACCTTATTATATCTAAAAAGCGTAGTAAAATCGCAAAGAAGACAAAAACAAATCATCTAACCTTACAAATCAAAGAAAGCACACGCGTTTTGTTATGATAGGTCATGACAAAACAACTAGCCCATTGGAGTGGGGGCATCCGGCCTCAATTTTTCAGCCGGACGCTCCCTCCATATTTATATTTATTTTATACCTCCATGGACATAAGACTCAATAGACGCCATCATCCTCTCAACTTCTCTCATACCATGGCCAATTTTATTCAATTGCTAGATGTCACTACTATCCGTACCAAATCTGCAAAAAAGCTCACGACAAATTTTTATGTGGGAAAACAACGATTTGGAACGGCCATATTAAGAGTAGCGTAATTCAATGAAGTTGGCCATGCTCTTACATAAGGCCGTTTATAGAAATACATAGATATCGTCGAAACCCTCATACAGCATTTACCTCATGTTGCATGTTGGCAATTTGATGAATCCTTGATGTAGGTTTCGACGATATCTATGCCTTTATAAAACTTTTATGCGGCCCAAGCATATGCACTGTATTTACATGTTGATGTTGCCTGTTGTATGATTGAATGTATCTTTGGTGTACGTCACGCCCAGCCTAACAGTGCTTCCATCTACACCCCTTTTCCTAACTAACCTAAAGCGCGAATTTCGAAATTTTCAAACTGGAGCTTACAGTATTATCTTATGTACCCTCATAAAAAAAGTAAAGGACATTACTGAATATGACATAATGAGCGGAGTTAAATCTTAACTTATATAATTTTAAAATGACCTTGATCAGGCATCTTTAAAAATAACTATAATTTCATCAACCCTTGCGGTTAAGTGCTACTTCATCAACTATTCTGATTAAAAAAAAACAGCGGACGTAGGCCCTGTATTTTCATTTCCAGTTAAACAGCCTTGTAACTTAACTGTCGGTTATAAGAACAATGTGGCATTAAACATTGACACATGTGTAATTTTGACAAGTTAGGCTATAATATGGATGCTGTTTTTCTTTTAACTGATAGTTAAATTAACAATCTGTTTAACCGGTAATGAAAATACCGGGCCTTTATGTTGCGAATTACAGTCGCCTAATCTAAAGTTACTAAATGAGTGCAATACATACTTTTACACTTGGGTTGAGATACTTTCCACGTGCTATTGATACAGATCATATAAGGCACTTCGGGGTACAACACAAAATTCTCATTGCAAGAAACTCGTAGGAATGAATAATTTGGGATACGGTATCCCTCCATGAACTCCCTGTCCAAATATAACAACTTTCCGTTATCCAAAGTTGGTATTCGGCATGAACCAAAACTGTTAGCTATGCACGGCTGCGCCTTCACTTCAGAGTTGTTGGCTATTATTTCTTGAATGAAATCACTGTACCACGTAACAAGAGTATAGACTCCATACTGGTAGTTATTACACGTGTTATGATCCTCACTTAAGGACCCCACGCTCACTATTCCTCGTAAGTAGTATTTTGCTTTGTTGTTCATTTTCCACGGAAATACCATACCTCCGCCACTGTCGCCTTGACACACACTGGATCCTAAAAACATTCTTATTTAACAACTTAAAAACTAATTATCTGTTTCGGAATTAGAATGACATATTCAAGCACGCTTAATGCTATACTTCATTTCACGTAAGAAAATAGCGTTGGTTTAGATAGGGATGCAGAATGCAAACCTAGTTTACAAATACGAAAAAAATATCACCTGCCAGTTGTCAGTTATTACATTAAATCTACAGAATTAAATGACGTTTAATTATAATTTTGATATAATTTTTAATATTCAGGTCTTTTTAAAGATAAAAATATTAATTATTGACAAAGTTTGGTTTCGCGAATTTTAATTATTTATTTAATGCATATCTTCCCATGTGCCATGAAGCTTCCTTAGGGCATTCTGTACCTATATGAGTTACTGTTTGCTCAGGTGC
>OY720465.1:16596564-16641564 GCA_963082715.1 Harpalus rubripes
TTTGTTATATTTCGAAAATTTACCGATTAAAAAATATTTTTTGTACGCCACTAGATAGACAACATATATATATATATATATATATATATATATATATATATATATATATATATATATATATATATATATATATATATATATATATATATATATATATGTATGAATTGAAGTTAACTATGAATGATTAGAGGTATTACGTTTAATTTATAATGTATAATATTCGTCAAAACGTGATTACTTCTTTATATTTATTAATTAATGTGATGTACTAAAATTACAAAGATCATAGCCTTTGCGATGTAAATATTTTAAAGCGCGCCAAATGTTGCTCACGCATATCATGCTAATTTCATATAATATGGAGGCTTTCAATTCGGCATAGTGCGATAACATTGGATGTGAAGTCTAGATATAGTATAGATATCTATGCCCCCACCTCTTTGAACGCGATAGCCCTCACATCTAAAAGCCATATTGACAAGTCGCTATATCTACACCAGCCTCCACTATACTTTGAACGTGATAGCCACCACATTTAATAACCGTAGCGTCGACAAGTCTGTATGTCTATATCAATCGCATCCACCATCATCTGAGTTATTACTATGACGGATATAGTGGATGCGATTGATGTAGACGTGGCGACTTACCAACGCTACGGTTATTTGATGTGGCGGCTATTGCGTTCAAAGTGGTGGGAGGTGATGTAGATGTGGTGACTTGTCGATGCTGTGGCTTTTAGATGTACCGGTTGTCGACTGCACGGCATGCTCCGCACAAATGCGTCTATCTAATTCTTCCCAAATATGCTCAATCGGGCTTAAATATGGCGATTTGTAGCGGTTGATCAATGGTTTTAGGTACGTTGTAGGTATACTAACCAATTCTTGACATTTAGAGCGGTATGTTTGGGATCATTATCCTGTTGGAAGATCCACTGCCTTCCGAGACCCACATATTCAACACTTCGCAATATGTCCACTTATTTTTGGTGGTTCATTATGCCTTCAAGAAAACATAAATTTCCCATTCCAGCTGCTGCCATTGCTCCCCAAACCTCCACCTTGCTTTACCGTTCATGTCATATTTCATTTCATCTTCAATTCTTCATTTGTCTTAATCCATTCTTGTCCTCGCTCATCACATCCGTAGATGTTAAATTTACTTTTATCCAAATTCCAAAATTCAAAGTCCTTTTCTTGATACTTTAGTTTTTGCTGAATAACTTTTGAAATTAAAGGTTTTCTTTTGAGTTTTCTTCCGTGATAACCACTCCGTCGCAGTATCCTTTGTATATTTTCTGGATGTACTATTTTATTAATGATGTAAGTTCAATGGCGCTCTTTTTCAGATTTTCTTTTACTTTTCGTATCAAAAATCGAACGTCTTGATTGTTTAATATTTTTGGCCTTCCTGATCTTGGTTTATTTAATACATTTTCGGTCGCATTTCGTCGTAGGATTTTCCTTTTTCTCGCAACTTAACAATTCATTTTCTAGAACTATTTTTTTCCACAGATTCCAATTGAAATGACTGATTTAATTTTGCGTACTTCAAGAAAGAGACGATGGTTTATCTACTTTTTTTGTAAAATCTAAAATTTTGAGTTCTTTTTCACTTAATTTTAGCGAGATATGAATTTAATTGTTAAAACTCGTAAATACACAAAATGTAATAAAACTAACATGAACAAGACAGTCGACATCACGTCAACGATAACAGGACAGTTAAATGTCCCTCGTACGCCACGAACCACGTCATACCTTTTTAGCGTCAAAATAAATTGCGAGAAAATTCATGTTAGAAAAAATTAATTTTGATTATTTTACATTATTCGGTTATTGTTTAGCATAATCCACAATGTTATAACATTATTTGACCTTAAATTTTACTACATTAGAATACCTCATTGCTAATATGGTATTTGGTGTAATGGGAGTGAACATTAGTGACGGGTGGCTGGTCAGATCCAATGGGTGGGTCAGGCGTCCCGGGTGCCTGGGTCTCAATGGTTAGGCTGGAGTCTGCTACAATGTGTTTTCTCCAAATTGTTTGAATTTCCACAATCGGCTGGTTGAACACTGCTTTTTTAGTCTTTTGAATGAGGGGCGCTTCTTTGCACTTCCTCTTGTACCAATGTTTTTCTTTCTTGAGAATGGTCTACAAGTCCGGATTTTTACGTCTCTCCTCTTTTAGTGTATCGACTGTGTTCCTTAATTCTGATATCCAATGGTCGTTTTATTTCTCCAATATGTTTTTCTACATTCACAATGCTTGTTTGTATTTTTGGAGATTGTTCTGGGTTTGTTGTTGATAGGATGTTCTTGATTGTGGTTGTTTTTTTAAATTTGATTGATATGTTAAACTTGCTGGCAATCTTTTTGATTTTATCGGAGACTCCCTTTATAAAAGGAATGTATAATTCATTTCTCTTTCCTTCGTCTCTGTTTACTTGTTTCTTCTTTGTTGTTCGGTTCTTCTTTACTATTTTCTTGATTGTTTTATCCCTTTATCCGTTTCGTTGGAGTATGTTAATGACTTCCTTGACTTCTGCCTCATAATCTTGTTCTGGGTTGCAGTGTGATTTCGCTCTGGCATGTAGCGCGTAAGCTACCCCCATCTTGGTGTTTTCGGCATGGTTGGATTCATAGTTCAGATAGCGTCCTATGTGTGTTGGTTTTGAGATAAACAGATGAACTTGTCTATGACGGAATCATCGCGAGCAGCGGCTGAGTTAACAAATATATCTTGACCTTTTTAATTATCGAATATTGGATAACCTTCTAGAAAACGACACCGGACTATAAAAACCCGTCAGGGAAGACATCCGGGACATTCTGCATTCGGATATTAACACGCACAGTGAAATGAATAGTAATAATTCAGTGGTGGATTTAGAGGGGGGGGGGCTAGGGTGCTAGAGACCCCCCCCCCAATTACCAATATACACTAGTGATAAAATAACACTTTTCAATATACTTTCGCTATAACTAGAAGCACTGAAGTTACTTACAGGTTGATAGCAAGCGTCGTTTGTAATTATCTTTATTACACGTGTATTATTATAAAACACATAAACTATACCGAATGTCCACTTTTCACTGGAGATGTCCTCCTTTTTGGGGGAAAGGTCCGGGTCTGGTAACTTTTTCATTTTCAGTGCATTTGTCCTTTTTTATCAAATCCAGTTTATTTTTTTCTTATATCTATTTTGTAAATATACCTATTTAGTACCTATTAATATTTTAATGCCAATATCTATAATATTTGTGTTTATAAAATAGCATAAAATTCGGCCAGGCCCCTTAAAAAAATTGTCTTTGGCGGTTTCGTCCTCGCTTCCTTCGGCGTCCTCTTTTTCGACTATTCAATTATTGTAATCCTACCCAAAAACCGTTCGAGAACCAAAAGGTGTTTCAAACTTGTCAGTGATTAGTTTGTGTACACGCATGCGCATTAAAAAAATCAGATACATGTTACAAACTTGTCCAAAATTACCAGCTGGAACAAGGCTTATCGGTTCACCAGAAGGGAAAGACGTTCGAAGAAATACATGGGATTTAAGAAAATACAACACAGGTAAAAAAGCAGGACAAGAAACATCAGTTCCAATTAGTAAACAAACAACTCAACATCTACAAATGAAAAATCAACTTCCGATACAACCAAGAATGAGGCAACAAATTTTACCACCCGATCTGGAAGAAGAATAAACAGCAAAGATTGTAAATTTGTAAATTAAAATAGTATTAAATGATGCAAATTTATTATTCTTTGAAGAAAGGAGATATCAGTGGTAGTCTGTAATATAGGGACATTTTTGAAATATAATAGTCACTATATATGACAGCTGTAGCAATTGTTATACTCTGTTCCATTTAATCAATTCAGCAGATGGCGCTCACATCAGTGCCAGTTTTAAATAGCCGAAATTAAAAAATGGCGGTATCCAACTGCTGCCATCTGATTTTTTATTGAAATATTAAAAAGGTATTATAATGTCATCGAAACTTTTTATATTATAGTCAGTAGGTGTGAAATATAAAGTATTATTATCTACCATCTAAGCCGTTGCCTAGATATTCAGTGTATTTATTGCAGTCATGCCAATCTCGAATAACAAAATATCACCAAAAATCGCTTAAGAATGAAGCTCCTTCTAACATCAATATGCATGCTAGAATGTGGCATACTAATTCCGAAACAAAGAAAAAGTATTACAATGGCTGAAATTGGAGCCAAGTTTATGTAATGTAATTTCAGACTGTACTCTGTTCCATTTAAGCCATTCGGTAGATGACGCTCACATCAGTGCCATTCAGCAGATGGCGCTTACATCAACGTCAGTTTTGAAGTAGCCGAAATTACATTGGATAAACTTGTCTCTTGTCTCCAATTTCAGCCAATCAAAGAGTTTAAAATTGTGCCCTATTCTCTAAATGAAACACGGTATAGTGTCAGCGTACATGTCCGGTTTGGAAAGCAGGCAGATAATACTTAATATTTCATACCTACTGACTAGAATATACAAAGTTTCGTTTGCATTATGATACTGTTTTAATAAAATGTCAGATGACAACAGTTAAATACTGTAATTTTTTAATTTGGACTGTTTAAAACTGGCGTAAAGACACTAAATCAATTTGGAATCAAAATGGATGCAACTGAGGTGCTTTATATGATCTAGTTACTTTAAACTGGCGCTGGTGTGAGCGCCATCTACAGAATTGGTAAGGAGGAACAGAGTATATATCCATGTGTAAAAGGAAAGCGCCTACATCCGGGATCTAATTATGTCATCTTTGACACTTTTATTTTACAAATAAATTCAAGGCTCTCGATATTTACGTATTAATTAAATTTATATGAAACCGGTGATATCTCATTTTTTGACACATATAGACCTTTTCAAAAATGTCCGCGACCTCTACGTGTTTATTTTTTGAACTAAAAACTTAGTGCCGTTAAATGGCGGCGAACGAGAAATGTCAAAAAGAATTTATATAAATAGGAAGTAAAATGTTTATGCTGAAAATTAAAATTTATCGAAGTAAATGGAGTATATTTATCAGTTATTTATAAATTATGTTAAAGTGATAGATTTGATGTAGTAACCTAATTTTTTATTTAAAATTATTCGACCATTAGGAAAATATTTAGGATATTTATCTTGCGATGATTTCTTTCTAGTAATATTAAAATAAATTCAATTTTCACATATTTTATCAATTTTTTTGGTATCCATTGCTGTCTATTTATTCTACGTGATCGACTCTTTTCTTCCGTTCATATTTTAAGAAAAAGAATGAAGTCAAATAGTTTTTTTTAAATTATTATTACAACCCGGTACGCAACGTATAGTACCCGTCATAATTACTATTATTATAATAATTACTTTTCCAATGAAGAAGCTAATACTAACCAACATAAATAATCGAACTGTCACCTATCATATCTTAAATAAAGATGGGTATACGGCACTAACTTTTGTTATCTTTGTCTAAAGTTTGCACATGCGCATTGAATTTTTGAAATGGTCTATTAGGTTTGTTCGTTTCGCTACTCTGGGTCTACGGTTTACTGCCGTTCCCATATATTTTGTATGGACGTGGCAGTAAACCGTGCACGCAAAGTAGCGAAACAAACAGACCTATTGTATAAAACTTTTCGACTTATTTTGACTTCTTCTTCATGTCCTATAAATGTGTTACACTTGTTTTTTAACACCCTGTACTTATGATGTGCCTGAGGTCCCAACAAAGGAACCGCAGTCTGGTACCGACTTCAGTTATGTATTTGTAACGATAGAAATGGCATATTTCTCTAAATATAACAACAATAATCTAACCTAACGCACAAAACTCAGCCCGAATTTTCTAGCGTATTTATGTATTAGGCTATTGTTGTTATTAGAAAAATACACATAGAAGCTAAAAATAAGCTGTTCGTGGTTTTTGAATACGCCTAGACGCCTAGCGAGATTATAAAACATCGCTTAGTCTAAGACGGGTTTTACAATCTGGCTGCGACATACATAAAAAAATGAGACGTCATAACTGAAGTCGGGACCAGACTGAGGTCTCTTTGTCGGGACAGCCTATTTCTAACTTACTGTTC
Source organism: Harpalus rubripes (assembly GCA_963082715.1). Classification (NCBI taxonomy): domain Eukaryota; kingdom Metazoa; phylum Arthropoda; class Insecta; order Coleoptera; family Carabidae; genus Harpalus; species Harpalus rubripes. The sequence goes on from OY720465.1 coordinate 16,602,682, forward strand.
CGTGGGCATTAGATCTGAGTTGTTCTCTTTCAAATTCCTTATTCCAATCTACACAAACAGGCCGAACTACGTTTGTAAGTTGGAATTGTGTCTTCAGAACTAGAACAGCTATATCTGCTTGGTAATGTGTATCAAATCCTCTGTAGTATGCGGGTATGTAAATCTCTTTCACTTGACGCGTTTGCGAGTGTATATCTTCGGGTAATTCGTAAGCGCTGTAATATTTTCCAGCACTTACATGATAAGTTTCTGCAGGGAGTTTATCTCCACGGCCATCTGTGAAACAGTGGGCAGCTGAAAAATAAACTTCTTTAGTTTTATTGCAGTTTTGACCCTGTTGCAATAGTCTACTGACAAACGCCATCCGTAAAAAATAAATCAGTAAAATTTGAAATATTGTTCGTTTCAACAATTGCATTGTTATTAACTATCATTTAAAACATCGAGTAGTTCGATTTTCGTAGAAAATTGGCCGACCGTTTTAGCATGTGTTTTAAATTCTTAAAACCAAACTTTGTCGATGTCGATACTATATATTTTTACTATCAGTAAAAGTGTATTAGACCTGAATATTAATAATTACAACGTCGAAATCAAAAATATGGTTAAATATCAGTTAATTCCGCCAATTTTATTTAATAACTGAGAGCTGACAGGCGATATTTTTTATATATTTTTATTTTCCTGTCTAAAGTCTAAGCAACGCTATTTTCTTACGTGAAAAGAATTATAGACTTATGGGTCGATGCTGTACAAAAATGTATGTTTTACAGATCTTTAAATATGAAAAAAAGTGACAAAAACACATCTATTCTTGTTGATTAATATAAAATTATACATAAGAGTAGCAGCTTTCGTTGCGATTTTGTTAATTATTTACAGATCTGTAAGACTTGCAGATGTGAACAGAATCGACCCATTAGAACGAAATTAGAATTCGAAATTATACGTTTGCATAATAGCTATTTATGTAACAAGTTGTAATATGAAGGTGTTCTTCGAATTAGACGTGAAAATTGTTACACGAGTGAAGCGAAGAAAATAAATACAGAAAATAATGAAACCACGAAAATAAACACTTGTATGAATTTAGGATATCACTTCAGATATAAAATTGCACGAAAAACACGTATTACAATAATGGTCATTGTAACACTTGTCTTTCAATGCACTATTACGTACCTGAAATTATAATTATAGGATTTACAATGGAACCGCCACATTTGTAAGCATGTTCGCCTTTTTCGAGGTGGTAAACTGCAATGTGCCATGGAAATTCACCAGAAACTGCTGTTGTACCGTGTACTATATTTGCTACACCTTTTGAAACAATTTCTCCACAGTCTAAAATTCATAAATAAAAAGTTTTCATAGTTCTTTTTTATACAAGACTAAGACGATAAAATTCTGTTTTATAGACGAACGGAAAGTGTTCACCAGCGAGAAATCGCAAGGGAAAAGGGAATTATTTTTCGCGAGTCGATATCAAAAATTTATCGTCGTCTATAGCAGATTTTAAAAAATAAGAAAAATCAATTATAAACTAAATTATTATTTAAGCACAATTTTAAAAATTAATATAATTTGTGATTCTATTCCAAGAACGTAAATTGTACAATTGAAGTTGTTAATACAAATCTTCAGTGTTTATAACGTTTTTTATATGCTGCCGTGTCATAAACACCATTTGAGTCTTTCATTATAGGCTAAGGACGATAATAAAACCATTAGACTACTCTCTACCATAATGAGCTATGGTAACGAGGTACTTGTTTATAAACAAATCGAAAACAGCATACCTGATTTTTTAGACATTTTTTGTTCAATACCGAGTACTTTATGTTAATTATTCATTGCTTTACGCCAGCAAATAAAATTTTGTTTGTAATACGGATTGTAACTAATCATATGGCACACGTCGTGTGCTAGATAATCTTCAAGAATAGTACCATAATAATTGACGTTACGATCCTTACAACATAAATAACTATTATTTGAAATCGTTGCTTAAATGCACAAAGTCTTTAAAAGTTCAGAAATCGGCACTAAAGTAATCCATTATACGATGATTTTGAGCATAGGTGGGTGCCAAAATGAATATAATTATTATTATAAATAAAGTAATAAATGTAAATGGAGTTATTTATTTTACCATTATTACTTCAAAATATCGAGAAAAAATAATAAATAAAATATATATTATAACAACATGAACAAAATAATAATAATATAAAAATTTAATATTTTCAATATTACGAGGGCTGTTCTCTTTCCGCTGAGCCTAATAAAGTAATAAACAATTTACTTGCAAAACACATTTATTTATAATTTTTCAAGGCATTCCCCTACACAATCAATACATTTTCTGCATCCGCGAAAACAAATCTCCAGAGCATTTTCTCCAATCTTCCCGCGTTTGTTTATTTATTTCATTTTTAAATGAGTCAACAGCTTCTTCGGCCGATGTAAAACGTAAATCCCATAACTTATCCTTTACACGTGGAAATAAAAAGAAATCATTAGGTGCCAGGTCTGGACTATACGGCGAATGACTCATTATTTCACTGTTTTGGGCATTCAAAAGTTCGAGCAGCAGTGTGCGGTCGAGCGTTGTCTTGATGCAAGATAATCCTTCCCCGTTGACGTTTTTGCGAACATTTTGGAGAACTTGAGCCAAACAAACGGTAGTGTACCGTTCAACATTAACAGTACGGCGATGCTCCAGTGATACAGTGTAAACATGTACAATAATTCCAAAAAAATGTGGCACCCATCTTTTTGTTTCGGCTTTTTTCGCGAATAACTTTTGTTGGAGCCGACTTATTTTCAAAGACCCAAACTACGGACTGTTACTTTATTTCGAGATCATAGCAGTATACCTATGTTTCGTCACCTCTAATGAAGTCGTACACCACATGAAACGATCCATTGTCAAAGCGATCTAGTGTAGATCTGCACCATCTCAAATGATTGTCTTTTTAACTGGAGTCAAATTGTGGAGAATCCAACGAGAACAAAGCGTACATACCATCAAATGTTGGTCTAAAATGGTTTCAATTGCTTTCACACCAATCTTTAAAGTTGTTTGAATATTCCTGACAGTAGCATGCCGGTCCTGTTTAATCATGTTCTGAACAAGATCAATATACTTTTCGGTATCTGCCGTTTTTGGCATAGGAGTTCGAAAACTGTCATTTAGGGAAAGTCGGCCTCGCTGAAATTCATTGTTCCACCGCTTTACGGTACCTAAGGAACATGATTTGTCACCAAACATTCGGTGGATTTCCTCAAAATATTCTTGATGGCTTAATCCACGCTTGAAATTGTAGAAAAATCACAGTTCAATAATGCTCTTTGCTCAATTTAATGATTTCTTGGGGAAAGGAATACTTAAAAATTATGTATTTAAACAACATTCAATCATATTATATTTAACAACCATCACTATAATTAACCTTATAAACAAGATTAAAATGTCAAACAAAATTTGTTTCAAAATATCATACCCTGCTAGATAGGCTCAGTGGAAAGAGAACAGCCTCGTATTAATATATTAGGGGGTGCCGTGGCACCCATGGCACCCACCGTGCGCACGCCTATGATTTTGAGAGTTTTTTCCAATAACTTCAATATTCGAGATTAGCATCATTGAATGTCAGACTAACATGTATGTAAACATAACCCAAATAATAAATATTCTTTTCATTTTACACCTGCGGCGCTGAAGTTCCTTTTTATCACTCATATGGTTCATTTTCCTCGGCCCTACGGGCATCGGCATATAGATTTCACGTTCGCGATAAAAAAGTAGAACTTCAGTGCTGTGATATATAATGAACTATAATTTAATTTAAATAAAAATTAAAGTATGTACCTACTTTATTTTATATATTTTAAGATCATCATAATACATTAAGGTATACATGTTTCATAAGACATTTTAGCGCACGCGTCTTTGTTAGAAACAAGCGGCTTTCCGGGAGTGTTCTAAGGGGACAAGTGCGCTGAAATGTCTTATAAAACATATATTTTATACTATGTTTTTCTATTTTGGTCCTTTTGTCAAAAAATAATAACATACCTTATTTCATTTTGAGGAATATCTATTTTGCTTGTTTCATAATGTAGATATTAAAGAACCAAAATAGAAAAACTTGTTTATTTGCACTCAAAAGCGGGCGCAATGTGTGTTTTGTCGCCCGAGTGCTAAACAGATAAAGATTGTACTATTATGAATTAACACCAGGTTAATACCTAATTTTTAACTTTAGCCATTATATTTTGTACAGTACCTTCTAGTTCTTGTTTTGTCCCAATATTCCATCTATTCTTGTAGTCTAGGTCTAGAAGATTTCTGGCCAAACTAATAGCCCTTTTTTAATTTCCGTTTCAGAATTGCCCAGTAAGTTTCAGTTTCAGTTTTGGGCAATTAGACGGACTTTATTTTTTGGGGCTGTTAGAATGATTTTGGTTTCCTACTACTGCATAACAGACTTTCCATAATGATATAAAAGTAAAACAAGCCAAAACACAATAGAAGTTGATAATAAAAGGCAACAATGCAACAAACGTGTTGGAAAACACTCTTTCAAGTAAATATTTTGAGTTATGGTATCGGTTGTAATAAAAGTCAGACTTTTATTCCACATATTCAAATTACTTGTCTCACAAGACATTGTTATAGAAAATTTGGCATTTTTTGTTTTAAATTTCTCCTAAACATTTAACTTGTCGTTTGAAGTAAAGAAATATTGTCCTGGGAGTTGCTCTAAAAAACATACGTTTCGTCGTCCATCCGTCAGAATAATTTTTCAGTGTTTTGTTTGCGAACTTTGGTTTTAGCTGCTAAATATTGCTTATCACTGCGGTTTCGAACTACTTGAACTTTGTAATTATTTAACTATTCGTGTCATAGGGCGCGATCAGACACGTGACTCGAGCGTCCTTGACGTGTATGCAATCAGCTGATTTGTGTGCGCATGTCATTTCGGCAACAACAATGTCACTTTGACAAGACCAATGTTTTGACTTATTTTGATTTTGAACTGCTAAAATGTTATTATTATACAATTTTCAGGCAGTAAAACACATCTAATTAAAAATAATAACTTCTCAACAGTACAAAATTAGTCTTGTTAAAGTGACATTGTTCTCGTCAAAATGACAAGCGCATACAAATCAGCTGATTCCAAGCACTTCAAGGTTGCTCGACTCACGTGTCTGCTCGCGCCCTATACCGCAGATGAGGGGTAATGATTTCGATCCAAAAATTCGATAGTGAGTTTTCAGTGAAAAAGCACAAATTAGACTCCCCACAACATGTTTTTACTCTTTTTACAATGATGATGATCACATTAACCGGACGTATTACTTTACTTGAAGCTTTGAATAGATTTTCGTGAAAAATATATTATGATATATTCCAAAACTTTTCAAATTTAGTATTTAAGACAAGACTTCTATATGAAAGGGAATAACATATTAGATTTTGACTAAAATTGATAAACCGGAAGTGATACTTTATTTGAAGCTCTGAACAGATTTTCGTAAAAAAATATACTATGATATAATCCAAAACTTTTCAACTTTGATATTTAAGTTTTTTTATATTAATGAGAACGACATATTAGATTTTTCTTAAAATTGATAAACCGGAAATAGTACTTTACTTAAAGCTAGAAACAATTTTTTTTTTAAAATATATTCAAATATGATCCAAAACTTCTCAAATTTGGTATTTAAAACTCGTATATAATTTGAAACAATATATTAGATTTTGACTATACCTATAGGATAAACCGGAAGTACTACATAATTTGGAGCTCTTAAAAGATTTTCGAGGATAAACATAATAATATATAATCCAAAATTAAGTACAGACGTTTCTATTTATTGGAACAATAAGTTAGTCGAAGTTAGTTTTTGTTTACAAACAATCAACCGGAAGTGATACGTTACTTAAAGCTCATTGCTATTTTAAACATGGAATTGGCAGGAGGTTATGTGCTGGCCACATCAGATTGTTTTTTACTTTCCGCACTTAGGAACAGGACATATCCACTTTTTGAACCACTACTTGCACAAAATGATTTTGATTTTTTCAAAATTTCTTACAACTTTTCTATCCGTCTTACAAATTAATAGCCCGTAATTTACGCCACTTTCAAGTTGTCTTGTTGTTGTTAAACGTACCTACTTCAAAAGATCTCACAACATTATGGACTAGACTTCTGTAAACAATAGTTATGCAAGTTCTTGGAAAACCAAATTTAAAATATGTTGCGAAGTGTACAGAATTATTTTGTGAGCATCTCCTTGTTTAGGTGTTTTTTTTTTTTTTTTGTTAAACATTTGATATAAATTACGGTATAGAAATATAAATAGCGATACTTTGGTTGTATTTTAAGCGCTGAGAGATCTAGGTACATTATTTTAAAAGTTACATTAAGAGGAATACCCACCCGTGCTAAATAAAGCAAAAATATGTTCTTGTCAGGGCCACGAAGTTTACACTAATTTTGGTCCGAATTGACTATTTTTTTTAATATAAAGATAAAGGTTGCCTTCAAGACTAGATAGCGCCATTTTTTTAATTTTTATTTTATTTTTGTACTCGTTTTATAAGGCTTTGAATTTAGTGTACTTTGACTAGCATATATTATAAAAACTGTAATGAAAATAAAAAAAATTGTTACTATCCATACCTAGTACAGACTTTTATCTTTCGAGTAAAAAAAATATATACATTTTTCTTGAAAATTAGTGTCTATTTCATTGGTTAAATAAAACCCCTTTTCTATAATAAAGTTGCTACTGCTAGCTAGCGCCACAAGTGGAATTTATTAGTATCAACCATAAGCCACGCCTAGTACAGTCTGTGAAAGATATTCACTTGCTTTTCTATTCTGTATTATAAGTAAAATATTTTTATAATGGGCAACCGAAAAGGAAATAAATCAAGACTTAATTTGTCTACCAGACGAGAAAAGCGTAAAAACTTACAAGAATATAATAGGTAAGTATAAAATAACATACTGATTTGTTATAATTTTATACGTGCACCACCAAGCCACTTTACTTAGAGTACAACTTATTATCGTTTGTTTATTTATTAATAGATGCAGAAAATTTGATCTTCCATATTCATCAAAAATTGGAAAATTAACAGATTCTGGAACAACTAAATCCGACAATTCGATGTACGTTTAAAAAGCTTATAATAAATAAAATCTGTCTATTTTTTTAACAATAACTGTAATCAATACCAAATTAGCAGAATAGTAACACTTACTTTCATTAGAAAGGATTTTAAAATGTTATTTAGGTTGTGACGTGGATGACAAATTCAAGTTTTCGACCTTGGGATGGCTCGGCCGCCATCTTGAATCATAAGTGCAAAAAATAAGTTTTTTCGGGTTTTGGCTTTTTTCTCAAGAACAGTGACCCGTATCAAAATTTTAAAAGAATAAAAAATTTGTTAGTAACTCGCGAACCGCTCATCGGTAAAAATCTAGTAATACATAGCATGAAGGAGAATTTCATGTTGAATTCAAATTTTCAAACCACGTTATCGTATCTTTAACCGAGTCAGAATGGTGGATGAATTTGTAGGAGTTGAAAAAAAATCATTTAAAAATCATCGATAATTTACTTGCGATGCCACGACGAATGTAAATTTTTATAAATAGTAAAACCTATTATACTGTATTAAATACTATATAATATTATTTATTTTTTGAGTAATTTAACCAAACCTGAAAAATCTTAATTTTTGCACCTTTGATCCAAGTCCCGAAAAATATATGTTAAAATCGTTTCTACCCCGCATTTTGTAAGGCAACGGTATTTTTTGGTCTCCATTGACTGACTATATGCAAATAAATGTATCATTTTAGGAAGGATATTACAGAATACAATTCTGTATTGAATGACACAGACACAAATCTGGAAAATCCAACTAATGATGTTCAAGACCACAATGAGCAGAAAAATAATATTTTTAATTCGATGTAAGTTTAAAAACCGTATAATAAAGAAAATACGAATAGGTAGTTAAAATATGCAAATAAATGTATCATTTTAGGAAGGATATTACAGAATACAATTCTGTATTGAATGACACAGACACAAATCCGGAAAATTCAACGAATTATGTTGACGACCACACTGATCCGGGAAATAATACTTTTAATGTTTTAATACATCTGCTAATTTTAATGTTGACGGTAGACGAATAATTCAATTCGAGCATTTTTTCAATCATTAAAATTAATAAGTGAGCATGGAGAAAAATTTGGGTGTACTTTTAGTAACTTGAATATAGTCCAAGAAGTACAACAAGGATTAAATTCAATATTAAATATAAAGTATTCAATGTGTAATTCTACATTCTTGATAGATGTGAATACGGCAGCAGTTGAGGGGATAATGAGCATTGGGGCAGGATTTTATAATCTTGAAGAATTTCTTTCTGCATTAGAAATTCCTTGTATGAATAAGAACACATACACTAAATACCATAATATTGTTAGCGATGCTTGGGAAAAAACTGCATTTGAGACAATGCGAGAAGCTGCCAGAAAAGAAGCAGAACACGCTATTGATATAGGAATTGTGGACAAGAATGGCATACCTTGCATTACTGTTGTAGCTGATGCATGTTGGTCGAAGAGGAGTTACAAATCAAATTATAATGCTTTATCTGGCGCAGCGGCAATTGTCGGTCACCAATTTGGACAGATATTATATATCGGCATAAAAAATAAATATTGTGCAGTATGCAACCATGCTAAACAAAATAATAATAATAAAACCACACATATGTTATAAGAATTATGACGGATCTTCAACTGGTATGGAATCTATTATTCTACTCCAAGGATTTAATAGCAGTATGGACATGTATGGTTTAAAATACACCAAAATGATTGCTGATGGGGACAGTAGTACCTATAAAAAAATATTAGATTCTAATCCTTATAAAGACCATGTAGTTGAGAAAATTGAATGCCGAAATCATATTTTACGTAATTATTCTAATAAATTGAGAACAATTAGCTCTGACACACGGTTTCCTATACATTTAAGGAAATTGTTAACTCCAAGTATATTACGACTACGCACAGCTGTTAAGTGCAGTAAAATATAGGAAGTCCATTGAAATGACATCAAACAAAATTAAATATTTAATGGAAGACATTGAGAATAGTTTGAATCATGTCTTTGGAGATCATATTAATTGTGATAATTACTTTTGCAAAAAGAAAACAAAAGAAAACTTAATTTGTGATTTGAAAAAGTATCCAGAAATAATAATAATAATAATAATAATAATAATAATAATAATAATAATAATGTTTATTTAGCTTTAAGCTATACAAAATAACATTAACACATATAAACAAACTGGATTACATATTTTATACATATTAACATGTATAAATGTACCAAATTAACAAAAACCATAATCAATAAAGCATAAACACTTCACGTGTACAGATAAGTAACAGATATAGAGAACCTATTTACTATTATTCATATTTTCTAGGTATAACAGTTTTAAATCTCTCTTAAACATTTTCAGTGACAAACACTTAAACTTATCATCTAACATATCATATTCTATAAATCCTTTATGAAAAATAGATATTTGGGACTGTTTTTTATTTACATTACTAATATAAAAATTTTTTACTCGTCTAGTATTATAACTGTGAATTTCTTTACAGTATGTAATCGTTTCGTATAAGTAACTTGGCATTTCCCCCAATCTAATTTTGTGTATAAAAATCATACTATTGTATTTAATAAGGTGAAGTACATCAAGCCATTTTAACTCTTTTAACATCCCTTTTATACTTGCATATTTGTTTTTATTCAATATAATTCTCATTGCTCTGTTTTGTAAAAGTTGTAATCTATTTACCTGTTGTTGATTTAACAAGAATAAAACCGTTGATACATAAAGGAAATGTGGTAAAACTATTGAATTAAAAACGATAATTTTAGTTTCCTGTGAAAGAATATGTTTTAATCTACCCAAAACCCCTATTTTACTCGATATTTTCGCACAAATGTAATTGAAATGGTCATCGAATTTTAATAAATCATCAATTATTACACCTAAATATTTTACACTATGAACCATTTCTATTACTTCATTGTTTATTTTGATATTCAAGGTAGCAATTATGATTTCCCTATTTTTCTTACTACTAATTGTCATACATTTAGTCTTTTTCACATTAAGTTTTAACTTATTTGTATTTAACCATTCGTAAACCTTATCTAGAATTGTATTCATACTGGTTATTAGTTCTGTATAATCTGTACCTTCTAAGTAAATTATTGTATCATCTGCAAAAAAATGATACTTACAATTTATGAATATATTTTGCAAATCATTAAGGTATATTGAGAACAGTAATGGACCCAAAATACTACCCTGAGCAATACCATGAACTGTTTGTAAACTTTCAGAAAAAACATATTCACATTTTACTCTCTGATATCTATTATGTAAGTAGTTTTTAAACCATGCTAAACATTTCCCTTCAATTCCATAATACCCAAGCTTTTGAATTAACCTACCTCTATCTATCGTCTCAAACGCCCTTTTAAGGTCAAGAAAAACCACTATAATTACTTTATCATTATCTAGCGCTTTCTTGCAATCATTTATGATACACTGTAATGCAGTTTCACAACTAAAGTTACATCTGAATCCAGATTGATATTTATATAGTATTTCATTATAATTTATATGTTCTAATAATTGATTATACACGGTTATTTCTAATATTTTTTCAATAGCAGGGAGCATGTTAATAGGCCTGAAATCTTCCCCATTACAAGAATTTTTTACCTTTCTTATTGGCGTAATAGTTGATATTTTCATCTCCCTAGGAACTACACCACTTTCCAACGAACTATTAATGATATGAATAAGTTTTTCCCATAGAATGTCAAAATTTTCTTTAATAATCCATGTATGTATATTATCTGGACTATTCTTGTTGTTCATTGAGTACACAATTTTACTTAGTTCATCCACATTTAATAATTTGAAATCTGAAAATTTCGTATTATCTACAATATTAAATAAATCTAAATCTAAATTTGTACTAGTCAAAATATCACTTGTTGGTATTGATTGCACAATTTCATTAATACTATTAATATAATACTTATTAAAATTTAAAGCTATTTGAGATTTATCACTAAATATAGTACTATTGAAAATCACTTCATTGAAATTTTCATCTTTCTTTACACCTATAAGTTTTTTTAAAGTACTCCACATATTTTTTGTGTCATTACGGAACTTATCAATATTAGATTCGAAGTATAAACGTTTTTCTCTTCTTATTAAATCAACAACTCGATTACGCTTATGTTTGTAATACAATTTATCCTGTTCATTATTAGTCAATCTGTATTTTTTAAATGCATTATCCCTTTCTTTTATTTCTGCTAAAATTATTTTATTAAACCATGGACACTTAGCTAGTTTGATATTTTGTACAGTTACAGGCATAAATTCATCGATAATTTTATTAATTGTATAACAAAAGTTACTATATTTTAAATCCAAATCTTTAATATTAAAATTCATATTAATTTTTTGGATAGCTTGTCGGAATCCAGTTTTATTATGCAGTTTAGATCTCACGTACTTGTCATTAACATTATATATGGTAATCTTTGTATTCAATTTTAGAATTGCATGATCTGTAATCATGGGTTGAAGCAACACTTCGCATTTTAAATTAAAACTATTAGTTATTACCAAATCAATTAAGGATTCTCCATCATTAAAAAAATGTGTTTTCTCTGTTACTACTTGCCTCAAACCATTATCATTTACAATCGTTCTTAATCTTTTTGCATAGTAACATTTTGCATCATCCCACATTATATTAATATCACCTAATAAAACTACATTGCGATTATACACTAGTAAAACATCATTCAAGTAATGCTCTAAATAATCTAGAAAAAAACTGTGGGAACTACTGGGCGAGTGATAAATACCTACTAACAAAAAACTTGAGTTTCCTGTACCTACTTCAATACTTAACAACCACATATTCATATCTAATACTACTCTATGTTTGATTTTATAAGGAATTACATTTTTTACATAAAACATAACTCCACCTGTAAATCTGGTATTAGAGTCCACTCTAATAATATTGTAGTTCTCAAAGGTGACTTCAAAATCTTCTATTGTTCCAGTTAACCTAGTTTCAGTGAAACATACAACACTGGCATCGAGATCGAAAACAACTTTCATAATTTCATCCTTATGATATGTCACACTACGCGCATTCACACAAATAACACAATCTGCTTCTTTCTGTAGTTGCTATTTGTTATCCATGATATATATTTTCTCATTATTAAGTTCAACTTGCCTCATGTATGAAGGACACAATCGACTGAAAACAAAATGATTTACATCAATTTTTAGGTTAAATTTTTGATTTGCCCGAATACAGTTTATACACTTCACATTTTCTTTACAATCACCATCATGACTTTCTTTACCGCATTTAACACATGTCTTTTCATTAATACAATGTACGGCTTTATGGTTGAAACCATAGCAATTAAAACATCTATAAATTGTTGAATTTACGAATACCTTACAGGTGCTCCACTTTATTTTTAATCTGCCTAAGTTTATAATTTCATCTGCTGCATTGTTATCAACTTCTATTATTGCCATAAAGTGAGATTTCATTTTCTTCATTGTGACTAACCTAAAATCTTTAACTGGAATTTCGTTTTGGTTAATTATGCATGTTTTTATTTCTTCTTTCATTTCTTCTCTTATGCCAATAATTTTAATCCTTGGAGTAGGTATTTTTGGTACACAAATGTCAAATTGATTGCCTACTTTAGACTTTATTACTTTTTCTAATTTTTCTTTTCCTTCTTTATTATCACATATTATAGCAATACCATTATTCTCAACTTTTTTAATATTCTTAACTCCGACTGCAATATTTCCTGGATTAACTTTCTTTTTTAATTCTTCTGTTATTTTGGATGCTTCTGTTTTCTTATTTGGCTTAGCTTTGACAATAATTGTTTGTTCCACGTTATTTTTAAACACACTTGCGTATGTTTTTTCATTATGTTCTACTTTAGGATTTTTCTGGGATACTATATTCTGTACAATATCCATACTTTTCTTCAGATCACATACTACTTGCATTAAGCTAACCTCACTTTTGTTATAACAATTTTTGCAGTACCATTTTATACCGCTACATGTTCGAATAACTGCAAATTGTTCTTCACTGATTTGTGCACATTCTAGATGAAACCATCCAGAACATTTTCCCTCACAACCCACAATTTCTTCACCATCAAAATCAATTTTACATTTAATACATGTTTTATCTGACGGCATGTGATCCGCCATTTTCATGTATAACAGACTACTTGTCACTGTGAAATTAGTTTCCAGACATGCACGCAGTTTATTGTTTGATGTTGACAGTAATATTGTGGAAAAATTTCACTCTATTGTAGCAAAATTTGTTGGAGGGAAGAGAATTAATTTTGCTACAAGTAGATCTTATCAGTCAAGGTGTTATGGAGCAGTTGTTTCTTTCAATACAAAAAATAGAGCTCATTATTCATTTCATAAATCAATAGTAGGTAAAAGTCCAAGTAAAATCAAATCCAAATTTGAAATAAAAAGAGGTGAAAAAGTCTTTGAAATTCAAAAAACCAGCAAGAAAAGAAATATGTAAAGAAGACGAAAATTACGGAATTCATTGTCAAAAACCGGATATGGATGTAGAAGAATTTGAAAGGGAAAAGAAAATATTCTTGCAGGGATTGACAAGTACTGAACAGAAGCGCAAAATAATTTTAACAAAATACTATTTTGCAGTCTGAAAGTTCAGTTTGGTTAGAAGAACGAAGAAAATTTTGACTGCATCAAATTTTTTTAGTGTTTGCCGCAGGTTACCAACTACTAGTTGTGTAACATTAGTAAAAAAATTGTTATATGGGAAAGATATTTCCCTTGTTGCATTAATTAAACATGGAAAATCTTTCGAGCCAATAGCTCTGGAAATTCTCCATAAACAAATCAATGAGCCTATTATAAAGTGCGGCATGTTCGTTGATAATGATAATACTTTTCTGGCAGCTACACCAGACGGATATTAGTAGGGTACGATACAGTCGTAGAAATAAAGTGTCCTTATAATTCCCGAAATTTAAGTTTAGATGAACTTATAAATAATAAAAAAGTAACTTTTTGGAAGAAAGATAAACGATCCAATAAACTGTGTATTAATAAACACCACAGCTGGTATTACCAAATTCAGGGCCAGTTAAAAACAAGAAGACGCAATAAATGTGTATTAGCTGTTTGTACATCACCTAGTGAATTGAAGACTGAAATAATAACTAGAGACGATGTTTTCTGGAGTGAAAATATGGAAGATAAATTGGTAAAATTTTATATGGATTGTTTACTGCCTGAGTTGGTAGATTAAAGGTATAAGCAGAATATGAACATTAGAAATCCTAACTATATAAAGCAGGCTATTGAAAATAAGAGAAAAGTAAAACAATTAAAAATGTATTATACCCGATATCTTAAACACTGGTTAATAATACCTGCTTCTATGATTTTTGTCCTGTAAAAGATTTTTTATATATATTTTTAATTTTACTTGTTCATTATGTTTATTAAACACTGCTATAAAACTTGTATGCCTATATTTTTTAAATTATTTAATGACTAGCTTTTTTGTACAAGAGGTGCATAAGATTCTTACAAATAGACCTGTTGTAAATACTCGTATACAACAGTAAACTTACAAATAGCCAAACATATCTTGGAATTCAAATAGAGCAAAAATCAATTTCTTTGTAATTAATATTACCTGCTTCTTTAATTTTTGTTCTTTAAAAATTAAATATATATATATATATATATATATATATATATATATATATATATATATATATATATATATATATATATAATTTTGTTTATTATGTTTATTAAACACTGCTATAAAACTTGTATGGCTGTATACAAGTTTTATAGCAGTGTTTAATAAACATAATAAACAAAATTATATATATTATATATTATATATTTTCATGAACTTAAACTGAAGTGTACATTTTAAGTTTTTGTCATAAGCAGAGAACTTTTGTTCAATAATGTGTACAATAATTTCCCATTTCTAGCTCATTTTAACTATATTTTGGTTTAATTAAAGACAAACATCAAAAAGTCAGAAACATGATTTTGGCATGAACGTCAACGTGACGCGCACGTACTCTTCAAATGCAACCTTTCACTCCCCCTTGCATGCAAATACTACGCTGTCACTATGATACAATATTTTTTCGATAGAAACAAAACTATACTGTACCGTGGTCGTATCGCTAATGTAAATCAGTGAATATCAATGTGCCGTCATTGTACCGAGAACGTAGATGTAAATGGGTCCATTAAAATGCATTGCAGCAAGAAGTATCGTACCGTTACGGCTAGGGTTTCAACACAAGAAAACTTTTACATAGCCCTCTTCAAATCACGACTTATGCTTGTTTCGACTCCGCAAATCTGGTCCATGAAGTTACATAACCTTCTTCAAATCACGACTTACGCATATCTCGACTCCGCAAATCTAGTCCATGAAGTTGGCGCGTACCGAAATGCTCAAATCTTGACTTATGCACCGTTCGACAAAGATGGCTGACGATCTGTAATGGTTCGTTCGTTTGGTTTTAAAGATTTCATCTTGATCCTGCCTTAGTAACTTATATTATTTTTAAATAAATAAATCTTGTTACGTACAATGTATCCACTTTATTAAATTAAATATTAATAAAAGATTAAAAACATATTAATAATAAAAATAATTTTGAAAAGAAAAAAATAAAAAATAAATATTGCTGTCGGTTGGTTTCGAACCCGACTCTCTAAATTGTGAAGCGCGCACGTTACCCCTACTCTATCAGAGCTGTTGCTTAGATACTATTATATATATATATATATATATATATATATATATATATATATATATATATATATATATAAATACGATACCGAATGTCTATAGAAGAAGAAGAAGAAGATGTTAAAGTATTCGTATGTTTCATGCAATCCCACCGTTACTGTACCGTCATTGTACCGCTAATGTAAATTATTATTGTTTTAAGTCAAAGTTGCAACTACAAATTCAAATAATATCTAGTAACCATTTCAATAAAAATAAGAATAGTGTATTCGGCTCTAAGTCGAATACACTTGCAACTCTAACAGTGACCCGTTTTCCTTACCCGATGAAAATTTTAAACAAATCTTTTAGGTAATCCAAGAACTCGCCTATATTTAGTCATAAACACACAAGCCTCATCTGCGAAATGGTAGCAGAGTGACATCCGGGCCATGGCCCCAGAGAAATAATGACACAGGCACGCGCGGTTACTTCGAAACTATGCATTTATAATTTCCACCACAATTTTATTGCAATTTTTTTTTGTACTTTCACAAAATGCTGTTATTAAAATATTGATGAAATTTCCTTTGAAGAGTCAGGGAAATATCGGTAGAAAACAAGACACATGAACAAAATATGTGTTAGTAAATCATAAATATTCTTCGCAAATATTAGTATTAATATAATGATATTTTTTTGTTAAATTCATTTGTGCAATGAGTATTCTTGAGCAATAATTTAAATATTATTTGTTATAATCAATACAAAATAATATTAATAAGGGGCTCAATAGAACATTGTGCCTATACATATAATTATTTAAACTAAAAAAAATATTTTACATTACACTTTCTTAAATTGGGTACTATTTTTCTGTTTTTGGAATTATCTATTTTTAAAAACTAATTTAATTTTATTTCATAATTCTGTGAGTGAATATTTACTTATATATAGGATGTAAATCAAATCGAAGCATATGCGTTATAACATGGGAAATCAATTTTTGTTTGTGCAAACGTTACCTAATTATTTTATGAAAAAATACTTTAACGTCCGACTGATATGTTATTATTATCATAACAACCCTGCTTTCAGGGTTGTTATCATGGGCGTAGCTAGGGGGGGCAAGGGTGGTCAATACCCACCCTAGAAAGCTCTTTGCCCACCCTAGAAATATTTACAGAGTTGAAGAATTGCTACATTGTTTAATTGCTTTCTAACATTAGATATGGAGAACGCAGATGATTTTATAAATAATTATAAAGATATTTTGAAAATAGATTCCGCAGTATTGAATGCGGAAGCTGTAATAATGAAAAATATGTTACATCTCAAAAACTGTGAAATAAATGTAGAATATTTAAAAAATCATATCAGAAAAGAGTTCTGCCCCAACATATATAAACTGCTCCAGGCAGCAATAGCGCTCCCAGTGAGCTCCGCCGGTTGCGAAGGGAGTTTCTCTGCGATGCGGCGAATAAAAACCTGGATAAGGACAACTATGCTACAAAATCGTTTTTCAAATATCTCTTTGCTGTACATAAATGAAATGATGAAGAGTGCGATCAGCCCTGAGGCTGTGTTAAATCGCTTTAGCAAAAAACATAGGAAGCTAAAGCTTATTTAAGATATAAGGTAATGAAAATGTTTGTTCAATGTAGTAAGTAAATTAAGTAATAAACACGTTTTTTTTGCTTTACAATTTCGTTTTTATAAATATCAACTATCCTAATTAAAAAACAATATATTAGATTTTCGCTTGGGAATGAAATATTTTCCTGCGGTAAAAAGTATAAAGAGTTAAGAAAGACGCCACATAGTAATAAGAAGAGTGAATGAACTGCATTATTAATTATCACTAGACGTCATTTATGATCTCTCATTAAATGACTGTGCTTGGTTCAGGTGGACGGCTGCCCCCCCTAGAAAAAATTCCTAGCTACGCCAATGGTTGTTATATACTAAATAACACCCTAGAGCGTGTAATTAGTTGTTGCTATGGTAATGTTTTCAATAAAATGATATTGGTATAAAGCCTAAAAAAACAAGCAAAAGGATTCATAGCCTGCCTAATCCGTAAATTTTATTCAAACTTTCTGATCCGTAATCCGTAGAATATTAAAAATTATAGTCGGACGTTAAACGTACCACGGGAGTTATACGAACAATAATGCCTTCGGTCAACGTACACATCTCGGGCCAGAGGCCCTCGAAAAGTACATTGTTGACCTCAGGCGTTATTTTCCTTATAACACCCTTGATACGTTAATTACTATAAATCAAAAGTTTAGAGATTTAAATTCTGCATCCAAATCATGTGAAACGATTATTTTAGCTCTTCATATAAACGTAAAAATTAATTATAAAATTATAGTTTTTATGAGCTTATGATCTTTTGAAGAAATTTGTTCGACGTCGTCGCCATGTGTGCTTAACAGAGCCAGTTTTAAAGGCTCATTCACAGCTACGAAAATAAAAATAAAATTATACATAAAAATAACGATATAAACAATAGATTCTTATGAAAATGTTCGCAGTTCTCGAAAATAAAAATAAACCTAAGACATAAGCACAAGGATTTGCAAATGTTAAATATATTACACAAACATAAGTACATGCATAAAACTGTCATTTGAGCTGTCAATTTACATTCTGGAAAAATAATTTAAAATTAATTATAAATAAAAAAAACCGCATTAAGCAAAATAGTCACATATATGATTACGTAAAGTGCGTTAAAAGGTATAAAGTTGATATTATTGCTTGTGAATTATGTAATTACTAAATGACAGCTGACATTAATTTACGTTTTATTTTCAAAGCTGCGAACAGCAACCATAATGTCTTATTCATAATTTTATTTTTCTTCAAGCGTATTATAATATTCATATTATGCTACTGTACACACACTATAGAAGACATTCATTGTCTTACTAGTACAAAAATATTGTTATTGTTGTACTAGTAAAAAAATGTTAGTGTCTTTGTTCACCGCTAGTAGCGGCATTCGTCACAGCAACACAGATTATATTGAAAATTGTGATTTGACAGTTGTAACGTTTTTGTTTTGTAGTGTTCACAGCCAGCTTTGGATGAAACTGCAAACACTACAATTAAAAAATTCTAAAAAAAATGTCAAAAACATCTTAGAAACACTTGAAGAAAAAATAGTATATGTCATTCGGAGTAGAACGCTCTTTTTGTGTTTTACCCAGCTTGCATAGCCTCGGCTGGGTTCAACACAAAAAGACCGCTTTCTCCTAATAACATAATATACTATTATATAAATGTGATGGTATGGGGTCTCGTGGCCGCGTGCCTGAGTGTCAGGTCGCGAATCTGGGGAACCGGGTTCGATCCCGACCGACGCCAAATATTTCCAATTTTAAATGGCACAAAATTGACCCCTGTGGTGCACTCTCCACGCCAGCAATGAGTGCCCGTGAGGTGACGCCTGCTCGGACGCCTGGTAAACGCCCGCACGATACAAATATGTCATCATTATTACCGATATCTGCGTACAAAGCAGATTGGCACACCCAGCAATAGGTAATATGCCGTGATGATATATTTATATTTATTTTTATTTATTTATAAATGTGATGGTGACCTTGAACAATATTTAATTTTCAAATAATTTCGTAACTATTAAGCCTATGGCACACTTGTCGATGAGCATCGATGGGCTCATCGATGAAACAACAGTACGCACCCGTCATCGATGAAAAATACGGCGCCGCTATTTTCATCGAAGAGCATCGATGAAACGAACGTATCTCATTTGCAGACGTATCTTTTATGTTTCATTTTAATCGTTAGCGTGGGAATCTATTTTTGTTTTTTATGTGTGGGCGATCCTCCTTCATGTCAATAAGTGTCAAATCTTTCGCGTCGTGTCAATATTTTATTATTATTCATATTTAGTGTTTCATTTTCATTTTAATATTTAGTATATAATTTTGTTTGTTTGTTTTCTTTGTTTTTACAAAGCTCATTTAAATATCAACTAGGGACATATCAATTTAAAAACCGACAGCGTAGGAACATTTCACTGGTATTATTACCAACTTAACTTTTTTGCGTCACAAAAAATCGCTGTATTTGTCATCGATGAAATAGAAAACCATCAATGACGGGTGCGTACTGTTGTTTCATCGATGAGCTCATCGATGCTCTTTGATGTTCATCGACAAGTGTGCCATAGGCTTTAATAATTGAGAAAAATTTTATTGTTTTTTTATTATCTATTTACTGACAGACACAATTTTGTTCGATCGCTATCTGTGTGTTTTTCTTCGATTATAATACAAAATGGCCCCTTTCTCGGAACAAGTGTGTTTTTTTTATCAGGGCCACTATTGGTATCTCGGAAACTGTATGTGCTACGACATTATTGTAATGGGGCTGTATTATCAAATTGATTATTTTTTGTCACAAAATATATAATTGTACAAAAATAACTTACTATTTAAACAATTAACTTCAATACTATCTCAAATGTTTTTACATCTTGCGTGATATCATAGCTTAGCAGGTTAATTATTCATAATTTTACCTTGCGTGTTTGTAATTTATTTCTTCTATAAAAATTCACTTCAAATATATCGTTGAATTTGTAATTTTACGTAGATTGCAAATATATAAAAATATATAAGGTGTTCCATTTAAAATAAGAAAAATGTATCCTGTATTTTGAGAACCACTGGTTTTTAAAAAATTGTTTCGTTTATTTTGACAGTTTTATGATATAGAGATTGTTTTCTAATTTAACCGAACTCGTAGCTCTTATAGTTCTCGAGATAGCAATAGTGGACAAAATAAAATGAACACCGTGTATATATAATTCCGGATTTTGAAATCCGAGATTAAATTTTGTTTATAAAACTGGCCATTAAAGAATTAAATAAATAATATGACATTTTTTAGGAATTTTGGAAAAATTATTTTTGATTGAGAATCAGTACATTGAAATTTTATCCTTTTTTTAACACACTGTATAACTATCAGGTATGGAATGTCAAATGAATTACCTACTGTCCTGTTAAGAATTCGATTTGCATTTTTTTGTTTCAACGTAGCTTAAAATTTAAAGCCCATATGACACGATCAAAATTTTGGGATCGTGTCAAACAGATTTATAATGAAATTTATGCAAAGGCACGCAACCCCAACCACAGAGCTAAATAATGAATTATAGCCCCGGAGGGTCAGACTTTTGAAGCGGCAATTTTACTTGTCCTCACGTTTTTGTTTATATAGTTTTTTTTGTTCATATACCTACATAAATGTAGTTTATTTGAATTTTGCATGAGATATATTTTTATTTGTTTATTGGTAATATATTGACTTTTTCTATTTTCTTATGAAGAAGGGCGCATTATTGTTATGAAGCCCGCGAGCGCCAAATATCTTAGGGCGGCGGCGGTGAAAGATAACATCCTATTTATCAAAACATTCATTTCCAACGAAATCATTTATTACCAAAATTATTACCAAATTTGATAATTTATGATAGTGTCACACGGGCTTAGGCCTTTCAAAACTTACGTTTGCACTCAGGTATAGAATTAGACCAAGAACCTTCATTGCAATTGATAAAATTTCTTTCTGGATATAAGACGTAATTTTCTTTGCAGGTAAATTTCACTGACGTTGTATCTGGTATCGGTGATCCTTGTTCATAATTGGCAATTCTTACTTCAATTCTTCCATTTTTAATCGTCCGAGGCAGAGGAGAACAACTATCAGTGTGAAACAAAAGTGTAAGAAGCAAACTAACAGACACAGGCTTATGCCCGGTTTCATGAAAGCATGTTAAATCAATTATTAACTACTATCCATTTCAGAATTATAGTCAGTTGAGTTTGAAACTTAATAACTTACTCAAAAAATATTCAAAAATTATGAAACAATCTCTCAATTATGGACTATTAATTTCTCTGTAATTATTCTAATTTTAATATTTTTAAATTAATTAATATAAAAATAATGATAACATATATAAAAATCTGATGTGGCCAGCACATTACCTAGTTCTATGTATTTTGTACAAATTTCATACAAAAAGTTTATTCTAAAAGATTATATTTCTTGTACATTACTTTCCCGCAGTTATATGTATTTTATACAAATTCCATACATAAAATTTGTATCAAAAATCCTATATTTCCAGTAAAATTATAAGACAAATATACTATGTCAATTGCACTTGACACTGACATCTTTCAATCAGAATTTTCTTAATATGGTAGCTGTTTCCAAAGCTGGCTACTTTATGTAATTTAATTTCTTTATAATTTTTACCGGTTTCAGGAGATTAAATCTTTGAATACATGTACAAAAGCAGACTGGTAACTAAGTAATAACTGTATCTGTACGGTAATATTATTACAATACAGACTTGTCAACAACAGTCAACAAAATGAAATTAAAGTATAATTCTGTCCATTAATGCATACAGATAACGTTAGTGTATTGTTCTTAACACGGATTCTTGTGGTTTACTTTATTCTAAGATAATAAACATAATTAATAAAGCACATAACTTGAATTATTTGTCATATTGACATATGTCACAATAATTGTTCTGTTTATCATAACATTCTGAATGCAGCATTAATAAAAGAATTTTAAAAAAATAATATTGAATAATAATGTCTTCTTTTTTTGAAACCGATAAACTATTGAACAAACCACGGATGTTATGAATCATAACAAGCCTTAGATGTCTTAAAATCCTTGCTCTGCGAGCTCGGATTTCAAACCGACATCTGCGAGCTCGGATTTCAAACCGACATCTGCGGCAGTTATGATACTCATAACATTCCTAGGTATGTTAATAGATATTACCTCCCGTCATACCGTAGGTAAGGGAGGTAATGATATCGGTCCAAAAGTTAGATGGTGAGTGGGTGCGTGCGTGAGTGCGCGTGTTTGTGTGCGTGCGCGCGTGATTAACTGGAAGTATATAGTAATTTACAAAATGCTATAAACAGATTTTCTAGAGAATTTATTTTAAAATGCAACCTATGGTTTATCACTTCCATGCTTACACACTATTGTCAAAAAATGGCAGCAATGTAATATTTGTCCATTTTAAAATGCAACATTATAAATAGTATTGCAACACAGGAGATACCTCCAGAACACATCACAAATGGTGTCAATTCTTTCGACGAGCGATTAGGACATTGCCTCATTGTGAATGGAGGTACTTTTGAACATTTATTACATTAAAATTATGAATTTTTGTAAGCCAAAGTTTGTTAAGATGTGCTACATTTAAGTTTTGATTTTTTGTTAATAGTATGTAGGTTAATTTATTGGAAATTAGTATTGAAAATACATAACTACGTATGTTGCATTTAAAAATGGACAAATATTACATTGCTGTCATTTTTTGACAGTAGTGTGTAGTAACCTTGGAAGTGATTGACCATATGTTGCACGTTAAACTAAATTCCCTGTATATGAAAAAATATATTAAAAAATGATTCAAATTTAGTATTTAAAACTCGTATATAATTTGAAACAACATACTAGATTTTGACTATACTTGTATGATAAACCTAAAGTCGTACTTAATTTGGAGCTCTTAACAGATTTTCGAGGAAAACCATAATAAAATATAATCCAAAATTTCGTATTACAGACTTTTCTATTTATTGGAACAACAAATTAGATTTTGTTTATAAACGATCAATCGGAAGTGATACTTTACTTAAATCTCATTGCTGTTTTAAACATGGAATTGACGGGAGGTTATGTACTAGCCACATCAGATTTTTACCTCCCGCTACCCTTGGTAAGGGAGGTATAGGGATCGTGCTAAAAATCGCATATCGAGATTTTGGTAAATGACCACGTTTTATGGTCCCTAGAATCCAATTTTAACATTTTCACAATGATGTCTGTGTATGTGTGTGTGTGGATCCTTCACTCTAACTCAAATACTATCATTCAGAAAATTTTGAAACCTTGTATTTCGAACTTTTTCTGTAATGGAAAGAGCCCATTAGATTTTGGTGTAAACTGGATAACCGAAAATGGCACTTTACTAGAAGCTCAAAATAGTTTTTCTTCGAAAAATACCTTTAAATGTTATTTTTTCGACATTAATGTTATTATAAAAATTAAAGATTATTAAATTTTCTACAGATTTACATTATTACTTTTTCTATATATTTTATGGATAAATTTATAAAACGATCTATAATTTAAACAAACAAAATTCAATACAGTTTCCAGCATAAGTAATTATGTAAGTATGTATTTAGATTAATAAAAATTAACGATTCAGAAAAATGTTTAAGCTAATACTAATTTTTGGATTAGTGAATTCCACGGGTGAATTCTATTCTATCCCGGTATTTAAAATTCAATCTTCATTTTATTATAGCTCCGGTGACTCAATGGTTAGTGCAACGCCTCATGTCATGAGTGCCCTCGGGGCTCTGTGTTCGAATCCCACTAAGGCATGGATGTGTGTGAATGTGAACCCACTCTGTAATTGGGATTTAATCCTGATGAGGGGTTTAAAAAATATGTAGTTACTTGATTTAGATTAGACTCTATTTTAAGAAATAAACTGTCAAAATTAAAATAAAATTCGCTAATATAAATATAACGATTAACTTAATCTTTTTGTGACTGAATGGCGGGGCCTATTATCTTGGTCACACCAGATTTTTTAACTTTATGTCCATTTAATATGAATTATAAAATGCAATCAAATCGTATAGAGAATAAAACATTCTTTAATATTCATAATAACATTATATGTGAAAAAATGATATTTAGTTATCGCAGACGAAATTTTTGTTACACACACGCATATATACACATACACATGTAGGTACTGTAAAATTTTTCAAAGATGTCCGAACAAGGTCATCTTTATCATGAATGAATTAACAAATTGGCATATATTTATCTTTCTCACAAGATGCGTGTGCGATAAAGATGGATATAACACGCTTGTCTTCCAAAAATTCATATTGTTTCGACTAAGTTATGACATGTCATTTTATTACGATGCTCGTTGTTCACAATATTTTCGCTGTAACCTAAGTTTATTTATTAATTCATATATATTACCTTCATTCATAGCCGTAGGAATAATATTATTTTCTGTCAGTGTCACTGACACTGACACTTCGTCAGTATCTTATTTTTTACATATTTGGTTTTACATTTGCTAATAAACTTACCAGTTGACTTAATTTTGAATGCTTTTAATGTGACATATATTTTTATCATAATAAAATAACAGTAGTATTTTATGTACCCTCATAAAAACTAAGTAAACGACAGCACTGAATTAAAAAAAAAAACAATTTGCGGAATTAAGATTTTAAATTCATACAATTCGTAATGTCCTTGATGGACATCTTTAATAATTTTTACTGTACACACACACATACAGATATCATTGTAAATATAGTAAAATCGTATTCTAGTGACCGAAAATGTGCTTATTGATTAAAAACTCATCATCGAATTTTTTGACCAAAGACAATACCTTCCTTACCTAAAGGTGACGGAAGGTAAAAATGACAACCATTTTTAGCGCATTTGAAGAAATGCTGAAATTCATTGGTGTCTAACGTCAATATGTATGAATGGAAAATTTTTAAATTTTAATATGTTGTAGTCATATGCTTTGTGAATAATTTCAACGTTAATTTTTTTTCTGTTTATTTATATTTTGTTTATAACAAATAAAAAAGTAAAAATGTTAGATCTCAGCTTCTATTAATAATTAAGAATTGAAATTTGGCATATTGATTCAAAATGCAGTTTTTATATAAAATATTAATAAATTTGTATTTGAAATTGATTTGTTTAATTTTAATATTTTTTTACTGTAAAAGCGCACCAAGCGTTTACTCGCAAAAACAGTAAATAAATATGAAAATTAAACAAATCAATTTCAAATAAAAATCGAAAAAAATTTAACGTTCAAAATATTCGCAAAGCTTATGGTTACAACATATTAAAATTTAAATTTTTCCATTCATACATATTGACATTAAACATCAATGAATTTGAGCATTTCTTAACTTGGGAAATCAGTTTTTTATAAATATCATCTGTCCCGCAAGACTATAGTGGGAGTTTTTGATATGGTTAGATAAAATATTTAATTTGGCATCGAAGAGTATCTAAATACTTCTAATTTAATAGCTTATTATTGAAATATTTGCGAAAGTATATATAATGCTGTTTGACGGTTATTACTTATAATTGATTAAAAACAGTAAACACGGAAACGTGTTCTGTAGTTGAATTGGTTAGATCGGGGCTTCGTAATAATTATGTACGAGTTCAAATCCTGCCCGCCACATATTTTTATTATTTTTTATTTTATTTTATAAAATGTATTACTAAAAAAATTACAAAATTAAAACATAAATTGTTTACTAAATCAAGTATTTTATAGAATTCACTATTTTTACCTCTCGCTAAGAGGGGTATTGAATTTATGCTAAAAATCGCATATCCAGATTTTAGTGAATAAGCACGTTTTAAGGTTCCTAGAATCCGATTATAACATTTTTTATTCGATAAATATAAATTCATTATTATATCTTCTATAGGCTGTGTGCACAAAAATAATCAACGCCAACAGCGGACAAAAATGAGAAAAATGGTTACTCATTAAAACTAGGGATCGACCGATACCGATATCGGTATATCGGTCATATAGGTCTTCTTGGCCGATATCGGTATCGGCCTAAAAAATATTAATTGCTTAATATTTCAGTTGCTTTACGACAAAATTTTATGGCCGATATATCGGTTAGAGGTGGGCGCGGGCCGTGATTTTGTCGGGTCACGATGGGTCACGACGTGACCCGCGTGATCGTGAATATAATTTAAATTTTGCTTCGTGATTGGACGTAAGCGTGAGGCACTAAAAAAGTATCGTCCGTGATCAGGCGTGATTGAAATTTAATCGGGCGTGAGTACAAGTTTTATTCTATTTTTTATTTAAAAAATTGTCAATTTCCATCTTTTACTTTGTTCTTGTTATTATTATTGTGTCCAAATATGTCATCAACAGTATTATATAAAAATTATATAAAAATAGTGTTACTGTTGTACCCAAAATTGCATACACAGTTGCTCCGATTTTACTAAAGATATACAAATCTTTGACACGCTCATAATTTTGTTAACAAATTTGTTACCAAAGTTATAATGATATTTGTGATGGAATAGAACAACCTATTTGTCCATAAACATTCGTTTCCAATGAAACCAATCTGTTACTTAACTTTTTACCAATTTGTTAACAACTTATGACAGGCTTAAATGTACATAGAAACAATTACGTGACACGAACGTGACCCGCCGGGCATGAGTGCCAAAATAAAATCGTGAGCGTGAGTGATCGTGAATCGAACATGAAAAGTCGTGCGTGATTGGTCGTGATTACATTTTTAGTTCCGTGAGCGTGCGTGATCGTGAACAAAAAGTTACTCACGCGCTCACCTCTAATATCGGTATCGGCCACAAAAAATCATATCGGTCGATCCTTAATTGAAACATAGCAAGGTTATGTTTTATGTCAGAATAATTTTGTAATTTATATTTTATAAAATATTTGCAATAAATGAGAATGATAGGATGTCAAATATTATATGATGCATTGGGGGATTTAATAATTCTCAGAAAATTGCCGATTGAAGTATCAAGTTTTATAAATTTCCTAGAAAATTTTATGTGGAACAGATGTTTAAGAAAATAACTTTTTTTCTACTAACATGAAAAATTCTTGTATGTATACATATTTTCTCATTGTAAAAGATACTTATCGTATGAATAAAATTCCAACAATAGTTGTCTGCAATAATGAATTATATAAAAATGTGTTTCTTAAGATAATATTTGAACAAAATATAATACAAGAAGCAGAAAATTGTCTTAAAATAGTATAATACTTGCAGTTGTATGAAATATAAGTCTATTTTTGACATAATTCGTCTATTTATTATAGATTTTGTACATGTAATGTTAATTTTAAAGGTAGAAATTCACATGGTTCGTATTTTTCGTGTATTTTCTTTTCCGAGCTAGTGCAACTGGTTCCACTTAGAGCGTGGTATATTTTCAATGAAGAATCTTCTTCATTTATTGCGAATATAAAAGAAAGATGCTAACATCATACACTAATCATTCAAGATTTCCAACTTTTTAATCTCAATTTCCATGTATTGTGCATCTTGTAACATTTAACTAATATTATAAATTTAAATATGATAAAATAGATTACAGAAATCACACATATTATGAGAAAAATATATTTTCTGCCGCAGTACCTTCGCTGGTATTTTGACTTTTTTGATTGTTGTATCACATACCATTTTAAATATTTTATTTATTCATTTCAATATACTGTGATGTATAATATTCATACACAATATAGCAACAACTGAAAATAAATTTGTGAATTGTAACCAAAAATGCCAATGTAGCCGTTAGAGGCGCTGACGCTCAAAATGTGCACATCGCCTATAGACTATAATTTGATATAATAAATCTCAGATCAAACTACTTCAAGGCAAAAAATTCAAATGTTTGTTATTGACACATACCTGTCACTGTCAAAAATATTTGTATGCCACTGTAAAAAATATTTATACATCATTATGAAAATAAAAAAAAAGTCAACAACACAAAAGAATATACGTAAAAAAGAATATAAAAGGAATTTGCGAATTTGATTGGCACACCCAGCAATGGGTAATAAGCCGTGATGATATATTTATTTTTTTATTTATGAATATAAAGAAAAAGAAAAAAATATCTGGCGAGAGGTTATGTGCTGGCCATATCAGATTTTTTTATTAATTTAAATTTTATAAGGTACTTTAGGTACAATAATTTTTTTATTTCATTTCCCGTAGATTTATTCTATAAAATACTTGATTTACCAAACAATTTAGTTTTTAATTTTATAACTTATTTAATAACACATTTTATAAAATAAAAAAATAATATATAAAAATATAAACCCTTTCAATTCCTAACATTTAACATTAACGGATTGTATTCCAAGTAAATACTTAACAGTCACGAACTAATGAAAATAACGACAATACGATTTCAATATAAAGACATTGGTTTTACAGAATACACTTTTTGAAAATTATCGTAATTTAACAACTTTTTATATATAACGACATTCTTACAGAATAAGTGTGTAATAAATATGGTTATTCTTACCTTAACGATTGTCGTGTACTTCGAGGATGAAATGAATTATCGTATTCCGAACTTACGACAATTAAAAAGTAAATATATATTTCATATGTTACACTTGCAAGCCTTGCCATTATTTTGTGGATGTCAACATATTATATTAATACATAGGTACATAAAATTATTGTAGCACTATTTTGAATATACCTATCAATATATGAACTTAATAGCAACAACACAACGACTGACGAATTCTGTTTGTTGCACTTGTACACATAGTTTTGAAACATTTTTGAAATACGTAGTACAGCTTGACCGCCGGTGAGTCGTGACCGACCAGCTTGGATGCAGTAGCATTGCCTTCAAATTGTGGTGGGGACTTCAATCCCTTGCCACTGCCAGCAGTGCGTTCCCTCTCTGCGCACTCGCACTTACGCACTATTCATCCGTACAGCGCCACAGCTTACGACTTACGACTCAGCAGCGGTCAAGCTGTAGCTGTATGTGCAGAATCAAGGAGAACAACTACTAAGAAAGGAGCGTAAATCTCAAAAGATTTATAGCCTTCTTTTAATAATTGAAAAAATCGACTTATGACCTTTTGTTTTTTTTATCTCGGCAATAATAAATTCATAATCAAACAAACATAAACTGGTATTTTCGTTAGACCTTGAAATATATACATTTCGAGCCGTTTTCATAATAAAATTTATTTATTTATTTTATTTAGGAGAACCAACAGCCTAAGCCAAACAGGACCCTGCGAATTTACAAAAATGTATACAACGCATGCATATGCATAAAAAAAACATAGTTATTTACAGATACGAAATTTACAATAATATAATACAGGAAAAGAATTGAAGGCCTTAAAGTTCCTTAGGTTTTTATTACAACAGTTGTGTTGTATAGTACACAAATGGACATTTCGTGCATATCATCAGCTTAAAAAGTATAATAGAAAATAAATATAAAGTTAAGATATAAAAAAACTTAAATAAGTAACTAACCAAGAATAAAATTCGAAGTTTTACATCAATATTGCAATTTGCAAATATACAATGTTAAATTATAATACATTTCTAGCACTGAGCCCATTACTTATTGGGAACCGCTGCAAAGAACGTGTTTCAAGCTAGGCAGCTGGCGAACTTCTGATTTGCAAAATTGAAATGAGACATACATTGACAAAATGTGCATGCGTAGAAGAATAAAGGGGAGGGATAATAACAATTATCTTTCTGAATTTTATAAACAAAAAACCTAAAATAACAATTGAAAGAAAGAAAGAAAAAAATCTGTTACAAGTATTAAATTTGATCTGGTATACGACGTCGGTCTGTGCTGTAGTGTCAATTTTGTCTTTGAAATTAGTGAACAGTGGTTTAGTGGTATTGATATATAGTAGTATCTCTCGATGCTATGACCAAACAATCATCTACATACCGTTTATAAAAGATATGTAGATGAATGTTTGGTCATAGCACCGAGAGATTCTGTTGATGATATCTTGAATCATTTCAATAATTTTCATCCCCGCATAAATTTTACTATCGAAATGGAGGAGGATAATAAAATTAACATTTTAGATACTACCATCATAAAAGAAAACAACCAAATTATAACAAATTGGTATCAAAAACCGACTGCCTCTGGTAGATACCTTAATTTTTATTCTTACACCAATTTAAAATATAAACGCAGTGTTGTTTACGCCCTTGTAGACACCCAAGATATCATCAACAGAATTTACTCCAAATTACTAGCACTCTTTTGCATAACGGTTATCCAATCCACCTCTTAAATAAAACTATTAATGAGAGACTACACTATTTAAAACCTAAACAACAAAATAGAACTCCCACGGATGGTGGAGTGCAGACACAGCAAGAGAGAACTGTTTATGCCAAAATTCCTTACGATCAATATTTAAATAAAACTTTTTAAAAAAATTTTAACAACACAAATATCACAATAGCAAATACTAATATCAATACCACTCACTAAACCACTGTTCACTAATTTCAAAGACAAAATTGACACTACAGCACAGACCGACGTCGTATACCAGATCAAATGTAATACTTGTAACAAAGTATATATAGGCGAAACCTCTCAGCCCTTAAGGAAACGTATTGTAACGTTTTTATTTATTTAGGTGAAGTATAATATTAGACAATTATTATTAATTAAAATTAAGTATTTATTAAACTATAATGAAAGTTACTATTACTAATATTAAATAATTATTAAAAACTAATTAAGACTAAAACTATAATTAACTAGATAACACTAACACTATTTATTTAACCAATTAACACTACTATTTATTTCCACGATATTACAAATTATTTATTTCACCACGCGTTCCAATCTTAGACTGCCGGTCTATTGCAGACTTTTGTAGACTGTTTACGCGATACTTATATCACTATATACTTACATCAACTGTCCGCCTACCGACCTCCACAGCGTCTATATACTCAACTGATTCAACAGCGTCTGTAAAATCAACTGCTCGGACAGAAGTCACCTTTCACCTCACTCTCTGTCTATTTATGTAACTAACTTTCTCCTTCCACAGCCTCAGTATCACCAACTATCCGTATGCCACAATTCTTCAACACTAACGCCGAGTATCCACTCCAACTCGCTGTTACTGTCCTTGTATACCTAGCTTCACAATACTCGTCAAACCTACCGAGTATTCACTTCCACAGCTATCGCAATATACCAGTAAGTTCCAGACTCGCCGTTACTGTGCTCATACACTATAGCTTCACAATACTCGACAACCCTACCGAGTATTCACATCCACAGCTATCCTAGTATACCAGTAACTTCTAGAGTACCTACTCCACTCGACACCATACTGCATACGCTCACCACTATACTGCTGTGCTACTCACTAACAATTTACTCTCTAACACTCCATACGAATGTCTCTATGACTCTGTATGTAACTAACTTCCCGAGCACAACTGCGTCTCTTTTGTACAGCTGGCATTACCTTCTAGAAAAGCTCTAGAATGTTCGACCGCATAATAACAATGAACACAAAAGGTTCAGGCGACCGCAAGTAATTAAACACGTTGCGACCAGTTTGTTTACATCGCCCGGCTGCTAGCGCGATTGCGTCATCGCTATAGACACTCGCTCATTGCTGCAGCAACGGCGGCGCGGCGGCGACGGCGAGGCGACAGCGGCGGCGACGGCGAGGCGACAGCGGCGGCGATGGCCACACGCAGTAATCCAGATCACAGCGCCCTTTGCAAACATTTTTGCCAAACAAACCATGACATCAGTTTTGATAATGTCAAAATTATTGATAAATTTAGTAACAAAAAACACTAGGCTACTTTATGGGACATACCACATAACTTTAATTAAGAATAATGTTTTGTATCATTAAACAGATTTTAAAAACAATGTGCAACATCTAAAAAAAATTATTGAAAATTTATAATTTGCATCAAAGCAATAAAAAAAAGTTTATAGTTTTTTTCTTTTTCTTTCAATTTTTTTTTATTGGTATAAAATTCAGAAAGATAATTGTTAGTATCCCTCCCTTTTATTCTTCTACACATGCACATTTTGTCAATAGGTCTGTTCGTTTCGCTACTTTGCGTCTACGGTTTACTGCCGCCTCCATACAAAGTATATGGGCGCGGCAGTAAACCGTAGACGCAAGGTAGCGAAACGAACAAACATATTGCATGTCTTAAGTTATAGTCATAAGAACAGTCTTAACAAAGTTTGCCGTTTATGCAGCATTTTTGTGACTATTAATTTGTCACTTTCTAAACTCAATTACTTAAATATTATATTTGCCGAATACTAAATATAGATATGTATGTTAACAAATAATATAGAAAAATTAGTTGTTGCTATTTTGTTCGTAATAAACAACATCACAATTAAAATAGACTCATAGTCACAGTCTTAAAATTAAAATTAATCCAATTCTGTGATTATGCTTATGTTTATGATATAGTCTATGACTATGACAATGTTGAATAAACAGATCTAATATATAAACATTTTAATTCTCAAAACTAAGACTACAACTATGACAATGACTATGATATTGCTGCATAAACCCGGCTTTATACTTTTTAAGCTGATGATGTGCGGATGTCACACGAAACGTTCATTTCTGTACTATACAACACAACTGTTGTAATTAACATTAAAACTGGAAGTTCCCAATATACTTCAACTTTAATAATATAATACAGTTAAACATAAATCCATATACGAGTTGAACAAAGTATTTATCTAAAATAAGCAAATTTACAACAATATAGTAAAGCTAAACGTCAGATTCGGTTATGTAAACATTTCACATTTTTTTTAAATGTATAAAGCTAACATTAAATATGTCAATTAATGCACAAACATTATTGTGTGCAATAGTAAACTATTTGTGGCACAGTTTTCGACTTGAAACATGATTTGAGATCTAGTATATCTAGATGGTACAAATAAGTTTATATGTTGTAATAACTCGCTGATAACAATTTTATTATGTATTATTTTGTATAAAAATATTTGATCATAATTTTTTTTCTTCGCTGTACTACAGATGTCATATTAAGAACTTGTAATCTGGATGCATATGACAATATGGAATCTGTAGTCTGTAATATAATATTCTTGTGAATTTTTTTAAAAAAATTTCTATAGTATTTATATTGAAATTGTAAAATGGGTTCGAAATAAGTGATTTGTATTCCAAATATGGTCTAAAGGCGGATTCATGCAGCCATTTACATTTATGTTTAATTTACATTTAATTTAATTTAAAAGTTAAATGTATATAAACCATGTAGGCATTTATGCACCATTTTAATTTATGTTCTCATTTATCTTTCATTTTCATTTAATTTATAAGATAACTAACTTTCAACTTTTGAATGGGCGCACTCAGCAGATTTCTGTAGTCACTGAACACCTGACCGAACGGTCAACGAACTAATAGGTTTCTGCTGAATACACTTTTCATATTCAATCTGATTCATGCTGTTCAAAAGTCAATAAGATCTGAAAATAAGAATTTAAAGTATGCTTTAAAAATATTACGTTAAATAGTGCTGAAGAAACTAAGCCTCAAAACATAACAGCATATTAAATAATAATGAAATAATGATGAAGTTCTAACATACCGTTAAAATAATAATTATATCCTTCTTCTGGGGCAGAGGCAGTATGTTAATAAAATTATCGACAATATAATCTTTTTTGTAAGCCATATTAAGAAAATAACATTCGCTTTAGCGCGTGTAAACAAGTGACCAAGTGACCAGGGTGTCTATTCTAATTCGTAGCCCAATCCCGCTATCCGACTCCGACTCCATCAGTTGGCCAGTAGTGGAATTTATATTAATATAGCCAGATGTGGCTATCAGTAGCTCCAGTGGTACCGCTACGAGCAAAGTGTCACGCTATAATTTGAATGTTTGTTTTGAAAGTTGATAACTCTGAATGACAAGTTAACAAGCAGTTCGGTTTTTCAATTTTGGGTTAAAATACGTGTGTTATATCATAATAATATTTTATTTATATCTATATATTGTAAGTACATATTTAAATTATAATAATTATTTATAATTATAACAACCTTTGTTTAAAAATAATTTTAGATTATGGCATATATTTATAGGGTTTTATTAGCCGCAGATATGCTTCAAGAAGAGGAAAGACGGGAAGAAATTCGATTGAATAGACGAACGATTAGCGATGCGCAAGATCCATTCTGTTTAACTGAAAGGAAATTTATTTTAAATTTTAAACTAACTAAAATTGCTGCAGTAGAAACTAAATCTATCAAAAATTTAAAAATGTAATATATAAATAAAACTATTAACTATACTAAAAAATCTAACACACTATTACTAATAAAAAATTAAGAACTATAACAAAACTACTAAATTAATCCTACAATAAACCTAAATAAAGAGCCACACCAAGAACTAACACAAATTAAACACAAATCAAATAGGTACTATAAGAACAAAGCCACGATCATCCACAGTCAAACTAGAGTGAAAGCTATCAGCACGTTTGACATCTGTCATTAGTCGCGTTCTTTTTATCATTTGCCTCATCTCATTTCAAATTAAGATGAGTTTGACATGAACTGAGCTGAGATCAAGTGAGATTTTTATGAAGTAAAAAGAACGACAAAAGACAAATTTTGTTGGTAACTTGAACGACTGATGTCCGCTGGATGTCTGTGATACTTTTCAACGGTCAACCACGATATTTTCAGGTATTATTTTGGATCGCCCAGTATGTGTAGGCATTATTTAGGCTTCTATTTTTCTGTCGATTACATAATAACATATAGTGCGACACATTCTAAAATGTTTCAATTATACAGTACTATAACATCCACATGATTTTCAATTCTATGAAGTTTACGTCTCTTTACCATATTATTTTCCACGGAATTGTCTGCATATTTATTTATTCTTCAAATAATAATAATATGTATTAAAGGAATAAACAAATAATCATAATAACCAAACTAATTGTATGTGACAGCCCGTGACAACAAAATATTTATCCCCACCATTCATCTAAGATTAAAAACTCAATATTAAAGAATATTTTATTCTCTATACGATTTGAATGCATTTTATACATCATATTAAATTTATTTATTTATACCCATACACTGTCCTAACAGGTGAACCCAAATTTAGACAGGAACAAATTAAGAATACAATGTCCGAACAATGAACAATGAAAACAGTTAGCAGTATATAAGAAAATTACAATAAACTAATAAAACATAATTACAAATTTAGTGTGTCACAAAATAAATCTACATCAGACTCTATTTCATGATTTAAATGTACATTTGATGTAACGGCGAATATAACATAATATTTGTACGTGAAAAAGAAGGAAGAAATGTTTTTTTTTTTCTGGAATTAAAGGAAGGTACACGTACATTAATGAGGCTAAAGTTAATAGATCATCAATCAAATTATTTATAATTTTATATAAATGGAGAAGTTGTATATTATTATGTGTATTAGATAATGTAGTAAAATTGAAATACTTTAATAAATATTGACATATATGACATAGAAAAATCTGGGTATACATTAGTTTTTTTAAAATATAAATATCTTAAAAACTTTTTTTGAATTGATTCTAATGATAATATATCTGAATTGTAAGAGGGATTCCAAACAGCTGAACAATAATCAAGTTTACTGCGTATGAAAACATAATAAAGTGAAATTATTGGTTCTATGTTCTATGGACGAAAAATTTCGTGAATTGCGTGTTACAAACCCAATCATCTTATTTGCGGATGCAACTAAATTAAAAAAATGGCATTTAAACTTTAAGTTTGGTTCAAATATAATACCTAGATCTTTAGTTTGTGTGCAACGGATTACCGGTTTATCAAACAATGTATGAGGATACATTATTATACTTGCTTTGCGTGAAAAGGACATAGTTTTACACTTATCTAAATTTAGGTCAAGCTTATTGTTAATGCACTAATCTGTTAATTTTTTAAGATTACCTTTCAATGATACACATTCGTTAACATTTGAGGTCATCTGCAAAAGGTAATTTTAAAGTCAAATCATTTATGAAAAGAAGAAATATAAGAGGTCCAAGATTTGATCCTTGAGGAACGTCTGAGGGTGCACAGAACATAGGAGAATTGGAACCTACAAACAACATGCGATTGTGCAAGTTAGAAGTAAGTAGTTGTATCAACGCAGGAGATAAACCGAAGTTCTTTAATTTCTGTAAAATAATATTATGATCTATGCGATCAAAAGCTTTCGTGAAATCCGTAAACACGACATCAACTTGTTTATTCATATCAAGAGAAGCATAAATAAATTGTGTGAAAAAAGTAAATTAGTACAATTTGATCTACGTTCAACAAAACAATGTTGATAAAATGAAATCAAATTATGTACTTGATTATAAATAGTTTTGTATAAAATATTTTCATATAATTTACTGAAATTATTCAAAATTGCAATAGGACAATAATTTGTTATTTCCGATGCATTGCCTGATTTGTGGATGGATACAATTCTAGCTAGTTTCCATACGTCCGGGAAAGTATTAGTTCTCAGAGAAAGATTAATAATATGGCGCAGAGCTGTAGTAAGTGACGAAGAGCAATCTTTAATAAGTAAAGAAGGAAGTGAGAATTTCAGTTTTTTAATAGAGGTTGCAATTTGAATTGAGTTGACAATTGTGAGTGATATAGTAATGTTAAAGTCGATTTCCGAAGTCTTAGAGTTTGTATTTGCTGGAGTATACACTACTAAAATAAGTTGCAAAATTTGCAGCATTTTCATCTGGTGTATTAAATTTAGAATCTTGATATTTCATACTTGTTGTGTTGGATGGTGTATTTTTCTTTAATTTAATAAAATCCAACCAAGAATGCTTTAGGTTAATGCTTTGATTTTCAGTTGATCGAATATAGTTTTTGTAAGCTACTTGTACATCTTTTTTTTTTATTTTAGTCCTAAAAAAATTGAATTTATCATAGTAGGAAGGGTCTTTATACTTCTAATACAATTTGTGAAAGTGTAATTTCCTTTTAATATCAGTTTTAATTGTGGGGGTGTACCACACAGGATATGAGGATGTACGAGAAGGACGGGAAGGGACACATACATTAAAGAAGCTATATAGAGTAGAATACAAAAAATTATACGCTAAATTAACATCAGTGAATATTTCAAGTTGATTCCAATCGAAATCATCGATTAGAGAGTACAGTTTACAAGAATCAGCCCTTTTAAAATCATAACTGACAGATGCAATATTACGTAATGTTATTGGTTTTATAATTGAATTCAACACTTATAGTAACGGCGGGATGATGATTATACTCTACATTGAATGACATATCATCAGCACGATTAACAATACAATTACAATTTGATGTAACCTCATCTACAATTCTACCATTATTATTTTTAACATTATTGTATTGTACAAACCCAAAAAAATAAGAAAATTATTAAATAAATGATTCCTATTAGAATCATTGTTTAAACAAAGTTGTGGAATATTAAAATCTCCCAAAATAATGCAATTTGCGTCCTGAAGGAATGGTAACGACTGAAACAACTCATATAATGCTATATAAATCGGAATATTATTACCTGGAGGTATATAAACATTAAAAACATATAATGAAAAATATTGAGAATTTATTTTTACGCATCCACGCAAAAGGGAAATGATAAACCAAATTCGTTTAGGTCTATTTTAATAGAATTGATATGATTCTTTATGGATAATAAAACTCCCCCACCACGGGATAAACCTGTATTGAGTAGGTTACGATCAGTTCTATATATTATATGTTTATTGTCATTAAATTCACTGTTTAGAACTGAATCTTGCAACCAAGTTTCTGTTATACTTATATCGTATGGTGAAGTAAGCAATGATGTATACACAGTATTTAATTTGTTATTTATACTTTGTAAGTTCTGATAATAAATATTTAATATTTTGTCGAATTAGTATTATCTTGTGAATTTATTAGTTTTTTGAAAAGAAAGGTATATTGTTTTTATATCTGATGCGAATATTGTCTTCACCATCAGATTTACTACGTTTTATAAATTCAGCCCTAATCTTTTTATAATAATTAGACTGTAGTTTGGTTTTATCATTGTTG